>JAJEJO010003345.1:61005-119312 GCA_020662805.1 Glaucomys volans | reverse complement strand
ACCTTCAGTCTTTGAAAAATACACGCACTATATTCAGATAGTATTCTGTTAAAAATAAAACCTTAACAGATAAAGCTAAAATTCAGTTGGACCATCATATTCAGCTCTGCTTGAACAACCTCTATCTGGTAAGTCTAGCTTTTATATTTTTGCATTTATATCTGTTTCTGCCAAACTTTGACTTGTGTACCTTTGGGAAAAATTTACCTAAGTGGCTCCATTTGTGTATCATTCTTTATTTTTCTCTGTAAACTCAGTTGGATAGATGACAGATGGATAGATAATGAAGCTGAAAAAGAGAGACAAGGTCATTCTTTTATAACTTTTTTTCATATTGCTGTTTTATAATACTACATGGTATTTGTAATAGCAAAGGATATGGTCAATAAATGCTTTCTAACATTCAAGAAGAAAGAATATGACTTGAGAAAACGTGCACAGGAGACAAGGTGAAGCCAAGGGTTACCTATCAAAAACACTCTGACTTCTTTGGGGGATACTAAATATTTTTTAGTAAAGTTTAAAAAAAAAAAACTTGAACTTGTCATTTTTCCTTCTAAAGACCTAATTTTTACAAAACAGTAATGCTGCAGTCCTTCTCTCTGAACCACATGAATCTCTATCTTGGGCCTTCTGATTCCTCACAGATTTTTAGATTCATGTTGATACCATCATAATTTGTCAGAATTAGAAGGCAATTCTACAGTCAGTATCCATCTTCTGTGCCCAAGTTTTCCTTGTGATATGAGTCTCAGAGAATTTTCAAAAGCTTAAGTACACTCTTGGATACACCAGTTTGCTAAAATGGTTGTGCCTTGCTTATCTTTGGAAACCCCACAGTGCCTAACACAGACCCTCACTCCACTCAGAAAGCCTTTAAGCAAAACACAAGGTGGAAAATACATCATTAAAAAAAAAAAAAAAAGTTCAGGTGGAAAAACAAAAAATAAAAAGGAATAGGGATGCAGCACAGTGGTAAAGCACTCCTGGGTTCAATTCCCAGTAAACATCCCCCCCCACCACCTAAATAAATAAATAAAAGGAATAAAGCAAGCTTTGCTTTATACCTTGATTGTCCTTCTCTGTACTCTCATACTTGGTATCAAGTGTGCAATATGGTTTCAAATTGAAATGATTATTTAAATAAAAATTACACAGTTACCAAGCTGACAATACCTGAAACATAGTAGGCTTGGGAAGAAGGGAACCTAGCCCTGGTTCTTCCATCCTTTAGCCACGGGACTTCACACAAGTCACTTGGCCTCTCTGGGCTCCCTAAACATCAAATAAAAACTTGGAGAAGAAGAGCTCCAATATTATGTCAGCTGTCAGCAGTGCTAGCTTTCTTGTTTTTGGTTTATTTTTGTTTTGTGTTTCTTTTGGATTTTGGTTCTTGGTTCTTTTTACTGACGAAAATATGAAAGAAAGAATACCACCAACTGTCTATCAACCAAGAATAGAAGGTGATGGAGACAGTAAGTACTTAGTACTGGGGATCATCAAACAGAACCAGAGAGAATTTATTTTGTAAAATCAAAGAACTGCTAGAACAAAGAGACCCCCCACACATACATATGTACACACTCTACCCCTGCCCAAAGATTCTTTTTAAATGTAGCAAGTGTCCAACTGCTCCCTTCTGATTGCCTTATTTGTGCTGACATAGCCATAGGAAAAGGACATGTCTACTGAATACCTGGTCATTTCTAGAGGAAAGGCCAATAAGGATGACTTACAATATTTTTAGCATATCTATATTTTTAAATTTTTCTCTAATTCTATAGTTCTAAAATCTGTACAATAATGTTGATAATATTTTAAGTGAATAAGGACTTTTTGCATCTTTTTTGACACCAGAGATTGAACCCAGAGGCACTGACCACGAAGTAACATCCTTAGTCCTTTAGATTTTTCATTTTGAGACAGGGCCTCTCTAAGTTGCTGAGGCTGGCTTTGAACTTGAGATCCTCCTGCCTTAGCCTCCCCATCCACTGGGATTACAGTCTTTGTTGTCTTAGAAAAATGGCAGAATTCCCTGGAGACTGCAGTGTTTCCTGCTCTTGGATTTGAGTTAGTTAATGCTGGTATTTGAGGGGTAGGAATGAGGTAATCTGACACTTCAATTTCATATTGTTTAAGGATTCAGAAATGACAACAAAAGAACTATATATTGGTATACCTAAAACATTGCTTTAATCAGTAATTAGGCCTTGTGCTAGTTAGTTTTTCGTCACTGTGATCAAAACACCTGACATAAACAATGTAAAGGTGGAAAGATTTATTTTGGCTCAAGGTTTCAGAGATTTCAGTCTGTGGTTGGCTAAATCCAAGGCAGACATCATGGCAAAGGGCATGGCAGGGGCAAACTGCTCAGTTGGTGGCAGCTGGAAAGGAGAGAGAAGGGAGGGTGGGGCTGTCACTTCCCAAAAGCCCCACCTCTGAACATTGCTCACTGGGGACAAGGCTTATGCACTTGAGTCTTTGGGGTCACTTCATACCCAATCTTTTGACTTCCATGTAACACTTTCCATAGTATCAACAGAAATAATAATAAAATGTATTCTTACATTCTTTCTTTTCTTCTTTAGTTTGAAGAAAAACTTTTTGAAACACATGAATAATTTGAAAACTTAATCCAAGGTGAGCTGAAAATCTTATTACGTCTGATGTCACATTACATCAAAGAGATGAGACGGTGTCTCCATTACTATGAATCAATCTCTCTCTTCCTCCCTCTCTCTCCCCATCCCACACCCCTCTGTTTAATACTCTGAATAAGAGGAGTGAAAACTGTATAGGCAGTAACTATTAATATCTTATTTCTATTTAAGGAAGGACACACCTGAGTCTTGCAATGAGGAGGAGCCCTCCCACCCCCACCCCGCTCCTAAGTTGTAGTAGTTCCAGCTCTCTCCCTTTGTTTCCCCTGTTCTTGGGAGGATATCTACTGTTTGCAGTTTCCACCTTTGAGATACTGCATTGCTCCTTTGCTTTTTTTCAGTTTTCCAGGACCTAGTTAACTTCTTTTTATTAAATTCTCTCTGCCATAGTAACTGGTGGGGCTCAGTCTCCCAGTTACACCCCGAGACAATGGAGAAAACTGTCCCAGGTGTTAAATGGGGAAAGTACAGCAGCCTTACTGCTGCCCATCTGAGGAACAGGTGCAGATAGATGGGCACACAAAGTTGGGGGGCGGGGTGAGGGAGAGGGAGAGAGACCATTCTTTTTAATCAAAACATTTCCCTCCCTAGTTATTATTAGTTTGTTAATTTGTTCTATTACAGAGAGTAATCCAGGGATTAAAGAGTTGTGCTTACTCATGGATAAGTGATAGGGAGTGATGGAAAGATGTTCAAGTCTCATGACTTCAGGAAAACAACCAGGCAGAGAAGGTGGGGTAAACAAGAATGGCCCATCTGGAGGCTGAGTTAACACTCAGGGTATCATTGTGGCAGTTCAAAGGTAAAAAAGGCAGAATGACCATAGAAGAGGAGAAAAAGGAATTAGAAAGAGGAATCTTTGAAAAGAAAGCATGCTTTTTTTGTATGTATGTGTATATATATGTCTTCCAGGATATTAAACATTGGGTCTGGCTCTCCACACATTTTTTTTTGTGTGTAAGTGAATGCATAAATATTTCTCTTTTTACTTGGTCTCTAAAAATATTTTGATAAATATTATTTGATTATAATAGTCCCATTTTGCAGCATCTTTAGAGAAGAAAACATCGTTACCACTATCAAGAACAACATATAATTCAGCTTTCTCTTGTGTTTTTCAAGGTGGAACCCTGAGGTATGAACAAGTCCCCATGGTGGAAACTGATGGAATGAATTTAGTAGAAACCAGGGCCATTCTATGACACATAGCTGCAAAATATGGATTATATGGAAGGAACCTGAAGGAACAAGCCTGGTAAAAAAAATTCCTTTTTTTTAAAAAAAAAAACATTTTTAATTGTAGATGAACACAATACCTTTATTTATTCATTCATTCATTCATTCATTCATTTATATGTGGTGCTGAGGATCAAACCCAGAGCCTCGCATGTGCAAGGCAAGTGCTCTACCACTGAGCCACAACCCTAGCCCCCAGAAATCATTTCCGACTTTAAAACAGAATGAAAAGCTAACATTGAGACTTGTTAGCTTCCACATTTAGTGTAGTTCTTGGTTAATAGAAAACTCTTCTTCTTGTTTTTTAACACCTTATCATGGAAAAATATAACATATCAAAAGAGAGAATATAATAGCCCCTATTACATACCATTTGTCTTCCCAGTTTCTAATTTGTGGCCAAACCCTACACAGTTTGTTTAACATTCAGATGCCTTATTTAGCTCTCATTCCTAAAGGAAATCAGTCATTTCTCATGAACTTGTTTGCCTCCACTAGGTGGCAGCAGCACTCAAGAGTAAATCCAAAGAATACTGAAAATTTTGTGGGGGAGCCATCTAATCCCCTGAACTGAATCTGGCTGGACACAGTCCTGGAAGCTACCTCATCAGTCTCCGAATACACCAGATATCCCCCCAGATTCCCAGGCTCTAGATAATTTTCACATGCACAAACCAGTCAATTTGTGATGGCAGACCCATCTACAAACTAGCAAAATAGTCTTGTCTTAACTGGAGTTTGAAACAACAACCCTAAATTGTAAAGTATTGCACAGAATTAGACAACCATTGTTTGGTGAACAACAAAGAGTTCATTTTTACTAAGATGTATTTTCTCATGGATTAAGCCATTGTTTCATTTCAAAAATATATTTTTAGAAATTTAGTTTAAAACTTTAATGCAATACAAATTTTTAGATTGACCTTGTGTTAGGTCTCAACCATTAGCATTCTCTTGCTTTCTAGTAGTTTCTGCTAAATTTCTGCTGTTTGCATCTCTGCAGTGTAGTTTAACATGCTCCTCTGTCTCTATTTTTATAAAATGCTAGTTGGATTTAGAGCATTTATCAGACTCAGGCTACTTAGATGCAGGTTCCAGTGGGTTGGTATTGCAGTCTTCCTCTACTAACAAAATGTCTAGTTATCTATCCTTTATGGTATTAGTAGCCATGGGCATTCAGTGCTAGCATTCCTTCTGCATTTATTTGGAGTACTTCCATAAAGAAAAACCTCCCTTCACCTACTACCTGGTTGCTTGGAGATACAGTTTCCCATAGAGAAGACAGGGTTGATGCTTGGTTCTTTGTCCTTGCTGACCAGATTTCCAAATAATGAATTGGTTCACATGCATCCTTCAAAAGTGACCCATTGCTTGTTGTTATTCCTTTATGCATATGAACTTATCAATTTGCACATCTTTAATGTACTTCAATTCATTTCAGTTGTTATTATTATGCTCAAAAGGTTTGACCTTTGGCTAATGGAGCCAAGTGACTCCTGGGAATTTTTTACCTTACCCTAGTGGCTCTGATAACTTCTTTATTCTCTGGTGAAATGTGTTGATCCAGATCAATCCTAGGTATCTCTTGCTTCAGGGCTAGACTCAGTCATTTTTCTAAGGAGTTATGGTTCTTTTTAGTGTAAAATAGTTTTAAAGTAGTTATTTTATGGAACTAATGTTTGTAAATTGAAAATGAATTAATAATTTACTTATACATGCTTTCATGGTGTATCACTATGATAAAGCCTTGTGTTTATATTCCTTTAATCAACTACATAGTCCCACTTGGAATGGTATCCTAGAGGTAACCCATGCTGCAGCATACTCTCGCACAGTTCTGAGTGGACAGGGCTCAGCAGGGTGGTCCTCTGAGTCTCTCATGCAGCATTTCACTCATGTCTGGCACCTGGGTTGGGAGGGCTGGAACATGTGGACAAGGTCAGGGTCTCTCTATCTCTCCCCACATGCTTTCTCCATGTGGCTAGCTCAAATGTACAGAAGGAGGTTCTCAGTGTGGTTGCACTTCTTAAATAGAGACTGGCTGCCCTTAGTGCAAATGATAAAAGAAAACCAGGTAGGATTCAGAAGGACTCTTATGACCTATTTACCCATGGAAATCCAAGGACATTACTTCCCTACACTGGTCCAGAAAGTGCCTAAGGGCCAGTCATATCCAAGGGGAGAATGAGATTTATTCTAATGGCAGGAGGAGTAAAGAATTTGAGACCATTTTCAAGATGCACATTACTATTGAAGGTTAAAGCTAAAGGGCCTATGTTTCACAAAGATTAAGAGACAAATTAGCATATTACAGTGATGCAGCCACATCGATATTTATAGCAGCTCAATTCACAATAGCCAAACTATGGAACCAACCTAGGTGCCCTTCAGCAGATGAATGGATTAAAAAATGTGGTATGTATATATGATGGAATATTACTCAGCCTTAAAGAAGAATGAAACTGTGGTATTTGCTGGTAAATGGATGGAGCTGGAGAATATCATGCTAAGTGAAATAAACCAATTCCAAAAAACCAAAAGCTGAATGTTTACTCTGATATGTGAATGCTAATTCTCAGTGGTGGGGTGGGCTAGAGAAGAATAGAGTTACTTTAAATTAGGTAGAGGGGACTGAAGCGAGGGGAGAAGGTATAGGGATAGGAAGTAGAATGAATCAGACATTATTACCCTGTGTACATATATAACTATATAACCAGTGGGATTCTACATTATGTATAACCAGAAGAATGAGAAATTATACTCCATTATTTATGATGTATCAAAGTACATTTCACTGTCATGTATAACTAATTAAAACAAATTTTAAAATTTAAAAAACTAATATTAAAATCATAGTTGCAAAAAGGTATCAAAAGCTAAAGAGAGAGAGAGAGAGAGAGAGAAAGGAGATTCCCCTTGAACCAAGACAAAGATTTTTCCAATACCCACACCAGGAGTCTTCTCACTATGCCTCGGTTCCTTCACAGACAGAAGGCCGGCTTTCCATTCATTCAGGCATGGAGATGAACATGGAGGCAAGTGGGAACTTGTGGAGCAAGTTTTGTACTCTATTAAATTGCCCTACTATGTTTGAGAACCTCTGATCCAGATGGAGAGGTTTGGGGCAAGATAGAAGTCAGTAGTTACCTCTTCCTCCACGTGCATCACATGGGCTAACATGGTGATCACACTGTTATGACATTCAAATAGCCAAACACAATCTTTGCCCAATTTACTACTATGGAATTATTTTAGTACTTTGTATGAGTATGTAGGTATGTGTGTGTGATTAACATCAGTGTTATATAGCTGACATCTCTCTCTCACACACACACACTGCCTGAACTTTTTGGTTCTATAATTATTCCCACCTCCCAGATTGATCTTTCTTAATATCCCAAAGGAACAGCAGTCTACTATTACAGTTGGCATAAGCTCATGGAACGATATTCCAGGAGGATCCCAGGTACTCAGGCTGATGAAACTGAGGCACTACTTTAAATATTTTTTGGTCCATAACATGATATTCCCTTCTTCTGGGAAAATATGACCTGGCAAGTTAGGGTATCTGTAATCGATGCTAAATACTTGAATATTGATTAAATAATATATGTTACATGACTCAACTATGATGAATATATTCAAATGTATGTATTAAATCATTTTTT
The DNA here is from genome assembly GCA_020662805.1 of Glaucomys volans. Taxonomy (NCBI): domain Eukaryota; kingdom Metazoa; phylum Chordata; class Mammalia; order Rodentia; family Sciuridae; genus Glaucomys; species Glaucomys volans. The sequence continues at coordinate 111,748 of JAJEJO010003345.1, read as the reverse complement.
GAACTATCACTCTTCCTCTAGGATTGACATGTATGTAGAAGGCTTGAGGGACCTGAGTGACATGATTATGTACTTTCCACTCTCTCTACCTGAAGAGAAAGAGATGAATCTTGAGTACATTCTCCAGCGAGCCACTGTGAGATTCTTCCCTGTCTACAAGAAGGTAAATGACAGACTTCTGTCTTGCTTTATGACTTGGTTCAAGGAGAAGAAAAATGAGCTAAACTGAAAGTAGGTAAAGAATTTTATTGTTGGATGAAGTGTGGCCAAACCCTTTGTGAAAATTCGAAATTCTTCCCTCACTTGCAGTCATTAAACGAATCTGCTTTCCTCCCACTTGGGTCTTCTAAATTTTATTTAATTTTTGAAGGATTTCACACATAACTCCAGCACTATTTGTGGTTCTGGTACTGACAGAATATCAGTTACCTGGTTTAATTTTGGAGTAAAATAAAGCTTTAAAACAGGACTTGGGGTGGAGGTGGAGGTCCCACACTAATTAAAAGAGTTATGGGGAAAGATAATATTATTTCTAAAATGCATCGGCTAATACTAGGGCTCAGGGCAGTTTACCAGGTTAGCAAAATTCTATGCAAAAGTCCAAAACTTTTAAAAATTGTTTTCAAATACCATTTTGTTTCTTGTGTCTCTATAATTTTAGTATCTGTAAAATAATACCTGAAAAGCTCCTACCTTAAGCAAACATTTAGACTGCATCTCTAACACCTTCTTTAGCTATCCATACTCTTCACCTCTAGGCACACTCATTATAATATTGGCAAGTGCAGGAAAGAATGATTAAAAATGTCAGGGTTTTGGTTAAAAAAAAAAAAGAAAAAAGAAAAAAGAGTTTTCCAAACCAACTGGCAATGCTGATTTAGTCCACCCTTTCTGGGTTCAATAATAGTAGTTTTAAAAGAATGATTTAATACATATATTTAAATGTATTTATCACAACCAAATCATGTAATTGGATTATTTAATTAATACTTAGGAATTCAGCATAGATTACAAGTACCCTAACTTCCCAAATCATACTTTTTTCTTAATCACATTTAGTGAATTTTCAGTCTCTCTGCTCCCAGTTGGATCAAACTGTAAACATTCTACACCCTATACTTTCTCTGTATCATTTCCTTTAGAAATATCTAAAAGACAGTACATTAATTTATAATTGGCACATAATTTAAGATATTTTTATCTTATAATTTTATAAATATTGGCAATGGAAGGGATGTCTGACACCATTCTTCCTAATGACTGAAGTTTTTGTCAAACAGTGTCACAAAGCATAGACACTTCTCTCCTGGCTACAAATAGTGACAATGACAATATCACTAACCACAGTGCTAATTATGATGATGACTCACCTCCACTGAGTGACAAGTACTGTGCTGTGTATTTGGCACACTTTGCCCTTTTCATCTTCATTCATCCATGGAAAGAGGTACAATGATGGTCCCATTTACAGCTGAGGCAGCAACAGTTGAAAGTAACTTTCCTAATGTCATACAACAAAGCTGACCCTTGCACTGGAGTCTTTCTGACTTTTGATCACATGTCCAAGCACCATAAGATCATAAAGTTTGGGGGCTAGAATATACTTTGGTGACTATCTAATCTTTCATTTTGTATTCCATCAACTTTAACTCAAAGTGACTCATAAATGACAGCCCTATTACAAGAAAACTCACTTGTAAAAATTCCCTGCAAACAACGTTCCCTCCAAAAACAGCATAACTAAGAAAACTGCCCAGAGGTGGTGCAAAGATAGACCTGGAAGAGCCACCAAGCCAGGGTGCTGTGCTAAAATCATTCTACAGAGGTTCACAGGGAGATAAGATGAAAGAAGACAAAGCGCATGGGAGCAAGCCGTTTCCTGTGGTCAGGTCAGGAGGATTTGAGCTGCTGACCTCTTTCAAGTGAACTGAGGCTCCAAGACAGATAAGGCTGGCTCAAGCTCATACAGCTACCTGGGGGCAGAGAACAGATCAGAAACCAGGTCTCAACTTCTAGAAGACTTTCCACCACATCAAGACCACTACTTTATGTGTGAGGTATGCCCTTAGTCCTTCACCTTCTCCTTCTCAACTATCACGCAGGCACTAAGAGACCATGGGCAGGATTTTCTTGTGGGCAATCAGCTGAGCTGGGCTGACATACAGCTCCTTGAAGTCATCTTAATGGCTGAAGAGTGCAAACCCAGTGTCCTCTTGGGCTTCCTTCTGCTACAGGTAATGCAGGGAATCCAAGATTGCAGGGAAAGAATGTATATCATTCCTTTTTTCTTTCATTCAGTCATTCACTTAAGAACCTTCTAACTTCTTTACGCCAGGACCTGTACTAAAAATGTAAAGATGCCCTCCAGAAACATACCTAGTCAGGGAGACAAACACATACAATGTGATAAATTTAAAAATAAAACAATGTGGTAAATTTAAAAACAAAACATGGGAAAGCAGATGAGGGTCACCTGCACCAGCATAGAGAATTTGAGGCAGGCTTCTTGCAGAATTGAGCCTAAGAGGCTTTGCCTGGGATACAGTAGAACCTCAATAAAAGTTGTTTCATTTTCTAGAAGAAGTAGGGGGAAAAACTTAATATCATCCCAACATGGCCATTACTCAACAATAACCATAACCATTGGTTAAGCTTGTTTATGTCATGCATTGAGCTAAGAATCAAATGCACTTTATCTCAGTTATTTTATTCCATCCTCAAGTTCGACAGAAAATGAGACTCAGAGGTTAAATAATTTGCATGTATTTAGTGGGAGACAGGACCCAGACTCAAACCTCAGTCTGTCTGATTCCGCGGTCCAAGTTCTAAAAGATTTTGCTACATTAGTGGCTTCCTTGATAAACTTTAAAATATTTAAAACATAGGTAACATGAGAGCTGGAAATGTAGCTCAGTTGGTGGAGTGCTTATCTAGCATATGCAAGGCCCTGGGTTCAATTCCTAGCACCAAACTCACATGCAAAACAATTAGAACATTTGTAACATGAGTTATGACAATTCTGCAGCCTCAATTTTCCACTTCATATTACATTATAAACATGTTTTGCTATTTAGTCTACCTCACTTTTACACAATGTTTCTGATGAACATTTTTTGAAATTTCCAATACATAATATTCCATTTATTGTGCTTAATGAAAATCACAACTTAAATGTCTAATACCTGAAAAATGTCTACATAAATGAAAATACATGTGCTGGATAGAATTTTATGCAACCACTTAAAATGTTTTCAAAGATGAAAAATATTTATGGCACAGGAAAAATGAGGACTTCTCCTTACAAGTCAGCAGTATTTGACTTTGTTTATTTTACTATACTCTTCTCTCATGAATTTTGATATTTTACGTTTTAGGAATTCAAGGTCAGAATCGGCCACATCCCCACAGGATTTCTCCAGCCTGGAAGCCAGAGGAAGCCTCTGGTGGATGAAGAATCCATTAGGAAGGTGAAGAACATATTCAAATTTGAACGTGGCATGTTTCTCAAAAACAAGAGCACTATAGTAGCTGAGTATTAATAAGTAAAGAGGTCTAAGCAATTCAGTAAATACTGCATACTACATTTATAGCAAGGCCCAGTCAAATATCCTAAAGATATGTTAATAAAGAAATGAAATAAATGCATAAGGAAATAAACTCTAAAACTTGCCTGCAAACTAGAAAACTCCTTTTCTATTTTTCCTAAAAAATATTCTGGCACCACTTAGAATGATTCAAATAAGAATTCTTTAAAAAAAAAAAAAAAGAAGAAGAAGAATTCATCTGGATTCTCTCTGTGCAAAAGAGTAAAATCATCAGTAAGCAACTGATATCAAGTTTTCTTTTACAACAAAAAACAGAGTAACAAGAAGCACATATATCACCATCATTCACTTCTACCATCCTTTGGGAACAGTCCAGGATTCTGCACAGCTTTAACTATGCAGTTCCTAAAACTTTGAGTCACTTGTGTACCTCATGGGTATTTATATCAGTGGCATAGTTAAAATCTGAGTAGAAGCTGTTGTCAATCTGAACCTGCAGGCTCTTCCCTTAATCTTTGACAGTTGACAGGTAAGACGAGTAGCTCAGTTATGACAGCGTGTTCTAGCCTTGCTTGTGGTTAACCATCACTTTGGCACCATTAGAATTGGTGGGAGTTTCTTTTTTAAAATATGTTAAGGACTTCTGTTTAGGTTTCCTTTTTGGGTCAACCAATAGGGTTTGTTTTTTTTCCCTTAATTGAATTCCTTGTCACTGAAAGTTTAACCTATGTGAAAGTCCGCTGTCAAAGGAAACCAACCTAACACAATCAGATCGATTCTGTTGCTGTGGGCTGAAGATTCTGCACACCCTCACTTAAACAAAGGGTATGGAACAAGATAGGACTAAAATCACAGGCTTTCAAACCTCTGAGGGGTCTTGTTGAACATTAAGTTAGAGTCCTCTTTGAGGATGAGGTATCGAGTCCCAGAGACAGAGAGTGACCTCCCATAGAGCACACTAGCCAGCAGCAGGTCTGGGTTGGGATTTAGGTCTCCTAAAAGTATCTTGGACATTAAAAGTTATAACTATGTCCAAATTTGAGGTAGTGATTTGAGGGGAAAAACAAACACCACTTTTTTTTTCAGTATTATTATTGTTTGAGGGAGAAAGAAGCTCTGTTCCTAAGGAAGTACAGAACGTTGGCTTAGATAACCCCCTTCCCAACCCCTTTCACTAATAATTGAACATTTAAATGTCAAAGATGATTTGAATATAAAAGACACCAAAATGAAAGAAACGGGTTTAGGACATTTTTATTTTTTCATTTGAATACTGATACATTCTGTTCGAGTATGTTGAGAATGGAATTCTTTTGAAGGAAAAATAACACTGGCAGCAATGCAATCAAAATGGAAAAAAATAAAATTTCTGATATAACACAAGTAACAAACAACTATGTTAGTATTCTGTGAAGTCCACTTAGGGTATTCCTTTATTGGGTAAGTTGTAGTTTAATTTAAACTTACTTGAGTCATCAGTATTTGGAACAGTCGAAAACAATACCTCATATATGAAAATAGCCACAGCGAATGATACACAAGAGTGTATCAGGATTCATTAAACACCTTTCATGAAAACAGGGCTTGACAATTAGAAACAGTTTAAGCTTTTGCTGTTTAAAAAAAAAAAAAAAAAACCCTCAAACTGTTGTTCCCCTAAAGGAGACAGTATTTTGCTTCTGACATAAGAGATTTCATATTCTATATTGAAATTTATCTTTTAAGTACAAAGAATAGACTCTGCCCATTATAGTAGAATGACAGGAATTCAGTTTTCAGCTCTTCTGGATGCTCACAGCAACAGTAAGACAAGTCTCAAGATCATCATGAGGCTGAATTAAAATAAAATAGAGGCAAAAGGAAGTCATTCTTACCCGACATAAGACAGAAAGGGCTGTACGCTATGCACAGGTACATTACTAACCCTGGCTTCTAGGGCTCTCTCCCAGCTCCACTCCTTGGAACAGGGCGAACACATCATCCCTGTGTTCTAACTTCCCAGACAGGACATAAAAATGTTCACTGAATGAATAAGAAAAATAAGAACTTGCTGTTCCAAAAGCCTGTCATGAGGGTTTATGAAAGAAAGGTCTGGGAAGAAACAAAAACCTTCAACTGCTAGTCAAGAAAAGCAACTTGGAAAAATAATCAAGGAGCAACTGGAGTGGGGGGGCAACTGTGACAATCTCAGCTACTTCCACTGTCTGGGTCTTGTCCTCTTGTTAGTAAGTCCTACTACTGATTCTAATACCAAGCATCATTTTTAGAACAGGATTATAACTAGAAAGCAGTCCTTTGTAATCAAATTTTCCCCTCCCTAGAAAGATAATATATAGCTACACTAGAAAATTCTACAGAAAAATGAAAAGAATAATATAGAAGTTATTCACTATGTTATGACCCAGAGAAAAACACTACTAATAGTCAAAGATGTTTCCTTCTTATCTTGGTTTTTCACACACAGACATTTTTAAAAAATAGGTTCACATTATGCTCTGTGGATTTTGATCCTATTTTTATATCTTATTATGTCATCAAGATTTTCTAATGCCATTAAATAGGTTTTGAAAACATGATGTACAAATGCTTACTAAATGGGCAAAATATTTATTGAAATATTTCCTTACCAATGAATTTCTAGACTGTTCCTAATGTTTGAGTTTAACATATTTTTCATTAGAAATAGTTTCAATGAACAATCAATCTTTGTGTACATCACTTCTTTGAAATAAATTCCCAATAGTGAAAATGCATATCATAGGGAATAGACATATTTATGGCTTTTAACACTTAAAGGCAGCTTCTAGGAGGAATGAAAAAATATCATTGCTAAATTTTTATTAGGTAATATGCTTCGTCTCATGGACAGAATTACCAGATCAAATTAGCAAATTTTTGGGACTCCTCTACCTACCTTTTTAAAAAGTACTAAAATTTATCTCCCTTTAAAAATTCAAAATAACTGCATCAAACTCTCACTGTCTAATTCTCTAAAAGAGATTTAAATGAAAACATGTACTGCTTTAGGTGGGTGAATCTTGTGGGGAAATAAGGCTGAATTTAGCTTGGAATTACAAAAAAGGTAACTGTATGTGTGATCAGGTAACAGGGGCACTAAGTGCTGTCAGGAAGAACGACCATGTGCACATCAGGGCCAAAGAGTAACATGGTTTAAGGGTTTTTACAATCACGCTCAGTGTCATAGAAACTACTTTGACTTTTTAAATTAAAATTGATTTTGAACAAAAATCAGCCCTTCAAAATGATGGCAGAGGAAAGTGTAGATCAAAATAGCTCTTCTTACCTGAGACCTGCAACCAGCCCAGCAGGCATTACTTTCTTAGAACGCTTAAATCTCACACCCATTATGGTGGCCAGGAAGAAAGCTGTAACTGAAAACCAAAGCAATCCATGACCCAGTGTCAAACACCTCATCAGTGCTTGCTTATGAAAAAAAAAAAAAAAGTGAAAACAGGATATTGTTTCAAAGTTTTCAATATAACAACTATTATGTATAGGCACTGAGTTGCTATTTCTTGAAAAAACAAATGTCTCTATTCAAATGCTTTATAAATCAGGCCATCAACAATTTTGAGTAAACAAACATGTTAAGGTCCATTCCTGAAATATCTTCAAAAGATTTTGAAGATTTTCTAACCTAAATTTCTATTCACAGGACACTCCTCAAAGGCTAGGACTGTATCTTATTCAACTTTCCTCAGAAACATGAGATAGCATACTGGAACCCACAGGAGCCACTGAATAAATGCTGTTTAACTACAAGTAAGGAAAATAACCAGTGTTTCTTTGAAAAGATCTGGTTATAAACTGATACTAGAAGGCAGACTGTTTTCTTTGTAGCATTCCATTTGGGAGATTAAGTGCCTGGAGATTAAGTTACAATATTATATTCAGAAGCATCAAGTCAGGAGTTAGGAGGGATGTTTCTGTGTGGGACCTTAGGATGTCAAAAACACAACTTAAGAACAGCTTTCAAAGAAAAACCATGTGCTGATATAAAATATGATTGACAATAAACATGAGAACTACTTGAGTGTATATGAATAAAAGGCCCAATATATCTATACTCTGCTAATACAAGTTCAGCTTCTGACACAATCTTCATTATTAGAAACATCTCCACTCTGTATTTAAAATAATGGAAAAAAAATAAAGGAAATAAAATAAGGGAAGAAAAACACTTTCTCTTCCTCAAATATAAACAAAATAAAATTTTGTTTTATTTATATTTTCCTCCATACTCACCAAGGCATTTTGAATAAATCAAATAAAGACAATTTTTTTCATGAAGCTTTCTAAACCTTTGCTGTATTTCTCTTTCCAGCTAGATAAAAGAAAGCCAGGTATCCCGGAGGTTAAACATACAGGTTTCCTTTTTTCTGTGGACATTCTTTCACTAAGGCTAACAAAAGAAAAAGCTAAGAAGGGGTCAGTCTTGTTTTCTTAAGGCAGAATGGAATCCAAAGGCTGTTTGTGAATTAAATAATATATGGCTGTCTCTTTTTAGATATTTTCACAGCAACATAAAAAGCCATGCTTAATATGTATTTAGGAGAATTAGCAGAGAACATAGAAATGGTTCCTTTCTTTCTCTAATTTCATTTTTCTTATAACAAGTTTTATAAAAACTTGAGTTAGAAGGTGTGGTGCAGTACCATTATTTTTGATCAGGTCTGTTTAGAATCCAAGGGTTGTGTTCAGTCTCGACACCACAGGTGGCCATTCAACATCTGACAATATATGTTCTAGCAAACCTAGTACAGGGTATCAAGCAGGCCACTCCAAGGTTTGATGCTCTGTAACGGGGGGGGGGGGGGGGGGGGGGGGCGGAGCGATGCCATACTTACACAGTGATACTTTAACATCTCGTTTGTCCATAGAGACACGGTAAGCTCCATAGCCCGCCAAAAATCCAACAAAAAGACCAGCAATCAAAGATGGAACTCCACCTGGGAAGAAAAGTATGGGCTCACAAAGAGAATCTCAAAGTGAAAAAAGGAATTCATTGGTCATTTCCAGTGCAACACAGACACCTTCAAACGTATTCCTACTTGAGCATCTTAACTGGACAGAGCCAAATTAAGTATGGGCCTCTTCAGAGACAGTTTCTAAGAAATAACTGTTTGATGCTGAACCCCAAAACACAAGGCAGAGGAACTCTGAACACAGGGCAATGCAGGGATCAGATATCACTGGAAGGAATAAAGAAAGCCTGCATTGTAGTAGTGGTGTTGACTTGGCCCTATGATCTTGGGCAATCACTTCACTTTTATGTCCTCTTCTCCCCACCCCTGCTTTTCTTTCCTTGGACCCATATTTTAACTATGAAGTTGTGATGATGGAAAAATGAGACCCAAAGGTATTCTTAGCTCACAGAGGTAAAGAGAGGAGTGCTATGCAAACCAGGCAATGGTTTTGTCCTGAATAATTAAATCATCAAGCCCTAAGATGTCAAAATTCAAACCAGAGGAGACTATACCAAGGAAGGGGAAGATGCAGGGCACTGACCCAGCCAGTCAGTCCCTAACCCATCCACCCACCCCAGGACACCAAGATAAATACTGAGCATTTCCTGTGCATTGGGCAGGAAGCTATATGCTGGGGACAAGGCACAATCCTTGCTTCACAGAACTTGCTTTCATTTAGAATCTATTGGATTAGAATTCATGGGGGTAGGGCTGAGGTATTTCTATTTTTTAGGTATTCATAGGGAATTCGGATGTGTAACCAGGCACAAGAACCACTGCAGGAAATGCACACATGTGCACATGTGCTTGCACGTGTGCACGCGCACACACACACACACACACATAATTCTTCACATCCCTAAAAAAGGCAAGTAAAAAATATTTAAGCTTGGCACAGTGGTGCACACCTGTAATCCCAGCAACTTAGGAGCCTGAAACAGGAGGAGTGCAAATTCAATGCCAGCCTCAGCAACTTAGTGAGGCCTTAAGCAACTTAGAGGACCAGATCTCAAAATAAAAAATGGGCTGAGATGTAGTTCAGTGGTTAAGTGCCCCTGGATTCAATCTCTGATAGCAAAAGTAAATAAATAATTAAAATGTTTAGATGTTCTTTTCTGTTCTATAAGAGAAGTTCTTTAGATATGTCTTTGACCAAAAAAAATTATTTCTTCAATAACAATTCTATCAGGATTTTATACTGAGTCTTCTGAAATAGTTCATAAAACATCAACACATCAAGCAGTTATTTGTAGGTGTCACTTTTGTGGCATAATTGTTTGTCCTTCCAAAACTACCTACAATACACAGACTCAGAGAGAAACAATAAACAAAAACGTAAGGTGACTTACAATCTGTAAGGAATCTTAGAAGGAAATCTATTCTAATCTGCCAGCGGCTCTGCTATGAGACAGAATTGTTCTTCCAACTATGGCTTCTGAGACGCCTCTAAGGGAGGAAGTTCCTAACTTCTAACCGTGTAGATCTGACTTTCTCACTCAAATTTAAATTTACCAATGTCACAAGTGTAACACCCTGTGAAATACAGCTTTATTTTTAAAATGTCATTAAAATATAAGAAACAGAATATATGCATCTACTTAGAACAAAGTAAAGTATATAACCTTGACCTTTCACTTTGCTCCATGAAAACTTTTTAAGTAATCAACTGGGTTCTTCTCCCTCTTTTAGATACAGATGAAGAGGTGACTTTGGATATTATATCTTAGTTCTGAACAAATCTTTTCCTTTGCAACACATATCAATATAACTCAGTTTTTGACACAATTGTGTAAAACACAAGAAGCCTTATTTAACAATAAGTAAGCTCTGAAGGTTCAATCAGTTAACTATGCAATTCATAATGGCAGGTGAAATTAGAGTTTTATGCTGGAGAGAGCCCCATGTTGGAATGCTCTGTCATACCCAGTCCCACATAACCCCCTTCCCTCTGTGAATCCCTTCCATGACATGCTGGTGCTCAGCACCCTCTCAGCTATCATTAACTTCTTGTCCTGCTTACAGACCCTCAGATGATCCTAGCATAATCAGCATCTGCCCAGTAAGTTCCTTTGATGAAAAATTTGTTTCAAGCTTACCCCTCCGCTTATATCCTAAAATGCTTCCAAATGTCACAAGGGCTGCGTAACCAAAACCAATAAGGTCCATTGGTGAGGTTGCAATTCTAAAGCAAGAAAGAAGGAACAAATGATGCAAGATAAAGTTTTGGGGAACAAATACATAGCAAAATAAAAGGCATCTCACAGAATCAGAGAAATTAATTACTATGGTCAAGCCCACTCCCAATACTCACCGCTGTCCTGCTATCCTCACTCCCTGGATACTTGGGGGACACCTGAGGTTGACTCTCCTCTGCCTGTCTTCAAGCTGCACCCTCCTATTTAGGTCTTTCTACTTCTTAAATAAGGCTTCTGCTCTGTCAGCTGGGTCTCCTGACTGCACGGAAACACTACAATCTATGCTTTCTACTTCCATGTCTATAACATCCTCCCTCTCCTCCACCTACAGGACCCCGACCACACTCCACACCTTCTCCCTGACCTCTGCCCTTAACTTCCTTGGATCCCCTTAGTCATTCTAGCTTCTTCATCCTCTGAATGCCTTGACTTCTGAAATGCCATCATGTAATTCTTTCATATTTCTGTAAACATTCATCCTTCTGGGCTTCCCACACTGCAGAACAGAAAAGGGGGACACCCATGCATAGCACATGGGTGTTTGCTTGGTGACTAAACCAGAGTTTCACTTTAAACATGTGCTCTGTCACTAGACTGTTGTGCAGTGGCAGAGATAGTCACACTTGAGTGATGACAAATCACTAAACAATATAATGAAGGTGAAGGCCTGGCACAAAGTTAACTGAATGACAATGACATCCTATTGTGCATCACAGCAGCAATTGAAGCATATCCAGGGGTGAGAAGTCCCCTGGAGACCCTGCCCTCCATTTTTTTTCTTTTTTGGTACTAGGAATTGAACCCCAGGAAGTGCTTAACCTACTGAGTCCCATCCCCAGCCCCTTTTTATGCTTTATTTTGAGATAGGGTCTTGCTAAGTTGCTCAGAGCCTCACTAAGTTGCTGAGGCTGACCTCAAACTTGTGATCCTCCTGCCTCATCCTCCTGAATCGCTGGGATTACAGGCACGAGCCCTGGTGCCCGGCTTCTCCATTCTTTAAGATACAGTAGAAAGTGCACTGGTCACAGGCTGGAGATGTGGGTCTGGTCACTTGTTGGCTGTTGGTCCTGAGACCATGCTCTTTCATTCCCCCAAGTGCTCCAAGTGAGAGAAACACATGAGAGAAGCTCTGAAGTTCTTACTCTTTTTAAATTCTAAGAATCCTGGTGGCACTTTTATATCTTAACTTTCTTACATCTACATTTCTTCCATGGGGAAAATAATTATCTTTGTAAATAGGAGGAATGATATATGGGATTTCTTATGTATTTTTTCAAAGTTTCTCACTGCTCATCATTTAGGTTAACCAGTCTTTTATTCCCTATACTAACTGACAATAAACTGACTCAGAAGAACAGAAAAGAAGGGTTGAGCTTATCTCAGAGAGCCAGTCAGAGCTTGCTGTGAGGGAGGGTCCGCTAGAGGGACACAGGAGCAGATGAGGGCACTGAAAAGCTCTCAACACCTACAAGAAGTGCCAGGAGGTAGCACAGGGGGATGTGACAGGTAGGAAAGCCCTGGGTTCCAAAACCTTTGTTGACTGAATGATGGATAAACTAACAATAATAACAATAATGTTGTGAGCAATTAACATGTAACAGCACCATTTCAAGGTCTCACACGTATCATGTCATGTAGTCATCACCACAACCCAATGGTTGAATGTTACACTATTATCCCCATTTTCTGGATGAGGAAACTGAAGCACAGAAAAGTCAAGCAATGCCCAAAGATCACAGAGCAGAGCCAAGTTTCAGATTCAAGTAAGTCTTACTTCTAACTACTATGCAACAACACCTCTAAATAAGCTGGCTGAGTATGCAAACAAAGCTGACGCTCTTCAGAATTTTTGATTATGGATCAATCTCCTGCTTGGCCTCCTATCTTAAAGCTATGACCAGAGTACACAGTCTTCCAACTAGTGACTCAGTTTCTTCATCCCTATAAGCATCCCACAGCCAATCATTTTTACTACTATGATAGAAGCCAATCGTATTACATATTATAATGTACATTTGGCTTTAAATTTATACATTACATATTAGCTGGGTAAAAGTGGATATGTTCCTTAATCTCTCTGTGACTCAGTTTATCCATCTTTAAAATAAGAATAATAAAAATATCTAACTCACAGGGTTACTGTGAGAATTAAACAAATTCATTAAAAAGCATAGAACGGTGCCTAGCACATACTGAGCACTCAGCAAACATTAGCTGCTCAAGACTCAGAAAGACAAACACCGCACCTTCTCCCTTATAGGAGGAAACTAAAAAGTTGATCTTATAGAAGTAGAGAAGAGTGGCTCACAGAACCTGGAGAGGGTGTGTGGGTGGGAGATGGAAGGAGGATGGGTACCAAGGACAGAAGTGCAGCTGAAGGGGGAGAACAACTTCTTATGTTCTGTAGCACAGGAGGATAGCTATCTATGGCTGGCAACCATAGTTTGAGTATTTCAAAATAGCTACAAGAAAGGATTTTGAATGTTCCTAGTAATAAATAATCTGAGGTGATGGACATGACAGATGTCCTGATTAATTCTTACATGTACAAAAATGCCACACCCATAATATGTACAATTACTCTGTTTATATGTGTTGAAATTCCACACTGTGACCCATAAGTATGCACAATCACTATGTGTCAATTAAAAATAAAAATACATCTAAAAACCAATATTAGCTGCTCTAATAATAATTATTATTCTCTTTCACTCTTATACCTAATTTTCAGCTTGGTATATATAAGTCAATTACTATTTCAGCATGCTCAGAAAACTGAGATAGGGTGAATTTTTGATATGACTCATGCAATATCACAACTATTACTTGAACTCATTTTCATTTGACAGCTTTGTGCAAAGCAGTTGGGAACAATAAAAAGCCCTCAGGCATGGCCTTGGTCCTCCAGGACCCAGAGTATAGCACAGCAAAAGGACAGAGATGCAAAATGAGTCTTAAAAGGGCAGGCATCTGACACAGCTTGGGGGCCTAAAGAAGGATGCCCAGAGGATGCAAGGTACCAGCAGGCACCTTGGGGAGAGTAGGATGAAGCTGAGGAAAGAGGTGCTCCAGGCAGAAAACAGAACATGTGCAAAAGTTTCCTGGTGTGAGAAAGCATAACAAGATCTCAAAATAAAAAGAGAGGGCCTGGGGAGAAATATAGGACTCTCATGGAAGCCCTGCAGATGGGGTCTGGCTTCAGCCCTAAGGGCAGTGAGTGATTAATGAAGTAAGCCTCAAAACCAGATTCAAACTACAGCAGCAGCATCCTGGCTGCAGCAGTGGAAGATGAATTAAAGTAAGCCTGAGAGATGGCTGCAGTAAACTAAGCAAGAACTTAGTTGATGATGGTAACCTGGCCTAAAGAAATGGCAATAAGGTGGAGTGAGACAAACTTAAGAGAGATGAAGGAGGTAGAATCAACATGCCTGGATATGGAGAGGGAGAGGAAGGGATGAGTCAGAATGACTCAGCCTCTAGGTCTCTGGCATAAACTATCTTAAACTATCGGGAGAGATAGGGGTGGGAAGCCTTGATGCTATTCCCTGTGACAGAGAATGCTAGAGTAGCCACAGCTGGGGAGGGGAAGGAGTGAGGTAGCCAGGAATAATGAGACCTGTTTTTATATTCTGAGTCAGGAAAATACCCCTACTTCAGATCAGAAGCTCATGAGAGAGATCATTCATCATCAGGTAGTAATTTGAGGATGTAATTTTCTCCTAAAGCCAAGTAGCAGTGTGAAAAGCTTCATCCCCCAGCTGTTCCTGTGACCCTCTCCTGGGGACATATCCCCTTTTACCTAGTGTAGAGTTCCTTAGGTTGTGATCCTCTCTCCTCTTTCCATGTCCCCACTCTCCCCTGCCCACACACCCTCTTCAAGCTCTGGGAGCCACTATTCTCTTCTTTCCTTGAGAGCAAACCCAGGTTCACTTCTTTGTTCTCACAGCACCAAGCACACTGCCCTGCACAAGGTGGGTGCTAAGTAAAGAATGAATGAATGGGCCAAATGATCAGCTTCTGCCTGAAGATAACCTGTAATGATCTGTCCCCTGCCCCCACGTTTAGCTATATTGCCAGGAATCAAACAGCTCCTTAATCTCCTTAGGGAACTGAGTGTTATTCTAAGGAGGCAAAATAAATCAATTTCTAATCCTTGCAAAAAGTTTGTTCTTAAAGAAAAAATTTGGACAAACAATAAGCACCCCCTCTTGCTCCTTTTCCATGGCAGGGCCACTTGGCCAGGCCAGAAGCACACATTAAAGCCAGAGGTTGTGTTAACATGAAAAGGATGAGGTGTGGGTTGGGGCAGCCCATCACATGCTCACATGCTCCCATTGTAAAGGATATCCTGAAGACTTGTAAAAGGCCAGAGAGCATCTTGGGTGCAATGCAGCAAAGTGGTTTACTGCACTGCCTACAGAACCAGGTAACAAGGCCATGTCTTACTCCCAGCGCCAAGTCCTCCAAAATTTGGAAAACTAAGAGATTTTCTGTAAACTATTATATACAAAGCATTTTCACATGCCAAGAACATAACAATTACCTATCCTTGGGCTCCTTGGACGTGACATTTTCCAGTGAAATCTAGGTGTGCTGGGAAGGTCAATACCCTATCAGGCGATTCAGAAATAGTCCATGAATTCATCCCACCACCCTAACCAACAGCCCAGCTCCAGAAGGGTAGAAGGCAGAGGAGTAGGAGATTTAGTGTCTCGAGAAAGCAGAAATTCAGGAAATTCCCGAGAAAAGAAACCATCGCTAAGAGGGCAGACTCCACCCTCTGCACAATCCTCCTAGTCTCCCCGCCCCACTTCCTCTGCATCCTTGTTTGCGGTAGGGATTGGAAAGGTTGCAACGCTCAGCAAAGGCCCTTTTATTTCTGTGACTTTGCAAGAAAATTCTGGGCAGGTAAATTTCCACTATGGGATGCACAGTAGAGCTGCAGCCCTGAACCCACCCGCAGATGAAAAGAGAGAAGAAGACCAGGCAAGAGCCATACCTGGGGTCCGGAAGCAGTCTCTATGCCAGCACCTTCCTACCCTGCGAGCCGCCTGCAAGCGGAGCCAGAGCAGCTCTTTCCGGGCGCCGCCTTCCCTGCTGCGCGCACGCGCTGCGCCCCTCCCTCTCTAGCCTGAGCCCGTTGCAGCCCTGCCCTGGAGCGCCGGTAACACCCCGGTGCTACGTCTTCCATGCTTTCATCCCAGGCCAGGAATCTCCGGTTGAAGTCCGTTGCCTCCTGCCGAACTGGCAGGCACTCGCAAGGAGCTTGTTTGGGTGCAGCAAGGGTCCCGGAGGGCGAAACGATTAACAGAGAAGGTCATTCATCATTCGAGGAACATTTATGGGATCTCTACGAAACCCAAGCATTTTACCCACTGTCTAGCAGATTGCCCCCATTTTCAGTGGAAAAAGCTAAAGCCCAAGAAGTGAAGTGATTAAGATGTCTAAAATCAGAATCCAAATTTGGTTTCATTACATCATCTATTGGGTCACAAAATGTATTTGGGAGATCAAGAGTCTGGTTTTACACTTCAGGCCCGGAACGCTGGTTTAAATATATAGGAGGAATAGTAAGAACCCCAGAGCTGGAAAGCACTTCAAAACTTTTCTAGTCCAGGATGATCCGTTCCCAGAATAAACCTTAAATTGATTTGAAGTTGTGCCTCCGAGTAAATACTCATCTCACTCCAATTTAGCCTTCTAGGCTGTATGTAGTAACTCCAACCCTCTTCCTTATCCACAGCCCTTCGGGGATTTGAACGAGTTTTTTCCTTTAGGAGTCCAAGCAGCTCTAGGATTCTGTGGGGCTGGAATAACAGCAGAATTTCAGGAAGGAAAGAAGGAAGAGAAGCTAAGATACATATTAAATCTTGTGAAATTTATTCAATCTGTTCCTTGCATATGAAAGTATTTCAGGGAAGTAATGTGACTGTATCTAACTTATGAGAAGTCTGTTGGTCCTAGGGAATTAATAGGATCCCTGGAGATTCATGGAAGAGTCGCTGGCAAGACACTGGAGCATGGAGGAAGTGGTATTATCAGGTTTGATTCTGAGTTGTCTCACTGTCATTCCCATTGCTGTCTATGCCCATCCTTATCTCAGCCCTCTCCCCCCTCTCCTCAGATTCCCTTTGTCTTTCAACACTTTCACTTTTCAGAATTGAAAAAAAAAAATCCTCCCCAAGCCCATTGGCCCTCACCTACAATCCCAGCTACTCAGGAGACTGAGGCAGGAAGATCACAAGTGGGAGCCCAACCTGGCGACTTAGCAAGACCCTGTCTCAAAATAAAATTTTTTTAAAAAGGGCTGGGGTGTAGCTAGGTGATAGATCACCCCTGAGTGATCGATAAATACATAATTATTTTTTAAAAATAAATAAAACCTTCTTGGAATCCCTCATTATTCCAACAACAAGATCTAGATAAATAACTCTCCCCTGGATCTCAGTACCTGGATTCAAGATGGTGTTAGTCAGATGTTGCATCACTGTGACCAAAATACCCAACAAGAAAAACCTCGAGGAGGAAAAGTTTATTTTGGCTCAGTTTCAGAGGTCTCAGTTCATAGGTGGCCATCTCCATTCCTCTGGGCTCAAGGCGAGGTGGCACACCATGGGGGAAGGCTGTGGTAAAAGGGAAGCTGCTCCCCTTATGGCATCAAGAAAGCAGAGGAGTGGAGTACCAGGGAAGATGCATCCTTCCAGGGTATGCCCCCAGTGACCTACCACCTCCAGCCACACCTGCCTAATTACCACCCAGTCAGTTCATTCAAACTAGGATGGACTGATTAGGTTACAGTTCTCATAATTCAATCACTGTACTTCTGAATATTCCTGCATTAATATGGGAGGTTTGGGGGGGACACAACAGACGGGGCTCAGAGTAGATGCTCTGAGATCCTTCCCATCCTGCCACTAAAGTATCAGAAGCTGGAAATCACTTCAAGATATTCCTATTCAAGGCATTTCACCTAAACCTCAAAGAACACTCTTTTTATACCACGGGAATTCTACACTCTCAGACATGTGGAAACAGAAACATTCCTGGGCAAAGGGACCATGTTTCTCAACTCATAGACCAACAGCTGCCACCTACCTCAGATAATGGTAAGGCTATAGTACAAAATAAGGCAGCAGCAAAGCCTGTTCACTTCTGCCTATCTAGAAGCCTTTCTAATCATGATCCACAGCAGAAACTCAGCTTCCAACATGATATCAACCACTTTGGCATTCTGGAGAAATGCACAGAATAAAACATATAGCAATGCAAAGGAAACCAATTTTATTGAAATACAGGGATCAAATTAATAACATGTAAATCTTGTGATGTCATAGATGTGCTTCTTTATGAACATATTAAGGATGACAAGATCTAGGGGTAGATCTAATTATTACCATGATTTCAAAGTAGTGCTACATAATATGTTAAGGTATCTGTAACATGAATACCTGTGGTTCATATTGATGACAGATACAGGTACAAATGCTGCTATGGTTGGTTGCCTATTTTCCTAATGGAAAATTTCAGTTAATGGTTCAAGTTCTCAGATCTCCTGATTTCTATCATGGATCCCTTTGGATTTGTTGATCCCAAATTGAGAACTCCAAACCTAACAGTAATGCAAGTTTTCATAGGTTGTATAGAGATGGAAACAGAAAGAGAGCGCAAGGTCAGGAGCCGTCACCCCTCCCCCAACCCCCCACCATGGACTGACAGTTCAGGCAAGGCTTCGCAGAATATTTACAACTCAGTGAGTGCTCTGGATCCTGAGCCTGATTCATTGTCAAATGTTCAGAAACTCAGTTTTTCTCAGCTCTCCCAGAAGCACTCTGATTGGGGAGATTGATTCTTAAAAAAAAAAAAAAAAGAAAGAAAGAAAAATTGCAAGGAATTTATTGAGTTTTAAAGCCCACTTCAGATTCTTAATTCTCTCCTTTCAGATTCCATATGGCTACTTATCATTTAAGTTTCTGCTCTTTGGTAAAGGATGCTCTGAACAAACATTTTGTATATATACATACATCTAGTCTGAGCCCCATCTGTTGTAGTTTGGATATGAGGTGTCCTAAAATCTCCTGTATTATGCATATATGTATATACACACACACACACACACACACACATTGTATGTTCAATGTATTTCTAATTTTGATACATAATTGCTACACTAATATGCTATGGATATTATGAATACAAGTATATACATCAAAGTAACATCTAAACAGAGAACGTGAATATAATAGGACTAATTAAACATATTTTCTATATTTAATAGAAATAATATTTCTGTCCCAGGATAAAGAAGAATATTTTTAGTCTTTCTGTCCCCTTTTTCAATAAAACTTCTCTGAACTGCCCACAGCCCTTACAACATCCATCTTTTCTCATGTTGTAGTAAAACTGAATACAATCAAATGTGAAGTTCACTTGACTTACAGTTCTAGTCTTTTTTTTTTTTTTTTTTTTTTTTTTTTGGTACTGGGGATTGAACCCAGAGACACTCGACCACTGAGCCACATCCCCAGCCCTATTTTGTATTTTATTTAGAGACAGGGTCTCACTGAGTTGTTTAGGGCCTCGCTAAGTTGCCAAGGCAGCTTTGAACTCGAGATCCTCCTGCCTCAGCCTCCCAAGGGCTGGGATTACAGGTGTGCACCACCACGCCCGGCTCTGTTCTTCTTAAGACCACATTTCACTGATTCCTAGTGTCAGTTCAATATGATGACATTATGGTAGACTAAATATTTCCTCAACAAAAGTGTTCAAGCATGGAAGACCTATGATTTTTCTTACTAGCATCAACAAGTTTTAGACTTGGTTAAGTTTCCATTTCTGCAAATATGTCCACCCACTTTGTATTCACAGGCTTTCTTCAACAGACAGCTGTTTGTCAATCAGGTCTTTTGCATTTACAAACTCATCATTGAGGCTATCCATGTCTTTATCATGCCCATTATTTTTAAACACTCTAAAACACAGTGAACGTCGTCATAAATATTTTTTTAAGAGAGAGTGGTTTTAAAGCACAGAGGTAATTTGAACTGGTGAAATCACAGTTGTATTCCAAATAAATTACAGCTTTAGTAAGGAAATTGAGAAAGTTCTGTTTAGTTTGGACTGTTTAGTTCCAAAGGAGTCGTAAAGGATGAACCATTTTTTCTGTTTTATATGAGCTTCTGTCTCAACCCATCTGTGACATTGAGCAACTCAGGTTAGTCCATCCTTTTCTAGGTTCCTTCTGGCCTCTTCAAAGATCACCAAAATGTTTTGCAGAAACAGCATATAAATTTGTTGTACTATAATTCTTCCCTCAATTCTCATCCTCAATATGTTTCCAAATCAAAGGAGGACATTTTTTTCCCATACTTTGGTCTATATCAGGCCAACACTGTAGCATCTCTTCCACGACTGGCAGCAATAATAGCACTCTTGTAGGTACATCTTAGAAAAGGTTATCTCTTTCTATTTCTATAAGGTCAAAAATCTCATCATGCACTTCCACACATTTTGAGGAAATTGAAAAGCAACCAAAAACTTTCATTTAAAAAAGTCTCAATATCATATGTAAGTGAAATCTCACACCTTTTTTTAACAGTGCTGTGTATAAGATATATAGGACATTAAACAGTTAAGATCTTTCCATTTCCTTTGGTAAGAACTTTATAGATTTGAATACAATTTCCCAAAATTTATGCCAGCTCTCTCTGATAAACATGCAAGTCGATGAGCTAAGCATGGTTTGTATTAAAAATAGCAATAGTATTTTATTTTATGACTTCAGTGGTTTCATTAAAATCCTCATAGAAATCAAGAAGATGATCAGAAATTTCACTTTTCTAATCAAAATGCCAAAAGTTAGAAGGAACATTTTAAACTGCAATAATGCAGAGCATCACTTGAAATGGATATACTGAATAAAGCATGATTGATGGTGAGATGTGACAGAATCAGCTCTACACAATAAGGGGCCAATACACCTGTTATCAAAATTTCCCGTGTTGTTCACCCACAGGACATTTTAGTTGCAACTCCTCCTAAATCAGGAAATGTAACTCTATTCAGTTTTTTTAGAGCAATCAAGGAGCAATACAATTATGTATGTCTGTTTGTGTGGTAAAGCCCATGCTAATTCAGCAGCTGTTAATTTTGAACATTGGTGTCTTTCTAGAAAACAAAAGTATTTTTGATTGGTTTAGAAATATTTGCCTTTCTCATCCTTGATTTGTGAGGTTCGGTCTCCATATGTGTTTTCACACCCCCTTCTCCCCCATGCCTGATTTCAAATTCTTCTCTGCATATCACACAGCAAGTTCTGTTTTGGTTAAATACTTCCCTAATACAGTCAAATGTGTCCTTCCATCTATTATTAAAATGTCACAGTTTTTTAGCTTTCTGTTTCTGTGATGGGATAATCCTTGGGTTGATATTATAATTGTTTCATTTTCATTATTGAATCTCTTAGAAAACATGGTCCAATGTTCCATAATGATAAAAATACCAGAACACAACAGTTAATTCACAAGTAAAGTCAAAGACGGACTGTCAATTTAAATCATTACAATATATTTAAGTCACATTACTCTGAGTGATTCAATAATGGATGAAAAACCATTATGAACTGCAAACCACAGTTGTCAATATCTATGGTCAAGGAAAAATAGCTATTCCCAAAGGTGTATAATCTATGTCACATTCACTGGACACCAAAAACAGTGTTTCTGTCAGCCCCTCTATAGGCCGCTGTACTTTCAGTGCTAAACTTGGGATGGCTGGTTACTCTGCTGGAGCCCCATTAACCCAAGGACTGATTCTCTAAAGGTGGGAGATGGGGATACCTCACCTTGCTTCCATGGATGCTATTTTACTCCTCCAGAATATTGTAGTTTACTCTTCTTTAAAGAAGAGAATGAAAACAAAACCTCATCTTTTATTTGACTTTGGAGCCATTTAAAGTTCAGAATCCTTGATCCAGAAACACAGGTAGAGTTCAGGGTCAATGCCTCTCCTGGTAGAGGTCCTAAAAGGAACTCATAGGAAGAACAGTCCCCCTAAGGGCCAAAAGGGGGAGAAAAGAAGCCTGCGGAGGAGAATGCCAGTCAACCAGCCAAGGAAGGAAGGGAGGAAAAAAAGCAGTCTCAGGTGACAGGTGCAGAGCATAAGCCACCCCCTGGGGAGAGACGGCCACCAAACTTGCCAAAGTACTCCTTTGTCTTCTCTTTGGTGGCTTTAGGGTTCAGACTCCCCCACCAAGATTTTCTTAATAGGATCCTTTGTCATGGCTATGGCCTTTCTTAGATCAATCTATGTATGTGTCTTCTGGTCTAGGACCTGTTCCAACAGAAAGATGTATTGATCGACTATCCAGATTTGCTCAGGACTAAGGGGGCTTTCAGTGCTAAAATCACAACTAAAAGATTTCCCATGACAAGGAACTTGTGGCACTAAATCTGGGACAATGGGGTTTCCTGGGATTTGGGATTTTCAGTGCTAAAGCCAGTGCAGTTCCTTCTGAGAAAGGAGAAAATGGTTCTTTTTCTCATTGACATTTCTAACGTTTTAACCGGCAGACTCTCGTTGTAATTCTCATTGGCATTTCTTAGTAGCATTGCCCAGGAGTACTACCTTCACTTCGAGCCACAAGATTCTACCATAGGTACATAAAATATTTCATCCCCTTCAAACACACCATACTCTCTCTACCCAAGTCTGTCCTTCCAATTTTCTCTAAACCTGAAATCAGTTTACCCAAACACATATAAATCTGTACTCACTTCCTTGGAGTCTGTTAACTGTGAGCCTTCTTCTTTTCATGGAAGTCCCAATCTAAGGCTTGTTTCTTCTGGGAGTGAAGCTGCAGGGATCCAGAGCGCTGCCTGGAGCCGAGCTGCTAGGGTTGGCGTTCTGGTTGTTCCACTCCTATACTCTCTGTGTGATCTCCTCTAGTTATTTACATTCCTCTCTGAGTCTTTGCTTTTTCCTCTGTAAATAGCACTTCAATGTCTCTCTCATAGCTTCCCTGGATGCTTTTCTAATCCTCATATGTGAAGCATTTAGCACAGTCCCCCCCCAAACAGAGACATAAACAGGTACTAAATGTCAACTGTCCCCCTCCTGGACCACTCCAGTCCATATACCGCTAACTCTCTCATTTAATCTGTACAGGAACAAGTCCCTAAACTCTACATTCCCCAGGGTACTTGACCATATGTAGTTCAGACAAGCTAAACATGATCCACAAATGTTCCATTAGAATCACATCCCATACACAGGGGCCCTTAATGGAATACTCAACTGACCTTCTCCTCCCTGCCTTCATCTTTAGCCACAGCCCTTTTCATTTCTAGTGTTAGAATCCATTTCTACAACACAGTCAACAATCTCTTCAAATATGGTAAAATAGTCTTTGGGGGGTATTTTCTGCTTGTATCCCAGCTCAGGTCACCAATGACCAATTTTCTGAAATAGTCGTGTGAAAATCAGGGGGACAAGTTTTACAAGGAAGAGGTGCGCTTAGAAATTAGATGGAGTTTAGGAAGAGATGCAGCTCCCAAAACTCTCACAGAAAGGATTACAAGCAGAGCCACTCCCCAAAGCAAGGTCTACACCAAGTCTGTCAACCTCAAAGATGTTCACAGATCTGCACTAACCACTTTCCTGAGATCTCAACCCCTTGACAGAAACAAAGCTGAACAAGACCACAGCATCCCCAGCTGGGGAGAAGGAAACAAAGTTACCCTGCCTTGGCATCACCCCTGGGCACTGTTCACACTGGAAATTAATTTGTCTCAAATCCCTCCTATAAAACGCTCATCTCGCCATCTGTCTCTCCCTTTCTTCCTTGGCGCCCAGACGTCGCAAAGAACTCTGCCTTCCTGGGGCGGAGCCGCGATCTGACAGTGACTCGGTACCCTGCAGGAGTGAAGGAGGGGAGGACGGAGGGAAGCCTAGGGGAAGGGATGTAAGGGCGGATGGAGGCCTTACTGGACTCAGGGCTAGCGCAGACCCTCCTCCCGACGCGCGTCCTCTCCCCCGGGTGGCCCCGGGATTGCGCCGAAGTCTACCGACACTGTCACAACGCCACAGCACCTGCCCCGCGTCCTCCTGGCCTCTGCCGCCCTTCGCCTGGTCGGCATGGGCGCGGTTCTGGCCGGTGTCGGAGGCGCTCCGGTCCTGGCCGGAGACCCGCCTTCGGGGTGGCTTGCTGTGGCTGCTCGCTTTCAACTTCCTCTGACATAGCGGGTGACGGGTGCAGCTCTCCCCATTGGAGGCTCCCAGGATCAACAGACACCACGCCTGGTCGGAGCAGCTAGGCTCTGGGAGCCGCGCACTGACGTTTTAAAACCCAATTCGGGAGGCGGGCCCACGTCACCCAAAGCGCATTATCACTGGTTAATTCTGCCCGACAATCAGCGGTGCACCAGTGTCTCATTGGCTGTAACAACGCGCCCTCTAAATCCGTGTCGGTTTGTGCTCTCGCTACCTAATACAAAGCCAAGCCCGGACCCTGCGGAGGATCCCCGAGGTGTGCGGGAGGATCGCCTGTCCTCGCCGGAGGTCTACAGGCCCGGGACCCGCCTTCCTCCCGCTGAGGCCGCAGCTTCTCTCCCCCGCGCACTGGACTCAGGGCCTTGCCAAAGTGAAAAATAGCAAAAGAGCCCCCAAATCAAGGAAGTAAATGAGAAAAAAATAATTAAGCAAAAATCAATGATTTTTTTGCAAAGACAAAACAAAGATTTGCCAAGGAAAAATAAACATGATTCTAACTTCAAGTTTAGCACATTTATACAGCTTTCTTTTCGGCTTTAGTAAGTAAACAAGGAGTAAGTGAAGTTTCTGTCGTTCGCTTGCCTTTCCCGAAGAAAGACAGCAGGGGGCACTAGATGCTAGGGTTGCACTCGGGTAGGCAAGGCGCTTTAGCCGTCCCAGAGTTGTTGTCAAGTATCAAGTAGTTTGCTCTTAGTAAATACTGAAAATAGGGCGCTGACCTATGTGGAAGAATGCGAAAATGGTACAGTATTTCTGCACTACACCCTGAGGACTAGGAGTACAATTTACCGAAATACTGTGTCAGGGGGGAAAAAAAGGGAATCACAGGAGATAAGGGGGATATTTTTTGAGGTGGGCTCTGAAGGAGATGCAGGGAGTGGAGAGTGACCACTGGCAAACCCCCTATTCTAGACCAGTCAACTGGATCTAGGATGAACTTTTGCCAAGGACGTTGCATGCTACAATGAATTGAGGGAATTCCTGAGACATTGGACTTTCCTATAACCAATGATAACAACATCTCCTACCATTAGTATTACCGTGTGCCAGGCACCACTCTAAGTATTTGACGTAGATTAGTCCTCCTAAGCTTTATAACCACCCTCTGGGGTAGACACTACCATCCTTCCATATTAGAGTGGAGAAAACTGAGGCAACTTTTCAGAAGCCATGCAAAGTGACAGGCCCAGGATTAAGAAAAGTGTGTATGCAGATCATGTGCTCATTCTGAGTCATTCTGACTTGGGTGTGAGCTATGACTTAAAATTATCATTATGGGAGAGTACATAGCATTATGACTGTCTCATAGAAGATACACAATAGCATTTCTCATTACTCTTAAAACACTGGTGTCCGTTCTCCAAGTGCTTAATATCTTGTGGAAGAGGCTGACAAAATTCATAAAGCATTAGAGAAGCCTATTCAGTGGTTGAACAGGATGCATAACACATGCATATAAGCATTCTGAAGAGGGACCAGATGTGAAGTGGAATGGTCAGATCTGGCTCACAGGTTGCTCAATGTGGCACCTGCTTAAAATTCTGTATGAGCCACCTCTAAGCCACCATTAGAAGGCAGCCTCTGATCCCAAAGGACTGAGATAATCACTATATTCTTTGTTTTCATTATCATATACATGTGTGTGTTTAACTAAAAATATTGTCACTAAAATTCAGTTAAGGAATGGTGTGATATCTGGGGGGGTGTTTTGTTTTTAGCTAAAGAAAGCATTTATTGATTTATTAATTTTTTGGAGGAAGCTCTTATTAATTTCACAGATATTTTCCTATTAGACATCAAGTCTGGAGAAGGACTTGGAAATAAACAGGGTGCCAACTCAAAAGACTAACTCTGGAGCGAGGGGGATGGGAAGGGATATTATTTTAATTGAAACCTGAAGTTTGAGAGGCAGCCAATGGGCATGGAGCCAGGGGAACCACATTTTGGGCAACAGGAGTGGTTTGAGCAAAGGCCCTCAGTGGGGAAAGGGCTCTGTGACTTGTGAGAACAAAATGAGGGTACTTGAGGCTGGAAAATTGTGAATTAGAGGCAGAGTGAATGGGTTCAGCAACAAGCCGTATTCACAAAGAACCAAGGCTAAGTATGGTTTCCTGCCTCTGAGTCGCCTATTTAAATCATCTGGACTATGCAGCCTCCAGATGTTGCTGAGTGGAAACTTTACATCATGGGGTGAAAGGTAATCTTAGTGTGCAGCCTGTTTTTCATTGGTTGTCCTTAACTAAATTTAATGCTATGTGTCTCTGTGTATTTAAGTTCAGAAGAGCCTCAGTCTTGAATGAAATGACTCTTCACTCTTCTGTTTTGCTTAACAATAAAACAATTTTGCTCTTCTCTTTGGCAGATGGCAGATGAACTTTCTGCATTCACTAGCATACATGAACAACACAACTTCATCTTACCCAAAAGAGAGTTCTTGGAAATAGGAAAGATAGTTCACTCTTTCCTATTCTGTTAGTCCCCAGAGTTGCTACTGTACTTGTGATCCTTGGGATGTGAAAATCCAACAGAAAATGGGTTTGGTGAGAAAGAAGACAATGTTCAGGGTTAATCCAGGCGTCTTTCTCAGGTCTCTTGGAGCAAAGGAACCTTAAGGCAATAAAAACTGAAAAGCAGATTATCTCATCTGATAAGGCTACCTCTTCTCATTGCATTAGTATTATTCTACTAATACATTTAACAATGTTTATAATTTAAAAGAAAATCCCAAGAGAAGGCTTAAGCCAAAAAATAGAGCATGATTATACTTGAAAACATCCAATTAGGCAACGTTCTAAAAATCCTTTCAATGATGCAATAGGATTCACTGTAAAGGTCAAATTGGGTACAGGTTGAATGAGAGGAAAGATTCAATCCCTTTTTCTCTTCTTTATTTTTACAGTTTGGTCTTAGAGGCTGCTTGTTGTAACAAGTTTAAGTGGGATCTCTAAGAAATTTCTTGGAAGGAAGGAGAGTAAATCTTAAACACCACCAGGTGCAAATGGAATGTTACTTTTAAACAGAGCAACATGCCTGTGATGCATTAAGCAGACTAAGGAACACCTAACAACAAATAACTCAGCTCAGACTAGATTTGATAAAGAGTATTAGAGCTGGGTGTAGTGGCATAGGTCAGTAATCCCAGCAACTTGGGAGGCTGAGGCAGGAGGATGGCAAGTTCAAGGCCAGCGTTAGCAATTTAGCAAGTCCCTAAGCAACTTGGTGAGACCCTATTGACAAATATAAAATAAAAAGGGCTGGGATGTAGTTTCAGTGGTTAGGCACCTATGAGTTCAATCCCCAATACCAAAACAACAACAAAGTATTAGGATGGAGACAAAGAGGGAGAAATTGCAGTATATATGAAATGACTTTTTAAAACATTTTTGGTAAATTATTCCAGTAATGAAGTGGTTACTAATGGAGGCTTTTAGGCTCAAATTTTCAACTAGTGAAGCTTTTGAAGGCTAGGAGCCTACTGGATGAATAAGAAGTGCCCAAGGCCTTTCCCTCATATTGACTGGGTGATAACCAGAACATGATAGGGTACCTTAGGGTGCTTCTTTGTTGCTCCCATTTACAAAAATATCTTTATAGACAGAACACTTTGGAGAATCAATCTCTCTCTCTCTCTCTCTCTTTCTCTCCCTCTTTCCTCTCTCTCTCTCTCTGTCTCTCTCTCTCTCCCTCTCTTTTTAAAGATCTCCTTGGAAGCTTCTGAGATGCCTAATTCAAAGTTCCCCAAATTTGCTCACAATTGACATCTCTTGAAAAAATACTGATGCCTGGCTCCGACCCATAGACATGGTAATTTAACAGGCATAGGCTGCAACACAGGCATGAAGAGTGATTTTTATTAAATTACTCTTTTCATATTGAGATAATTGTAGGCTCACATGTAGTTGTAAGAAATTATACAGAGATTCCTTGCATTCTTTATCCCGTTTCGCCCAATGGTAACATCTTCTAAAACTATAATACAGTATCACAGACAGGATTTTGACACTGATGCATTCTTGACACAAAAGATTTCCACGGTCCTTTTATAACCACACCCACTTCCCCACCTACTCCATCCTCCTCCTTAACCTCTAGCAACCACTAATCTGTTCTCTATTTCTGTAATTGGACATTTAAGAACATTGCATAAATTTAAAACAGCATGTAACCTTTGAGGATTAGCTTTTCACTCAGTATAATTCTCTGGAGAATCATCCAGATGGGCGCTTGTATCAATAGTTGTTGCTACTTTTCCATGGTTTTAATGTATCACAGTTAGTTTAACAATTTGGATTGTTTCACAGTTTGACTATTAGGAATAAACCTTCTATAAATATTCAAGTACATATTTTTGTGTAAACATACATTTTCATTTTTCTAAAATAAATGCTCTGAAGTAGAACAATTGGGTTGTATGGTATGAGCATATTTCCTTTTATTGGGGGAGGGGATTGTTTTTGTTTTGTTTTGTTTAGAAACTGAGAAACGATTTTCCTGAGTAGATATACTGTTTCTCATACTGACCAGCAACACAGGAGTGATTCAGTTTCTCTGCATCCTTACCAGTGTTTGATGTTGTCACTTATACTTCGTACTAGGTACTTCATCACTACAACCTAGGTAGGTAGTGATATCACATCATGCCTTTAAAATGCATTTTTGTAGTGGCTGAATGGTGTTGAACATATTTCATCTTTTGCCCATTTTCTAACTGGACTATTTATTTTCTTACCATTGAATTCTGAGAGTTCTTTATATATGCAAGATGCTAGTCTTTTGGAATATCTGTGATGTACAAATGTTTTCTCCCAGTCTGTAACTTTTATTTGCATGCTCTCAGAAAATCTTGCAGAGCAAATGTTATACATTTTGAAACATTCAATTTATCAATTTTTCCTTTTATGGATTGTGATTAACTCTCCAGCATTATGGAGTGAACAGCCATTGCATCCAAGACAGAGCCTCTCATTACAAATAATTTTCATGTTTCAACTTTTTAGCCAAATGAGAATACCATTTCTGTTTTCTTGTTTCATTGTATTGACTTCTGAAAATATTTGTAGTTTCAGACATTCCCCCCAAGGATGTTTAGATAGTCTTGAAGCTCCCAGAAATTGAATTTTGAGACTTCTATTGCTATTGTCCTTGACATTGCAGACAAGATCCTCTTAAAGAGAGTGCTTCCTACTTGTAGGCAAATGGAATTGACAAATATAAGGAGAATTTCTGGACTCTCACACATAGGTCACACAGCCTCCTTAAATAAATAGTCCATTATGTAAAGAAAAAAAAGAACTCTTGCCATGGTAGGAAGAGATCAGGAAAAAGCTCAGGTTTCCCAAATGAAATGAAGTTACTATTCATTCATTTAAATGGAATTGCTACTTATTCATTTGAAAAAATAAAATAGATCTTATAAACATATTCAATGGGGATTAGAACTTATGGGCAGTGCAGTGTCCATATTTAGAATGTAGAGGTGAGGAGAACGCTTGTATAGTCAGAGCAATGAGTTTCTAGTTTCTAGTTATGGAAGGTTTTCAATCAGACCCTAAACCACCACTTAGGTGTTGTAAAGGTGAGTCAGGCACTAGAAAGTAAGGTAACCTAGAGGAGCTTTGAGAGCCTATTCAATCCTGAGCATCCAGAGCATCATGATCCTTCTTCAAGGTAAGATATGGAAGTCCCTGGAGAAGAACCTAGGCAGGACAAATCAAGTTTGGGCAAAGCACCAGGAAGGAATCAGGTGAGTGGAAGAGGACTTTCTCTACATTAAGTTGGATTTATGGAGCCAGAAATGACTTTGGAGGGAGGCTGTCTGTGCTCTTAATAAAGAAAACTGTTAGGTGGGCTGGACGAGGATGCATTAATAAACTATGAAATCCCAGTGACTTAACACAAGAAGAGTTTATTACACATATCTTCATAGATGCTCCTAGTCAGGAACTCTCCTCCATGGGATGACTCACTGATCTAGTTTCCTTCCCTTTTGTCTCATGGCCCTAAAATACATGGTCATTGTGAAAGGGAAGAGACTTCAGGAAAGGCATCCTGATACTTTAGACAACCGAATCTGAAGTACGACATGCATCACTTTCACTCACAGATACAGGCAGAATTGATCATGCAGTTAACCAATCACAAAGGAGGCTGGGAAACAGGAAAGACCAACCACACAGATATTGGTACGTACCAAGAGTTCCTGCCACAGGAACAAAGGTCCAAATGGGTGCCCTAGCTTCACTATGGCTATGGTGTTAGTGTTGACAGAACTAAGATCAGATTCTAGACAGGATGATCTGTAGGGTTAAATGTGTATATGGTGGTGTTTGAAACCTTCCATGACCAGGTCCTTGACATTCCACCATCCTTCTCTGCCTCTCCCTGCCTGATAGTAAGTATTCCAACTAAACAGAACTAACCATATATATATATTTAATTTTTTAGTTGTAGATGGACACAATACCTTCATTTTATTTATTTTTATGTGGTGCTGAGGATCGAACACAGTGCCTCATGCATGCTAGGCAAGTGCTCTACCACTAAGCCACAATCACAGACCCAAGCTTTATGTTTTTGATCATATTATCCCTTACCTAGGTGTGTGAATACCTTCTACTTCTCCAACTCCTCTTTGTCTACTATTCTTTCAGACCTAACTAAAGTATGTTTTCTTCCTGGACACCATTCCCAATCGCTTGATCGCTATTTCCTAGGTTAGGCTAAGAATACATCTGTGCTCCCACATTGGCCTATCCATATCACATGATCATAGGTATCAAACATTATGTGTTTATCAACTTATGATTCTATTTCCCACACTAGGTTGAGCACTTCTTATAAGAAAAGGCATCATATGAACTTTTGAATTTTTAAACTAAAATACAGCGAGTGAATTTTTTGACATGCAGTTTGAGTTTTCACACATGTAAGCACCAAAGTTGACATTTTCTTGATTCTTTGCTGAATAATTTCAGACTATATACTGGACATTTTGAGTGTCTTGAGACACTCTTTGCCTTATTTAATCCTTAAAAAAAAGTTCAACATTTTTTCTTTAGCAATCAACCTAGTTGGTTTTAAACACCAAGCTCTTTCTGACCAGTCTTCTGTGGGTTGTGGTTTCCCTGTCAGTTCTGTTTTGAAATCCTTTGCAGTACTTGTCTAGCTGATGTGTGTGCCACCTAGTGGCCTATCTGGGCAGTTGGGCAGTGGTTTCACCTCTAGTTCTGTTCCTCAAAGTCTATGGTAAGTCTTCATGGTCGGATCCATGCAAACACAGCATGGGAGTAAGATCCAGGTTCTGAAATAACTTGATGAGTAGCTTTCCCAGCTCTCTTCTCTCAAAGACCTCTCTGGTACTTTGAAGACTCCCATTTTGATTCTCATCTGTGCAGCATTTCCCAGTTGAGCCCATGTTCAGGGTTGTGGAGTCACTTGTAAAAACAAGACAGTCTCTGTACTCCAAATTTGTTTTGAATATTGAGATTTGTGATGCCAACATGCAATAAGAGGGTATAAAAAGGTTCATTACTCACATGATGAAGTTCTCTGGGGTAATCAAAGATGGCCCCCTGAGCTGATCTGAAAGTGGCTGGAAAGAACTAAGAAAGAAAACTGGCTTGGCTGTTATGCTGGCCCGGGTAGAGTTCCTGCATGCGAGCTGGAGTTTGCATGGTTTGAACTTCCCACCAGGGCCAAAGGAACATCTGAGCTTTCACATTAACTATCCCAAATATGAGGCCTGAGGGAAAGGAGTGTGGTAGGACTTGAAAGCTGTCAGCAAACATCAAAAATATAATGAGGCTCCTTTTCACAGGGCCAAGTAGTGAGAGGACAAAGGAGGAAAAAAACAAAACAAAACAAAACGAAAAAAACAGGAATTTGTGCCACCCTCTGGGACCATAATTCTTCCAAGCAGAAAGGATGTTTCCTCTCCTTTAGACTTTTAGGTGTCAAGGGGCCTTCACAGTCTGGATTGTGAGGAAGTAGAGAAAAGAAAAAGAAGAAAAAAGATAAATGGGGAATTTAGGACACACTTTGCCTCCTCTGTCAATGCCTACCTCTAAGTTTTGGGGCAGCATTGGGTTCAGGCCAAGGGATACCAGATGGGGAAAAATAGTAAACTTACCACCAGCTTAGTAATCCATCAGATTCTGTTCTCTCCCCCAATCCACATGCTACTATTTACTTTTCAAGGTATTAAATACTTGCTCCATGTATTCTGTCCAGGGTTTATGGCTTCACCAAGTGAGAAAAAATACCCAAGGTTACTCCCTCTATCTTATTCATCTGACATGGAACAAAAACCTGATTTAATTTTATACATTCTGTGTCTACCACTGTGCCTGGCACATGAAAGGGACTTAACAGATGTTCATTAAATGAATAAAATGAAAAGATCAGTGAATGAGTGAACAAATAAGTCTTGTGATTTATTTACAATAAAACACAAAAAATACTCATGTTTCCAAAGAACAAATTTCCTCTAAAATAGACCATAGTCAATTTTCCTCCATTCTCTTTCTGAGTGAGGGATATTGTACAGAGAGGTTGTAGCCTAAGTTAATAATTGAAAAAAAAACTAACATAGTTTTTCTTGTTCGATCTTTAAATAAGCCTTGTAAAATCCCAATGCTGCTATGTCTCTAGAAAGAGTTTAGATTTCACAGGTTGAATAAACTTTCTGAAATTCTGTTCCTCCTTCCCTATTCCAGGATTAAACTAAAATGAAACAAAATTGGTAAAGCTTTTTGACACCAGCACTTCCTTTAGTTGCACATGTTTATAGTTACCACCAAAAACAGGCTGAATTGCCTGTTAAAAGGGACACTGCAGAGTTCTGTTGTTCATTCATCTCCTTCTCAATGGTTTGCATATAAATTATTGGATCCACTTACATTCAGAATGCTAGAAGCCCCCATGTGTTTGAACAGCTCTTTTATTCCTGCCTCTTTAATGCTAAACTGCTCTGACCTGTGACTGCAACAGAACTTAGCCGATGAGTCCAACACGAAAGAGACTCCAGCTCATCTTTTCCATTCTTGAATTTGGCTTTGACAGGGACCATAGGAGTCAGGGGAACCTCTGTATGTGGATGAGATTCCCTAGTGAGTCAGGAAGAGACTGGTGAGTCATGATCTAAAACATCTAAAAGGGGCTCTTCTTACCTTTTGATTTTGTATCAGTGTGAGGAATATTGAAAAATGATGCTGATAAGGACAAAATTCCCATCAAAAGCTAAACACGATCCCTGACAAAGAGGAAACATGAGCTTCTGAGAACCAGGATCCAGTTCTCTTTGCATAGAGACCACATCAATGGAGGAGGGCACCCAGCCAAAGAGAGTGTTCATTCTTCTAGATGTGTTGGGGATTTGACCCTTTCTGAAGAAGCCTTTTTCACTCTGATTCTATAAGCACAAATCAGTTATCTACTCTGGGTCATCAAACACCATTTCTTTCCGAGTCTGATTTTTCTGCTCCCTTTTCATTCTCTCTGGATGCTTCAGTTTGAATAGTGTGTTCTTTCTGGGTTTATCACAGGTATGAGCACATTCATAACAGGAGTTCTCCCTTGTGGCATATTTGGCATCACACAGAGAAGCTAAAACCTTCCATAAGTCAAACCTAGTTCCAAGGAGCTGCAGAGAACCATTCTTGCACTTTGGATGCTATGATGTTTGTTTTATATGGGATTCTTATCATTTACTGCAACCTGGAACTTATATGGTTTTACAAGACTTTTTATTGATAAGGGATTAGTTTGGTCACAGAATCTGCCCCTTGTCCCCAAAGTGCATAGCCATTCATCCTCCAGGTGGGCTGTTTTTTCACCTGTAGTACTCAAACCTACACTAAGATTTCTTCTCACTCCAGTCAGAATGGCAACTATCAAGAATACAAACAGTAATAAATACTGGCAAGGTTGTGAGGAAAAGTACACTTGTACATTATTAGTGGGACTGCTGGCTAGTGCAACCAACCCTAGAAAGCAGTATGGAGCTTCTTCAGAAACCTAGGATGGAACAACCATATGATCCAGCCATCTCCAAAAGATCTAAAATCTTGTAGGTAAATGGATGATGTTGGAGACTGTTATGCTAAGTGAGATTAGCCAATCCCAAAATCCAAAGGCCGAATGATCTCTCTGGTAAGTGAATGAGGATGCATAATGCAGGTGGAAGGGAGGCAAGAATGGAGGAAGGATGGATAGCATAGAGGGAAGGGAGGGGTGGGGTCGGGGTGTGTGGGGGGTAAGAATAATAACAGAATGAGACAGACATCATTGCCCTGTGTATGTGTATGAATGCACAGATGGTGTGACTCTACTTTGTGTACAACCAGAGAAACAACAGCTGTACTCCATTTGTGTTCAATGAATCAAAATAAATGAATAAAAAGAAAGATCTAAAATCAGCATACTACAGTGATACAGTCACCTCAATGTTTATAGCAGCTCAATTCATAATAGCTAAATTATGGAATCAACCCAGATGTTCACCAACAGATGAATGGGTTAAGAAATGTGATATGTATACACAATGGAGTTCTACTCAGCCATAAGAAAGAATGAAATTACGGCATTTGCTGGTAGATTAATGAAAATGGAGAATGTCATGCTAAGTGAAATAAGTCAAACTCAGAAACTTGAAGGTCAAAATTTTCTTTCATATGCAGAAGCCAGAGTAAAATAAAGGAAAGGGGCAGGGAAGGATAGGATATAATAAAGATAAAGGGAAGACCAGTAATGTAGAAGAAGGAGATCCAGAGGCAAAGTGGCAGGATGGGGAAAGGGAGGCAATACAGAAAGAATTCTTAAAAAATCATATTATGTGCATATGTAAGTACACCACAGGGAATTTCATCTTTATGTATAAATGAAAAGACCCAATAAAACATAAATAGATGAGCATAAGGAAGTCTGGTAGAGGAGAGAAAGGAGAATGGGGGAGGGGATGGAGGATGGGAGGGTAAAGGGTAAAGGGGGGGATCATGAATTGAAATTGAATTCCATGCATGAGTTTGTCAGGATGAACACAGCCACTACATATAACTATAAAGTTCTAATAATTTTTTTTAAAGACAAAATTATTAAGAATTTCAAGATAGTCACCAAAGATCATTAAAACCCAAGGGCAGGACCCTCACTGAGCTTGTGCCGTGTGCAACTGCACTGGTTACACACTGTAAGCCAACTTGCCTATAGTTTGGAAGCACAACAGCCAGGAAATAGACTTCTTACCTTTCTACTTGCACCCCTTCCTTGATGTGATGAAAATAGAATGAATGATTCCAGGTGTTGACTAGAATGGAGTTGGGGGAGAAGTGTAGGTAGGGGTAGCTTCTGGTACAATAGCAACTATGGAAAAGAAAAACCCTGAATTCTTCTGTCAGAAGTGTTTCTCCATCACCCAGATATCAGCTGATTTTAGCACTTGTGGACTCTCTGCATGTAGCAAGGCATCTGATTCACAAGTGGACTCACCTGCAGGACACCATTAAAAACTTCTCCAGAAAATTTTTAGTTATAATTTTATAAAATAAATATTGGACCCAGTGCTCAGAGTTGACATTTCTGAGAATTCTAAGAAGGTTTGGCAATTCCAATATTCATCTTCCCCCACATGCAGCAGTATGTGGAATTCCTGCATTAAAAATAGCTTTGGCATCTTTTTTTAATTTTAATTTTTTGTACACAAATAGGGTACAACTTTTCATTTCTATGGTTGTACACAATGTAGATTCACACGATTCATGTAATGTTACATGTACATAGGGTAATACTGCCTCTCAGTCTACTATCTTTCCTTCCCCCACCCCCTCCTGTCCCATTTTCCTCGACACCATCCAAAGTTCCTCCTTTCTTCTCTTGTCCCCGCCCCCCACCAACCCCCCATTATGTATCATCATTCACTTATCAGAGAAAACATTCGGCCTTTGGTTCTTTTGGGCTTCACTTATTTCACTTAGCATGATATTCTCCAACTCCACCCATTTACCAGCAAATGCCATAATTTTATTCTTCTTTACGGCTGAGTAATATTCCACTGTGTATATATACCACAGTTTCTTTATCCATTAGTCAATTGAAGGGCATCTAGGTTGGTTCCACAATCTAACTATTGTGAATTAAGCAGTTATGAATATTGATGTGGCTGCATCAGTGTAGTATGCTGATTTTAAGTACTTTGGGTATAAACCAAGGAGTGGGATAGCTGGGTCAAATGGTGGGTCCATTCCAAATTTTCTGAGGAATCTTCATACTGCTTTCCAGAGTGGCTGCACCAATTTGCAACTCCACTAACAATGTATGAGTGTGCCTTTTTGCCCACATTCACGCCAACACTTGCCGTCTTCTAAGATCTTCCTCAATTTCTTTCTTTATGTTCTGTAGTTTTCATTGTAGAGGTCTTTCACCTCTTTTGTTAGATTGATTCCAAAACTAGACAAAGACACATCTAGGAAAGAAAACTTTAAACCAATATCTGTGATGAATATAGATGCAAAAATCCTTAACAAAATTCTGGCAAATCGCTTATAAAAATATATTAAGAAGATAGTGCACCACAATCAAGTGGGGTTTATCCCAGGGATCCAAGGTTGGTTCAACATGTGGAAATCAATAAATGTAATTCATCACATCAATAGACTTAAGGGTCAGAATCATATGATTATTTCAATAGATGCTGAGAAAACATTTGACAAAATACAACACCCCTTCATGCTCAAAACACTAGAAAAAATAGGGATAGTAGGAACATACCTCAACATTGTAAAGGCTATTTATGCTAAGCCCACTGCCAACAATGGAGAAAAACTGAAAGAATTCCCTTTAAAAACTGGAACAAGACAGGGATGCCCACAGTCACCACTTCTATTCAACATCATATTTGAAATACTAGCCAGAGAATTAGACAGACCACAGAAATTAAAGGAATATGAATAGGAAAAGAAGAATTCAAGCTGTCACTATTTGCTGATGACATGATTCTTTATTTCTTTCTTCCTTTATTTATTTTTGAATCAGGGATTGAACTCAGGGACACTCGGCCACTGAGCCACATTCCCAGCCCTATTTTGTATTTTACTTAGAGACAGGGTCTCACTGGGTTGCTTAGGGCCTCGCTAAATTGCTGAGCCTGGCTTTGAACTCGCGATCCCCCTGCCTCAGCCTCCCGAGTCACTGAGATTACAGGCGTGTGCCAGCATGCCCGGCTATGATTCTATATTTAGAGAATCAAAAAAACTCCCCCAGGAAACTTCTAGACCTAATTATTAATGAATTCAGCAAAATAGCAGGATATAAAAGAAACACACATAAATCTGATGCATTTATATATATAAGCGATGAATCATCTGAAAGAGAAATGAGGAAAACAATTCCATTCACAATAGCCTCAAAAAATAAAATAAAATACTTTAGCATCTTTTTATTATTCTCTTTTAAGAGTAAAGGGTCTGATTTGACACATTCACATTAAAATACCAATAATATTGGTCATATTCTGCTTACCATGGCCTCAAATGGGAGACAAAAGACACACAGAAAAGCTAAATAGCTGAACAGAGAAAATTGTCACCTAAGATGGCAATTTCCCAAAGATCTAGTATTTCTAAAACTTATGAAGTCACTAGAATAGAACATATTTTTGAAAAGGGCCTATGTGTTAATTTAAAAATGAAATGAGGTGGAGATCATGAAAGGGCTTGTTCAGGGAAGCAGGGAGCACAGCGATACGAACCCCCTGTTCATGGGTTGCCATGAACTAGCTAAATCTTAGGTTTGTTAAACTTATTTTTTCATAAAACATGGTGGTACATGATATTCAAGACATTACATTGATTACGATTTAGTTACAAGTGACAGAAAATCCAACCTAAACTAGTTTAAACTGTCAAGCAAAAAGGTAATCTTTTGGCTTTTGTAATAAAACATCTAGAGATAGTTCTAATACTGAAACAGCTCTCCTCGTGTTCCAAAGGAGCTGCGGAAACTCAGTTGTTCATCTCATTCTCTACTGCTCTCTGAATTGGCTTCATTTTAGGACTGTGCATGGGGGAAGGATGGCAGTCCCAGTTCTGGCCAACATCCCTCTATGGTTCAAGTCTGGATTTGAGGGCAAACCTAGAAGCTCCAACAAACCCCTTAAAAATCAGACTCATTGCCTCTGATTTGCCTCCCTCCAGTTATGCACCTATCCCTGACCACGGGAGAAATTATTCCTGAAGGGGGTTTGGGTGGGGAGGTACTGTCAACTCCACAAAACCCACAGGGACTGAAAGTAGGGAAGGGTGGTTTCCCCACAAACATTGGAGGCTGTTACTGGAAACAGGGTAAATGGGTAGGGACTGGCCAAGAAGCCACACACATCCACCACAAGGATCTCAGTTCCAACCTTCTGCAAATCTGCGAGTCTCTCCCGTGGCCCAGAGTGCAGGCACAGACGGCCACACCCACCAGATGCCCTCCTGAAAGGGCAGGGATTGGGCTTGGAGGAATGGAATCCTACTTCTACTGAAGGTGACTACACTCATGCCCTTCAATGGCTGTGACTGGCAAGGCTGTCCCTCCAGGCTGCCCCTCATTTCTCTGTAAGACATGCATACAAAACTTTCCGTACTCTTCCTGTCTGGCAGCACCTCATGCCACATCCCTGTTCACCCTGTCCTCTGGGCTCAGCATTCGTGTCTCTCACTTTGAGTCTGTCTTCTGACTGACTTTCTCTGCTACCTCTCTGGTATCCCTCTTTCCATGACGGATTGGTTGTCTCTTTCCCTCTGTATACCTCTCTCTGAGTTCCTGTTTTTTCCTATCTCTCTCTATCTGGGTTTTTCCATCCCTCTCTCACTCATTCTTTGTGTTCTTCTCTATCTCAGATATCTTGTGCCTCTCTGTCACTTTCTCTACCTGCCAATTTCATTCTTTATGTCTGGCCTCACACCTTTCTCTCTTTTCTTTTTTTTGGCGGTGCTGAGGATTGAACCCAGGGACTCGTGATTGTGAGGCAGGCACTCTACCAACTGAGCTACATCCCCGCCCTTGGCCTCCCTTTCTCTATCTGCCTTTATCTCTTCTTCCTTTCTGAAATAGTTCTCACTACTACAGACAGGACTCTGAAAATGTTCACAAGTCCTCCTTATTCCAAATGTTATTCAGCAGGCAGACCAACAGTTGATGAGGACTGAGGAGAGAACTTTAAGGGAGAGAGAATTTGGAGAGAAAAAGAAACATGGATAGGGCATCTCTATTTGATCCAAAAATTAGATGGCACATCTACACGTTAAAGTCACAAACCCCAGGCACTGAGATTCTCTATCACAACTAAAATTGGGTTTGGTCCAAGTGTTTTTCTTAGTTCAACTTTTCTTAACCACATAGCTACTCCCTGCATTTCTAAGCAGTTTGGATCTGTAACTGATACACAGTCTTAGTGCTGCAGCCTGCCAGTCTGTGACAGGGGCATTGAACTATATTGTCACAGTGTGCCTTCATGGGTCCCTCCCTGTCAACAGATCTGTCCCTATTTTCTTTGTGGTAGTCACCTACATCTGCCCTTCAATGGCTCACCACAGCTCTGGGACCCAACTCAAGGCTGACATTAGATCCCTCTTAAAATTAATCTACAATTTCCAAGGCAATAGAAGGCATTGTTG
Source organism: Glaucomys volans (assembly GCA_020662805.1). Classification (NCBI taxonomy): domain Eukaryota; kingdom Metazoa; phylum Chordata; class Mammalia; order Rodentia; family Sciuridae; genus Glaucomys; species Glaucomys volans. The sequence goes on along the minus strand of JAJEJO010003345.1, from coordinate 72,101 downwards.
GGTTGTGAAAATAGAATGTAATAGTATACAGAGATATGTACATATCCAACAGGCTTTGCACCCAGACTTTATTTTCAGACAGATTTTAAAACTTGCTTCACATACCATCCCAATGACTCTTCTTCCAGTCTTCAAAACAGATGATCTTTATTTAAGTATCCTCATTTTGAAAGGTTAATACTTTGGCTTTGCAATCACTAGCATGTACCCTTTAATTACTACAATGATGCAAATAGCAAAAGGATGATGAGGTCATAAGTTTTCTTTTTTTCTTTCTAATTTTAATACTCTATAATACTTTCTAATTTAATGCTCTATAATAATAAGCAAATTAACTTCTATGAGTCCCAATTTCCACACTGTAAAATAAGGGATAACATATGCCTAGCCATAGTGCCTGATCCTTAGTAAGTGTTAATAACACGTTTATTCATTTTAAGACAATGATGTACAGCTTTGGCTATTCATTAGAATCTTCTGAGAAGCTTTAAAAAAATGGAGAAGCCCAGGCTGTAGATTAGACTAGGTATAAGAGAATTTCTGGGTCTGAAATTGATGAAGCAGTGTTGTTAGAAATCATAACACACCTGGGTGTGATGGTGCACACCTGCAATTCCAGGGATTCAGGAGGATCATAAGGTCAAAGCCAGCCTCAGCGACTTAGTGAGATCCTGTCTCAAAATAAAAATAAAAAAGAGCTGTAGATATGGCTCAGTGGTTAAGCATCCCCGGATTCAATCCCTGATACCAAAATAACAATAATAATAACAATAATTGATAATATAAAAATCCAAACACACATCAAACTCCAGGTGACTCCTTATGCAACCAAGCCTGATAACCATTGGTTTTAGGAGGTCTCCATTAACTGTGTGATTAGTTTTTATTTAATCAAGAATCAGAGGTCCCTGTTTTAAAAGTATATTCAAGGACCCAAAATTTAAACTTGAACTACAATCCCTGGGAATTAATTTCCCTAATCTCCAAAGATTATCTATTTCTATAAACTCATCAAAAATGAAAAAAGCCCCCCATAGGTCCTTTATTTGATCCAAAAGAAGCACAAGTTAACCTTAAACATTCTTTTCAATAATACATATTGAATATATTTTCAGGTATATGTTGAATATCCCTTTTCCAAAATTCTTGTTACTAGAAGGGTCATAGATTTGGATTTTGGGGGGAATATTTGCATATACACAATGAGACATCATGATTGTGGATGTCGCTCAGTGGTAAAGCACTTGCCTAGCATGTGTAAGACCCTGGATTCAATCCTCAGTACCGAAGAGAGAAAGAGAGAGAGAGAAAGGGAGAGAGAGAGAGAGAGAAATAGAGATATCTTGGGGATGAGACCCAAGTGTAAACACAAAATTCATTTTATGTTTCATGTATACCTTATCTACATAGCCTGAAGGTAATTCTATACAGTATTTTTAGTGTACCTGTGTTTTGACTGTGACCTGTCTCCTAAGATCAAGTGTGGTGCTCAAAAAGTTTTGGATTTTGGATTTTGGGATTGAAGATTCTTGACCTGCATGGAGAACTTCGGCTAAACCAAAAGTCTCTATCTGCAAAATGTAATCCCTAACTTCAAAAGACATGCCACAAGTAAAAAGCAACGCTTCGTAAAACCATTAAACAAAACAAAACTTCCTTCCCTTGGAAGCTGAGGCCTTTAAACACACACCCTGCCAAGTGCATTTTCTGCTGATTACCAGCTCTCCTGCCGCCTATAATGAGGAGCCTGAGAAGAAGAACACAGGAACAGGAAGTTTGCAATGATGTGGGAAGTTTACTGAAAAATTCCCTGCTAAGGAATTTTTGGTCAACAATTTTTGGTCAACAATAATGGTCAACATTGCTAACAAAAATACATTTGGCTGACAAAAACTGAACAAGCTTTATGCTCAGTGGGACATAGTAGTTTGGTTTCTCCACACTGAAGAATTTAATTTCCAATGCGCTGAGGTACTTTTAAGAGCAGTAAAATACAAATATATTTAAAAGCTTTGCTAAATTCATAGTCATAGATTACGATGTAATTTCTCAATCTATTGCATAGGGTTGAATACGTTTTCCCCAACTTTGTTGAGGTATAATTGACAAATAAAATTTTATGTACTTATGGTATTATAATGTGATGTTTTGATATGCATACACATTGTGAGATGATTACTGCGCTCCGGCTAATTAACATATCCATCGCCTCACAGAGTTGCCTTTTTTCTTTTTGTGGTGAGAACATTTAAAATCTACTCTCTTAGCAAATTTCAAGTATGTATACCATATTATTAACTATAATCATTGTGCTGTATGTTGGCTCTCCAGAGTTTACTCATCCTGCTTTAGTGAAACTTTGTACCCTCTGACCAACATCTCCCCACTTCTCCTACCCCCAGCCTCTGGCAACCATTCTGCTCTGCTTCTGGGACACAGTGCTTTTCATCTAAAAAGGAGAAAATTATATGGTATTCTATATGTACATTTATGGATTTCTTCCTCACTTGGTGGCTCTCTGGACATACTCTAGAAATGATATGTGTGTCTGTGTTTCTCTCCTTGCCACTCTTCATTGGTTATTCCTAGTTTGGAGAAGAGAGGTAATCTTAGAATGGAGATATATGAAAGAAGATCCAACTCCAGAGAATCCATGAGAGTGTCATATTGAATCTTCTCTCTGCAAGCACTGGCTGTAAAGTTTGTGTACAACATCTCAAGTCTAGTCCATACATCTTCACTCCTCACCCTGGATCTCTGGTATCACAGACTGTGCTTGCGGGAAGAGTACCCAAGCTTGTCCTGTTGGCCCACTCAACTCCTATGTTTTCAAAAAAATTAAAGGTTGCATCCAGCCTTAATAACCAATCTAGTGGGAAAATATTTAGGGCCAGGAAGCCAAGATTCAAAACTTGGTTTTATTCCTTACTTTCCATATAATTCCAAGCAAGCATGTAACTTCTTTGAGCCTTAGTTTCATCATTATAAAAGGAGGAAAACTGTGCTTTGAACACTTTGAACTTGTTGTTTTGTTTTGTTAATTTGGAAAAGTTTCACCCTTAATGTGAAGAATATGTAAGTGATGACCAACCAAACTTTTCCTACAAACCTGGGCCTATAAACCACCCAGCTTTCTCTTGGTATAACAAAATACCTTGGGCTGTATACTTTATGAAGAAAAGAGATGATTCTGACTCCCAGTTTTGGAGTCTGAAAGTCCAAGACTGGGCAGCCTCATCTGTTCAGCCTCTAGTGAGAGGTCCTTTATCAGTGTCACAAGATGTCAGAGAAGTAGGAAAAGAAACCGTTGGCTTTGTGTAAAAGTGACTGAACACCTGGGGTAGCCTTACTTTATAATAACCCACTCTCCTAGGAACTCACCAGAGTCCTGTGAGAACTACACTATTTCCTTCCAAGGGAAGGGCCTCCAGTGACATGAAGACCTTCCTCTAGACCCCAGCTCTTGAGGGCTCACCACCTCTCAACATTGCCACAGTGAAGTAAAGCCTCTAGCACATGAAGCTTGGCAACAAACCACAAACAAACCATAGCAGATACTAACGTTATCTACCTCACAGATTGGTAAAGATTTAGTGAAATATATGTTGACATGCTGTCCAAATAGACAGTGCTAATTTTTATTTTTATTTTCATTTTTTGGTACCAGGGATTGAACCCGGGGCACTGAATCACTGAACCATATTCCCAGCCATTTTTATTTTTTAATTTTGAGACAGAGTCTCTCTAAGTTGCTCAGGGCCTCACTGAGTTGCTAAGACTGGCCTTAAATTTTCAATCCTCCTGCCTCTGCCTCCCAAGCTGCTGGCATGTGCCCCCATGTCAGGATTTTAACACTTTGAACTTGTTTTGTTTTGTTAATTTGGAAAAGTTTTACCCTTAATGTGAAGAATATGTAAGTGATGACCAGAATATACCAACCAAACTTTTTCTACAAACATGGGCCTATAAACCACCCAGCAAACACCTTAGAGCAACTGTGCCCCTTCTAGCAGATAACACTGAAGACTGCAGAAAGTCAGCCTTCAAAACACTTTACCTTATTCTTTCCTCTTTTCCCAGCCTTGGCCTCCCAGGTAATTTATTACAGAGATCTGGCTGGGTTTCACAGTCGATGAAGTGTGGTGGCCCTGCAGGAAGTGACAAAGACTAAATGGATCCTGTCTTTAAACAAGACTGAAGGAAGGGCAGAGAGCCCGCATCTGGCTGTAGGAGAGGCCACCATGTACTGGCTCTCCTGTGCACACACTGGGGAGCATTGTTCGGAGTTTGAGAGTCATTGCTGCAGCCCACACTGACGTCTCCACCACCACTGGCTAGAGGGAAAGTGGCCTCCCAAACATCAGCCAAGTCCAAGATCAGTGCTTCCCACTGAACAGTAAAAAGCAAATACAACAACAAGAAGACATGGCTTTCCAAATACTCGTTCACAGAGAAAAAGAGTGCGAACAATATTTTCATCATTAGTTGTTATACAATGCTCATGATGTCTAAGGAGATAGAAGGCAAGGATCTCTCAGCCCTGCCCACCTCACCCACCTTGACCTACCTATCCCCACCTCATTCGGAAAAGTGTTCAAATCGACATGTATAAATTTCCTGAAGAAGAGCCAAATTTCAGAAATACAGAGGAGGTAGCATTCTTCCTTCTTGCCTTCTGCTAAGGCGGTAAGGGAAGTAGTAACATTTACCAGGCTCCTGGCACATGGAAAGTCACTATGAGGTAGGTATTCTTATGCCTATTGATATGGAAACTGAGTGCTAAAGATTAAGAAATGTATTCAGGGTCACACAGCAAAATATTGGTAAAAACAGCGTTCATAACCCAAATCCGCCTCATTCTTTCCACTAGTTCATCTTCTGAAACTGGAATGGAGAGACCTGTAGAGTTAACTGTCACTGTAGCTCTTTATTTGGTGAAAGAGCAAAATAGCAGGCTACTTTAAAATCAGTCAATCAATCCTGGGTGCTTCCTCCTAAAGGGCAATATTGACTGTGAAAAGCCCTAAAAGATGAAGCCCTGCTGATATTTGAAAATGACCAAGTCTTTTCAAAAGGTCTCAATGGGTCAAATGCTGACATTCCATTGAAATCCCGGAGAAGGCAAAACAATCCTACCATTTCTCAAAGCTTGAGCCTGTTGAGGTGGTGGTGGGGGGTGGTTTTTCATTAGAAAGTGAACAGAACACACAGTCATTCTTGGCTCAAGAACATGTGGTGACCAGTTGTGACACGTGTGTAAAGCATTTTACCAATAACTGAAGTTAGCAAATGATTACCCGAATATGATGAGAGTATTCTCTACAGTATACTTTCTACTTTTTTGTATGTTTGAAAATTTGCATAATGAAAGATTTACTTTATTTCTTTTTAATTTTTCCCATTTTCTTGAAGTATAATTTACAGTGAAATGACAGATCTTTATTTTTTTAAGATTTTTTTAGATGTTTATTTTATTCACTTATCTATATGTTGTGCTGAGAATAGAACCCCATGCTTCACACATGCTAGGCAAGTGCTGTACCACTGAGCCACAACCCCAGCCCAAAATGACAGATCCTAACTGTATGGTTGGATGAGTTTCAACAATTGCTTACATCTATGTAATCCATGTCTCATTAAAGATTTAAACTATTACCATAATTCCCCAAATATCCCGTCAATTCCTTTCTCTCTCTCTTTCTCTCTCGAACTGAGAATTGAACCCAGAGGAACTTTACTACTAAGCTACATCCTGAGTCCTTTTCATTTTTTATTTTGAGACAGGGTCTCACTAACTTGCTGAGGGCTCACTAAGATGCTAAGACTGGCCTCTAACTTGTGATCCTCCTGCCTCAGCCTTTCAAGTCACTAGGATGACAGGCATGCCCTGCCATGCCTGATCATCCCAGTATGTTTTTTCCTGGCCCACCAGCAATCACTATTCTGATTTCTTCTGCCATAGGTTTGTTTTGCATGGTCCAGGACTTCATATAAAAGGAATCATGTAATATATATCCTTTTACATAAAGTTTTTTTTTTTCATTTAGCATAACAATATAGAGTCCATCAGTGTGGTGCATTAAGAGGTTTTTGTTGTTGTTACTGCTGAATAGTATTTCATTAAATAGACATGCCCGTTTCCTTTATTCATTCTCCTCCTAATGGGATTGGGTTGTTTCTAGTTTTTTATTGTTCTAGTTGTTGAGGCATTTGTTCTGTTTTTTTGGAGCTGGGAGTTGAATCCAGGGCCTCTTGCATGCTACACATACACTGCCACTGAGTTACACCCACAGCCTGGTGAAGTTTTTTGTTTTTGTTTTTTTAATAATTTTCTTTTTGTAATGTCCAGCTTATGAATAAAGCTTCTATGAACATTCACTTGCAAGTCTTTTCTGTGTTCAAATGTTTTCATTTCTCCTGGATAAACACCTGGAAGTGTATTTGCCAGGTCATAGGGTAGGTATATGTTTAACTTTTCAAGAAACTGCCAGACCAATTTTCAAAATGGTTATGCAATTTTACATCACCACCAGTAATGAATGAGAGTTCTTGTTGCCCCACATCCTTTGCCAATATTTGGTGCCATCAGTAGTGATAGCTCATTGGAGCTGAAATTTTTGATGATGATGATGATGAAATGTTCTATATATAGAACAGTTATTTTATTTATTTATTATTTATCATATATTATAGCTGTAGTTTCATTGTTATGTGAATGCTTTAGAATTCATCATTTTGTTGTTTTGGTATATTTTTATTTTATTTTAAAATTTATTAATATTATTTTAAAATTTTTTTTTGTTTTTTTGGTTACAGGGTCTGACTATATTGCTTAGGCTGTCCTCAAACTCCTGGGCTCAAATGATCCTCCTGCTTCAGCCTTCTGAGTGGGACTAGAAGTAAAGGTCATTACACCCAGATTAATATAATATTTGATTAACAAATAATAATGTATGCATTTATGGAATGTGTTGTTATGTTTTGATGCATGTATGCAATGTGGAATTATTAGGTAAAGTTAATGAACACATCTATCATCTCCCATGTTATTTTTTATGGTGAGACATTTGAACAAATGACATTTTAAGGGACACCACACTTGTAACTCAATCAAGTTCATTTAAACAAAAAGCATATTGAGGAGATACACTATAGGATACAGGCTGGGCAGGAAAGAAAATGGAGCAAACAAGACTAATGCTCTAAGGAAAAGACAAGAATCAAGCTGTAAGGAGCCTGGAAGGATAGGGAGTTGAGATGAGAGAGTACCTAAGAGAGTTTTGTAAAGAAAAGAGTTGCAAAGAAAAAAAGTGTTAAGTTGAATTATGGTACTTAGTTAAACCTAATTGAAGTAGTTTAGATTAAAAAGGGGGACTTACCAACTCCTAGCTTATAAAGGTCAAAGAACTAGAATCAGACTGGGTAAAGTCATGGCTTTTTCTGTAGGTCTCTGATCTCTGACATCACCCTACAGGAGAGAGAGGGTAAGTAGAGTGCTCACTATAACCTCAGGAGGTGAAGGTTCAGGATCCCCACTGGCTCTGTGCAGGCTGGGATCTGGTGGGGTCACAGATTTTCCAGTGTTTGGCTATAGTAGAATAGTTACTGTCTAACAGTTTTCTGTCTTCTTAGGCTGACCCTTTCTGTCCATTAGCTAGAATGAATAGGGAATTTGGTATATGCATGTGTCTATTGGCATTTCCAGTGCACTGGCTTTTTTAAAAATATATTTTTAGTTGTTGATGGACCTTTATTTATTGATTGATTGATTTATATGTAGTGCTGAGAATCAAACCCAGTGCTTCACACATGCTAGGCAAGCACTCTACCACTGAGCCACAACCCCAGCACTACACTGGCTTCTTGAGTACCCAGTCTGAGATATTTGGAGGCAAAAAGAAAACTCAGAGAACACATCTGTTCCTCTGTTCCTGAGAGCTAGAGCTGGTCTATCTCCTCTCCACCTTTCACAGTCTTCTAATCTGTGGTAGATATAGAATGATCAGAGCTTTTTAGCAGTGGTACATACAAAGAATAAGGGGCAAGTATGTCTGATTCAGTTTTTTGAAAGCAGAAATCTTCGTGTCTACTTCATAAGAATTGGATTGTTTGTCTTTTTTTTGCATCATAGGAGTTTTATATTCTGAATAGAAGTCCTTTTTCAGACATATGTGCTGTGAATATTTCCTCCAATATGTAGCTTGTTTATTCAATTTCTTAACAGTGTCTTTTGATGAAGAGAAGTTTTAAATTTTGATGAAGTTCTTTTATCTATTTGCTTATTTTATGATCAGTGTTTTGTGACTCCAAAAAGAGAAATATTTGTCTACATCTAAATTGTAAAAATAACCTGAAAATTTTTTTGTAGAAGCTTTATGATTTCAGCTTTCATGTGTAGGGATATGATTCATCTCAAATTAATTTTTGCATTTTATACAAGGTATGGGTTTCAATTAATTATTTTTTGCAGAGATAGCTAATGATTCCAACACCATTTGATAGAATATTCCTTTCCCCTTTGAGCTTCTTTGGCAACTTGGTTAAAAAGCAAATACATGTAGAACTATTCTTATACTATATTCTAGCCTCCATTTTTCTCTTTATATCAGTAGCAAACTATCTTGATTGCCATTTTTGTTTTTGAAAATTGGTGTATCTCTTTTAGGTCCTTCAAATTTCTAGAGAAATTTTATAGTCAACTTGTCAATTTATATTTTAAAAAGATTTCCAGTATTCTTATTGGGCTTGTGGTTAATTTATAGATCAATTATTGGAGAATTTGCATCTTAATAATAAATTGTATATCATCCCATTTGTCTTTTTTGTTCTTAGCAGTATTTTATAATTTTCAGAGTATGTTCTACATGTTTTACTAAGTACAGTCCTAAGTATTTTGTTTTTTTATGTTATTTTAATGTTATTAAGTTTCAGTTCTCAGTTATTCATTTGCTAGTATATAGAAATACAACTGAGTTTGGTATATTAAACATCTCCTGCAACCTTCCTAAATTTGCATATAAGCTCTCGCAGCTTTCGTTATTTAGGATCTTCTGTGTACCTGATCAAAGACAGTTTTACCTTCATTTATAGTTATGCCTTTTATTTCCTTTTCTTATCTTATTGCATTGTTGAAGGCCTCTGGTAGACGTGTCTAAGGCCACTAATATAAGTGGTAAGAGTTTACGCACTTTGCAAGAAAATGTTTTAACCTTTCACATTAAATGTGTTGTTAACTATAGGTTTTCATAGATGCCCTTATAATGTTGAGGAAGTTTCCTTCTGTTCTATGTTTGTTGGGAGACTTTTATTATGAAGGCCGTTGAATTTTGTCAAATGCCTTTCTTGCATCTATTGAAATGATCATATACTTTTCTTCTTTATTGTTAAATTGCATCAATTTATATTCAAATGCTAATATTTGCATTCCTAGAAGAAACTCCATTTGATCATGATGTTTTTATTCTTTTTTATGTTGCTCAGTTCAATTTGCTAAAATTTTAAGGTCTTTTATATCTATGTTCATGACAATGTCGGTCAGTAATTTTCTTCTTTGTAATGTTCTTTTCTGGTTTCAATGTCAATAATCTTGGCTTTATAAAATAATTTGTCAAGTGTTTCCCCCACCTCTTTTTCCTAAAAATAGTGGTGTAGGATTGGTGTTATTTTTTCCTAAAATGTTTGAAATAATTCATCAGCAAAATTCAGTTTTTGTATAGGTAGCTTACCATGTTAATTTCCCTTCTTTCAGGAATCACAGTCCCCTGCCCCACCTCCAGGCCCCCAGACTGTGTCCAACATCTGAAAACAACTATTTTATATACATTTTGCATAATATTGTTGTTCTTTATAATGGATAGCTATCCTATGCAATTACTCCAACATAGGTAGAACAGAAGTGGCTAGTAAGAAGCTTATATAAAGTTTATTAGTAAAGTTTATTATTAGGATGATTTTAAATCCAAACGATTCAATATTACCCACAATACTCAACTTACTTCAATAGATTATACTGATTGCATTTCTACTGAACCTAACCCCAAATTAAATATTAATATAATTAGCACAATTCAACATTAGCACAAAGTAGCACAATGAACAACAGTCTTATGGTCACCACCTAGATTCAATCATTAATAATTTTATTTATGCTCACTTAAATTCTGATATGTTTTCTTATATGGAATAGAAGGCAATGAAGTTACAGGTAGAGTTGTTTTTTAAATGTAACTTTGATATGCTCCAGGAATATGTCCTACATTTCATTCTTTACACTTACTAACAATAGATTAAAAATTTCAAAACCATTATTTAGAGATTTTCATTTTCCAAAAAGGTTGTCATTTGAATTTACAAAACTTCTCTTAACAACAGCAACAAAAATGTAGGTGTGATTATGGTATCTTAGCAGAAATAAAAGGTGTTTGCTAGTCGAGTGTACAAGAAATTTGCAATTATGCTTATATCTTCTGCGTGTTTTTGTCCCTGCTGTTTCTCATCTTGGGATTAGGCCATGTAGAAAAAAATCATTTCCCAAAATGATTTATACTATCCAATTTAAGTGGGCAGATATTAGGATCACATCTCTCTGCATAAGAAGCCATAATGGAAACCTAATACTTTGCTTATCAGGCCTCCTCTGGGATTAAATCTACTTTCTTATTCAAACAATCAGCTTCCTTTTACAAATGATAAAGTAAAATCAAAAGTCACTAGGCAGCTGTGATTCTTGCCTTCATTTAGGGTAAGTGAACCGTCTGATCTTTGATCACCTACCCCCAACCCCACCCTTTGGCCCACCTAAGATCTAAAGGATGCATCCCACGCCTGAGTCCAAAGGGACAAATTTCTCAGAGCTAGGGATTATTATGGTATACCTCTGTGAACTTTGAAGCAGGAGTAAATAGAAAAAGAAGGGCATTACACATTGTTATATTGGCACGTTATTAAGGAAAATGGTACTTCCTTTGAAAAACCTTAAGTGATATAACAATGCAGAAAACATATGAGAACATGCTAACTGAATAGCTAACACTGAGGAAAGCAATTAAAATATATATATATATATATATATATATATATATATATATATATATATA
>JAJEJO010003345.1:19132-60905 GCA_020662805.1 Glaucomys volans | reverse complement strand
ATATATATATATATATATATATATATATATATATATATATAGTGAATGACGTAATTAATACATTCCTTTGTTGATGGTACTGATGAATCTCTGATTGCTATGATTGTTCCAGATCTTTTCCTGCTATTTGTTGCCAATCAAAATTAACCATTAGTACAATGGGGGTCAAAAATCTTATGGATCTCTGCCAACAAATTCACAATAAAAAGTGTTGATACTTTATTTAATGCAGATTGCAATCTCACAGCACTTCAAAGTCATCAGGGAGTCTTAAAAAATTCAAATGTCCAGGTCTTATTCCCAGATATTTGAATTTTTACTGAGAACTGATTTAAACTCTCCCAGACGGGTGAGAGTCTATCTTATTTCAACTTCTGATAAGAGCACATACGATTTGAACCATCTCCCTCAATAATCCATTCCCATGTTAAGTAACTGTCCTCTGAGAATATTCTCACCCACCTTGCTCAACCCACCACCTCTGCTCCTATTTATAACCAGATATAAATTTTAACACCCTGACCTCTCCATCCCATTTGTATTAAGTTTATGATCTGTCTAGATTCTGATTATTTCAACATTGACCATCTCTCAGTGGATATGAGGAACAAGTGTTTTCCATTTCTAGTACAGAAACTAGAAAGTTCTTTTCGTTGGTTGATTGGTTTGGTTTGTTTTTCTCCCTTTTGGCTTTTGATTTTTGTCCTTCTGACATATACCATTTCCAGAGTTGACAAAACCATTATGAAATTTAAAGGGAATGAAAGGACATCTCACTTTAATACTGTTTTATGACTTCTCTTGATAACTAAGTAAGGCCACGAGTAGCTGGAGGACTTGACATAGGACATTATGCTGACAAATAGCCAGTCTATGGTTGTATGAAGAAGCTTTGGAATAAGGTCAACACATAGATCTACCTCTGGTCATAGTCTGTGCCAATACCACATCTCTTCCCTTCCCATCTATAAACCTCATGGCCTCTCTAGTCATAATACCAACTGTACTTCTGAAATTCTAGTCTATGAACTACCTGGAGATTGAGGCCCCGTCTAAACTTCTAGAATACTGGAACTGAAAGGCCCAAAGTGCTCATCTATTCTGTACCGTAGCACAAACAATGAATGAGGTTCATAAGAACGCCACTCTTCCATGCTCTGCCCAAATATTGAAAAAAAAGCTAAAAATGTTTTATAGAAAAATATGGAAAGAGTATTGCAGATCTTTTTTCTTGATCTGTATTCATAAAATCATTTTATCCATCTGATAAATCAATCATTTAGAATATTAAGAATTATAACAACTTGGAAAACCACAAGGATAGTCTAATTTTTAAACCTCATTTTAAAAGCTAGACAAGTTGTTTTTCAGCATATTTCTCCACATACAATAACAGGGCAAGGAAGTATTAAAAGAACAAACTTAGATAATTTTATTTAAAATTTGTTGGATCTGTTGAATTTTTTAAAACAGTACCAGTAATACAAATAGCATTAATGAAATTGCATTCATAACATTGTTTTGCTAATATTGTCATGCCATTATTAATATTAATGTTTGTTGCATCATTCATGTTTACAAACTACTTATATATATATATATTGCCTTTTATTCGTACCATAAATCTGTGCATGTTTCTCACTTAAAAGGAAAAACTACAATGATTCACAATGATTTCCAGTATTCTTCATTTTTAGTGGTGCCTTATTAATGAGGGACAATTTGAGATTTTGGAGAATATAGGGCAAGATATGTGTTTGTTTTTTCTACTGGAAAAAAAAAAATCACACCACCTTTGTCAGCAGTGAGAATAATCCTGGAATTTTTTTTCAGGTGCTGGGGATCAAAATCAGGGCCTTTCCCAAGCTAAGCATGTCCTCTGCCACTGAACTATACCTCCAGTCCTGCTCTTATATTTTTTAAGTACCATACCGATGTTGTGTTTCACTACTAGCAGTAAAATATCAGTTGCAACATGCTTCACAGTTAAAAGCTGAAGCTGACATCTTCTGTCTCCAATTGTTTTTTTCTTTGCATGAACCCTTATCATTAAAGAAAATGCAGATATGCACACACACACATATACACAGATATACAGACATACATATATATGTGAATGTATATAGATATTTAAATACATATTTAAAATTATATACATGTACTACTGTGCTGACATATTCTGTACACAGAATTTTTTAAAAGAAAACATAAAAATCAACATAAATAAAACTCTACTATCTTCTTGCTTGATCATATAGATTGTGTGGCATGAAAGTTGGTAAAAGTTTATTTTTTACTTCCAACTTCCAGAAAAAATAAAGCAGTGATTGTTTAAGGATCCACCAGGGAATACACAGTTTCTGGTCTCAAATTTTGCTTGTTGGTAAAGTACCTTAAAACTGTTAAAGAGCAGAAGAGATGTTTGCTTGTGTGCACGATCTATGTTAGAAGGATTTTGGGTTCCCTCCAGAAGATTACAGATTGGTTTGTTTGAACTCTCCTGTGAACCCTGGGAAGAAGATAAAACAAGTCGCTATAAAGGCCTTTTCTTCTTTTTCTCTCTCTCTTTCCACTGAAGAAATAGCACAGATTTTTATGGTGCTTTCATGGTCTTTTCCCCTTCACAAGACATCACAGAGCCTCTGTGAATTGTCTGTAAGGAAAGGTGTGTCGTGAGAGTCTTCATAGCAGCACTGTTTGACTTTTGATCTATTCAGTACTTTGTTATTTTTGTTATTTTAGTCTCCAGTGTAAATTGTAGGGAAATTGCAGTCAACCATGGAAAGGCTTTTATGTCATTCTCAAAAGAATTGAACCAATGACAATTCATTTACTTTCCTTCCATGCTTTCTTAAAATACTGCTTTCTTCTTACAGGAAATATCTGTGATTATAAAACATTTTGGAAAATACAAAAGAAAAAGAAAAAAATTAAAATTACCATCACCCCACTAATTAGAGATATGCCAAAGTGGTCTTTTTCTTCCCTTCAGAAAAATGTTTTTTTAAATTAGAATCATGGAATTTTCTATTTTATCTCTTCTATATGAATCAACATCTAACCAGCCCTACTGAAAAAGTGACAGGCTTAAATAAAATGCAGAGAGCCTCAAAGCAGAGAGAACAGCAAAAGCAAAGGCCAGCAAGAGAATGGGAGTGTGCTTGATGGGTCAGAGATACAAAAGGTGGGGAGAGCAGGAGTGCAGTCACCCAGGGCAAAGGAGAGGAGTGGAGGTCAGAGGGGTGGCCCTGGGGCATCTAGGCCACAGGAGAGACCTTCTGCTTGGAGTGTGATGGAAGCTATTGAAAGTGTTGGAATAGAGGAAGGAGGTGAACTGTTGGGTGGTAAAAGGTTCTCTCTGATTCTCTTCGACATACATGTTGAAGAAGTGCTTTTCAACTCTGTCCTTACTTAACGTGGAATGATGATGTTTTTTGATACAAGCAATATCCTGCATGCAGTTGCAAAGGCTCAAGGAATCTCTAAATCTTCCCCTAAACTGTACAATTCAGAAACCCTCTTTGACCAAAATTTTGGAGTAAAAACATATGATTTTGGGTTATATATAGAAAATACAAACCAAAGCACTAGGATTAATCTGTTTTGTTGTTATTTGCACATAGCCAATTTTTAAAACTATTATCTTTTGAGCTGGGTGAGGACGTACCCACCTGTAATCCCAGCTACTCAAGAGGATCACAGGTGGAGTGAGACTCTGTCTCAAAAAAAAAATCTGTTGAATGAGGTTTCCTTTCAACACTGGATTGATTGATTGGATTGTGATATTTCTCATAGAGAGATACACCTTCAGACTACATTCTATTCTGTGACATTAATTCTTTTTTGGGGGGCAATCCTGGGAATTGAACTCAGGTATGCTCGAACACTGAGTCACATCCCCAGCCCTATTTTTTCTATTTTATTTAGAGACAGAGTTTCACTAAATTGCTTAGCACCTCACTGTTGCTGGGGCTGGCTTTGAACTCATGATCCTCCTGTCTCAGCCTCCAGAGTCTCTGGGATTACAGGTATGTGCTGCTGTGCCCAGCTCAATTAATTCTTGTATAGCTGTATTGATATCATAAAAATGTAAAATTCAAATTTCTATGCAGAATTTTACCATAAAGCAAGAAAAATCTTGATTTTTCTCATCAATCTATTCTTTTTTAAAAATTTTTTAATACATGTATATAGGGTAATAATGTCTGTCTCATTCTACTGTCCTTCACTCATCCCCCTTCCCTGCACTCCCCTCTGCATAATCCAAAATTCCTTTATTCTTCCATACCCACCCCCCACCAGGGATCAGCATCTGCTTATCAGAGAAAACATTTGGCCTTTGGTTTCTTGGGATTGATTTTATATTTCACTTAGCATGATATTCTCCAGTTCTATCCATTTACCTGCAAATGCCATCATTTCATTGTTCTTTAAGGTCGAGTTATATTCCATTATGTATATGTACCACATTTTCTTTATCCATTCATCTGTTGAAGGGCATCTAGGTTGGTTTCATAGTTTTACTATTATGAATTGAGCTGCTATAAACATTGATGTGGCTGTATCACTGTAGGATGCTCATGTTGAGTCCTTTGGGTATAAACCAAGAAGTGGGATCGTTGGTTCAAATGATAGTTCTACTCCAAGTTTTCTTAGGAATCTCCATACTGCTTTCCAAAGTGGTTGCACCAATCACAGTCCCACCAAAAATATATGAGTGCACCTTTTTCCCCACATCCTCACCAACACTTATTATTGCTTGTATTCTTGATAATTGCCATTCTGACTGGAATGAGATGAAATCTTGGAGTAGTTTTGATTTGCATTTCTCTAATTGCAAAAGATGATGAACATTTTTCATGTTTGTTGATGGGATTGTATTTCTTCCTCTGTAAAGTGTCTGTTCAGTTCCTTAGCCCTCATCAATCTATTCTTTGAAGCGAATTTTAGATTCATGTCTTCAAATTCCAACACAAAAATTCCACTGGGATTTTTCACTGGGATTGCTTTAATCTTATAAAATAGTTTGAGAATGATTTTCATCCTTTACAATAATTCATTTTTCTCACCAAGGAGCATAATCTATTTCTCCTTTTATTTTATGTTTCTTAATTAAGTTTTGGTCATATAAATCCTATCTATTCTAGGATGTTTTTATGCTTTTGTACTGCTATTACAAATGTAATTTTTTCATTAATGTCTTCTCATTGGTAATTGCTTATATATTGGAAAACTTAGCAAAACTCTAGACATTTTACTTAACTTCACTTAATTTGTGGGGAGAGGTTTATGGACTCTTTACCTACACTTATTAAATGTTTACTAATAAATTTTCATAAGAAAGTAATCATCATTTAATTTAGTTATCAGTTTTGTAATCTCTAAATAGTAACAATTTAAGTTCTTCCTTGAGAAGACTAAATTTCTTTTTAAAAAACCTTTTTCTGGGACTGGGGATATAGTTCAGTGATAGAGAGCATGTTTAGCATGCATGAAGTTCAAAACCCCAGCGACCACCCCCCAAACTTAATAACCACAAAATCTCTTCTTGTTCCAATTAAATAACTATAATTAATTGGTTAATTACTAATTCATAATTATGTAACTAATGCATGAATATATCTCCTTTTGTAAAAAAAAATGAATATTATAAATAATACGGCTGGGGATATAGCTCAGTTGATAGAGTACCTGCCTCACAAGCACAAGGCCCTGGGTTCAATCTCCAGCACTGCAAAAAATAAATAAATAAAATAAAATAAAATAATCTTAATAGAAAAATAATAAATAAATAAATAAATATATAACACTGAAAGCTAGACATAACCCTAATCCCAGTGATTCGGCAGGCTGAAGCAGGAGGATCACAAGTTCAAGGCAAGACTTAGCCTCAGCAATTTAGTGAGACCCTGTGTCAAATAAAAGGTTGGGGATGTAGCTCAGTGGTAAAGCACCCCTGAGCTCAATCCCCAGTACAATAACTAAATAAATACCATTAAAGCCCCTGCTTTCTCTTACCCCTCATCCTGCCCTTATCTGCGGAGGGTCCCTCATATCAATTCACTATGTTTTCCAGTATATTTACTCAAATTGCTCAAATTTAGTTTTGAGTTGTTCAGTTTAGTTTCACTTTCTACTTTTTCATACATAAATATTTCCAATCTATACATAATTTTCTTTCTTTCTTTATTTCTTTCTCTTTTTTTTTTTTTTTTTTTGGTACTGGGGATTTGACCCAGGGGCACTCCACCACTGTCCCCCTTCCCCAGCCCTATTTTGTATTTTATTTAGAGACAGGGTCTCACTGAGTTGCTTAGGGCCTCACTAGGTTGGTGAGACCAGTTTTGAACTCATGATCCTCCTGTCTCAACCTCCCAAGCTGCTGGGATTACAGGCGTGCCCGACTTTACATAATTTTCTTTATTTATTTTTTCTATTCAATAAGATAAAAAGGAAAACTCTCCAAGCACATATTAGTACCCACTAGAATTCCTTTTTTTGTTGCATTCTCTTCCACTATATGACTACATTAGCTTATTTGCCATCTTCCACTGATAGACATTTTGGTTGTTTTCCAGTTTATTGTGATCATATAAAGTGTTGTGCTAATCATTTGTGTACTTCCCTCCTAGGGTTCATAGAAAGTGGTAAAACAGAAATTCTAATTTTTCATCGAGTACCTAACCTATTTTCTAGGTCTTGGGTTTGGGACTTTCATCATTTTTTACACTTTTAAATAGCAAAGCCATGTTGAGAACTGGCATTATACTCTCAGGTTTGAATTGGCTAGCTCACAGGTTTGGGCAGTTGTTTTCTTTGCTGGGCACAGTGATCCCTGGGAACATCATAGAGCAAGCTGCTGCTATTTGTTTTTTACTCTGTGCCGTTTGACTTGGAACACTCCTGAAGTTGTTCAGTTCCTGCACATCTAAATGAATGATTGTTTCTGGGTACAGGTTAGTTGGTGGTTTCAAAAACCTGGACACAAGTCTCTGTTTTTGGAGGACTCAGTTCTATGTAGTTGGTCAAATCGTACAAGGGAGGCTTATGTAAGGAGCTATTCATTATACCTCTCAAGTGCACCAAGGGAGAGAAGCAATTTCACTTCCAACCCACTAGTTATTACCATAAAGCTTGGGTCTGAGATGAGGTTAGTGAGAGAAACATTAGACCTACTCATTATGCATAGTTTAAATTCTGCACTCCAACATCTCAGCAATACAAATCACCCTAAAAAGTCCTCCCCTTCCCCCCGAAGTTTCTCTTCTAGTTTTGGTCCGCTTTTTCGTCACTGTGAAAGTCCTGACAAGAACTATTTTAGAGAGGAAAATTTATTTGGCACTCACAATTTCAGAGGTCTCAGTACATAGATGGCTGACTCCATTGCTCTGGGCCCAAGTTGAGGTAGAACATCATGGCGGAAAGTTGTTGAGGAGGAAAGCAGCTCAAGACACGGTCACCAAGAAGCAGAGAGAGACTCCCTTCCCAGGGACAAAATATATACCCTAAAGGCATGGCCCCAATGACCCACCTCTTGGAGCCACACCCTCCCTGCCTACAGTTACCACCCAGTTAATCCTTATTAGTGGATTAATGAACCAATTACATTAAAGTTCTCATAACCCACTTGTTTCTCCTCCAAATTTTCTGGCATTGTCTCACACATTAGCTTTTGGGGGACAACACCTCATCTCCAAACATAACATTCTTTCCATGGCCCCCAAAAGGTCATGCCAATCTCACAATACAAAAATCCATTTAGCCCATTTTTAAGAGTTTCCATAGTTTTAATAATTCCATCACTGCCAAAAGTCTAAGTCCAAAGTCTCCACTGATACTCAAGGCATGAGCTCTTGTAAAAAATTAAAAGCAAATTATATACACCCAATATATAATAGCCTATAGTAAACATTTCCATTCCAAAATGGAGAAAGAGGGGCATAGAAAGAAGGGATCAAAGAAAAACCAACACAATTCCAGTTGGGCAAGCAAGTCCTGTTGCTCTGTGTCCAGCATCTTAGACCCATGGACTCATGATGTCCTCTCCAAAAGGCTTGTGTAGCTTTACCCCTATAGCCTTGATGGTTGTAGCCTGCATGGCCTCTCTCTTTGCTTGTCTCTCTCTTGACTTGTCTTTGCTCAAATCCTGCAGCTTTCCTTAGCAGACTTCCCATAGCACTGGCATCTCTTAGTCTTGAGGGTCTCCATTTTAGCTGTGGCTTCCATCTCACATCTCCATACATTACCTTCTCAGGAGCTGCCCACAGGGACGTTAATCCCATTGCACTTTGCCTGACCTCCCAGGACTTCCTTTGAAATCTTGGTGAAAGCCTCCATGATCCCCTAATCCAGCATCCTGCAACCTTGCAGAACCAGCACCACATGGTTGATGCCAAGGTCTGCTGTCATCTGGAGCAGTCTCCAAGTCTTCTGGGATCCTGGATGTAGCAGCCTGAGTGCTTTGACAACTAAGGATGGTGAAGCACCTTCCTACTCCCCACACCACGAAAGCAGGGTGTCCCACTAGTCTCTTCTCAGTGAAATTTTTACTTTACATCCTTCAGCCTGAGATGGGTGTGGTCTTGCCAATTTCTCAGATGATCTCAAGTCATTTTTCCTATTGTCTCTGGGTAAATTATTTAGCATCTCTTTAGTGACGATAAAGTCTTTAACAACCACAACTTCCTTAGCCCCAGTTTTACTCTCACATTTCTGTCCAAACTCCAAGTTTTTCAAATCTTTCTGATCTGTTTTCTGCTCCTGATTATCACAGCAAATTTGGTTAAAAGCCACCAGCAATTTCCACACTACTGCCTGAATGCTATGCTGCCTAGAAATTTCTTACACCAGATTAATTAGTCCATCACCTTTAAATTCAGCTTCACCAAAAGTCTCAGGGTATGGACAAAATGTAGATAACTTCTTAGCCAGAATGTAAAACAAATAGCCTATAGTTGAATTCCCAACAAAGCCCTCTTTCTCCTCTGAAATCTCATGAGCCCCGTCTTTACTGTCCACAGTCTATCAGCATTCTGGTCTTCTGAGCTCCCACCAGAATAACTCTTTAAGCTCTGTTTATGTATTCTAAAATTTTTCCAGCTGCATCTGCAAAGTTTTAAAAATTCCTCTCCCAACAAACTCCAAAAAGTTCCAAAAGCTTCTGAACCACAAGGTCATGTTTGTCACAGCAACAATTCCACTTTTCAGTACCAGTTTCTGTTGTCAGCTTTTCATCACTGTGACCAAAAGGCCAGACAAGAACAATTTTAAAGGAGGAAAATTTTATTTGGGGTTCACTTTTCTAGAGGTCTCAGTCCATAGATGGCTGACTCAATTGCTCTGGGCCCAAGGTAAGGTAAGGCAGAACAGCATGAGAGGAAAGTGTTGAGGAGAAAAGTAGCTCAAGACATGGCCACCAGGAAGCAGACAGACAGAGCAACTCCTCTCCCCAGGAACAAAGTATATACCCCAAAGGCATGATCCACCTCTTCCAGCCACATTCTACCTGCCTATAATTACCACCCAGTTAATTCCTATCAGCAGATTAAGTACTGCTTAGGTTAAGGCTCTTCTAATCCAATAATTTCACCTCTAAACTTCTTGCATTGTCTCACATTTGAGCTTTTGGGGGATACTTCACATCTGAACCTTAACACTCCTTAACAAGTTTATTTATTCAATTCTTTGTGTGTTTGTTGTACACCTGTCACCTTAGGCAAAGCATATGGTAGCTTATCCACCTGGATTTATGATAAACACTAATGGAAAGGAAAGATTCTAAAATAACTTTGATTAATATAGGTAAATATCAATTAAACAAAACCTTAAACTTACCTGTACTTTTGAAGTCCAGGTAAGTTGTGGTTGAAATCCCAGGTTTATTTTGAAGTCTAGGTAAGTTATGGTTAAAATCCCAGGTTTATTTGTACACAATCAGAAAATATTTACAAACAACCCAAAGACCTCAAGTCCATTTGAGACTCAGTTTTCAAATCTATAGAATGGTATTACAGTTTGTGTTCCCCAAAGTTCAGGTGTCTGATATATAATCCCTAATGCAATAATGTTGATCTCCAAAGCTGATTAAGTTATGAGGGCTTTGCCCTCACAAATAGATTAATGCCACCATTAAGGGAGTGGGTAAGTTATTATAGGGTATGTTCCTGATAAAAGAATTTCATCCTCCTTCTCTCTCTCTCTCTCTCTCTCTCTGTCTCTCTCTCTCTCATTTCCTCCTCGTCCTCCTCCATTTTTCCCTCCTCTTTCTCCTCCTCCTCCTCCTCTTCCTCTTCCTCCTCTTCTTTCTTCTTTCTCTCTGTCTGTCTCTCTTTCTCTCTCTTCTCTTCTCTTCTCTTCTCTTCTCTTCTCTTCTCTTCTCTTTCTCATGCACATGAGCACATGCTCTCTTGCCTTTCTACCTGCTGTCATGGAATGACAGAGCAAGAAAATTTTTACTAAATGTACCTCTTCAATCTTGGACCTCCCATCTTCTAGAATTGTAAGAAATGAATCTCTGGCTTTTATAAATTATCTTTTGTTGGATATTCTGCTATAACAACACAAAATGGTACAGCATAAAATTAAGACTGTCACTAAAACAAATACCTGCAAATACGGACCTAACTTTGGAACTGGATAAAGGGTAGAGGCTGGAAGAATGGGAAGAATCAGTCTAGAAAAGGCCTATATTCCCATAAATACAGCACCAAGGATAATTCTGGTGAAGGCTTAGAGGAAGAGGGCTGTAGGAAATGTCTAAAACTTAAGAGATTAATTGGGTGGTAGTGACTAAAATGTTGGTAAAGGCAATTCTGAAGATGTCTCGGGTAGAAATAAGAAGCAAGGTATTGAAATGAGAGTAAAGGCCATCCTTGCTATGCTATGTGCAAAGAATCTGGCAGAGCTATATCCTAGGGCTTTATGGAAGGTTGAATTTAAGAGCAAGGAACTAGGTTAACAGGCAGAAGAAACACCTAGGCAACAAAGGGTTAGACAAGTGAGTACTAATACATATCTCACACAAGTTGACAGGAATACATGAGCATGTAGTAAGCTTTCAAGCACTGGGAGATATTATCTTTAAGGCAATAATTTAGCATAAAATACCAGCAGTTGCTATACTTGTCTCTGTATTGAATTAGGAAGATTTTCTATATCATTCTTCCAAGGCCCTACAAGGGCCTGAATTCTCAAGGAATGATTTAATTGGATTTTCACTTTCGGGAATAATGCAGAGAAATTTTTCAAAGATTTAAAGATCATTAACAATAATCCTAGAAGGTGTGCATAGTGGCACATCCCTGTAATCTCAACTGCTCAGGAGGCTGGGGCAGGAGGATTGAAAGTTTGAGGCCAGCTTTAGCTATTTAATGAGACCCTGTCTCAAAATGAAAAATAAAAAGGGTGGGGGGTATAGCTCAGTGGTAGAATACCCTTGGGTTCAATCCACAGTACAGGAAAAAAATACTGTAAAGAGAAGTCTTGTTAACACTCTAAAACATTTAATCCTTGCTTCTTCATTAATCTGAAAAATTTATTAAATACCTATTAGGTATTGGACACTGCGTGGATGTTATCAGTCACAGATCAGCAAACCATCCTGCAGGCCATCCAGCCTATTGTTTGTTTTTATAAATACAGTTTTATCAGAAGATAGCCATTTGTTTATGTATTGTCTATGGCTATGGGAGAGAACTTATAAGGCCTGAAAAGCTTAAAACATTTACTATCTTGCCTTTATAGAAAGTCTGTTGATCCCTGCAAGGAAATGTATAGACATGCTTCTACTTTAACACCATTTACAATTTTGATGTGAATATAAGAAAAACAAATCACATAGGATGTCACACAAGCTTATGTGTTATTAAGAGTCAAACAGTGTCAGGGAAAACAAAAATCAATGACCATACGTTGGAATGCTTTTAAAAGAGAGTTGCCAGAGAATGTGGGGTTTGAGGTTGAAGAGTGGGGAAGATTGTGAAAATAATGAAAACAGAAAAAGCATTAATAGACACAGCAGAGGTGTATGCATAGGGAATGGCCTTCTCGAGATGACAGTCAAATCTGGTCACAACACTCTGCTACTCTGAATATGTCCAGCTACATCCTCTTTGCCTGGCTTATGAGACCTCCAGTTAGCTGGTTTTGCTGCCCTCTTCCTTCTTCAGCCTCTCCTCTTGCCATTGCCCTATCCCCACCCCACAACACACACTTTGGATTCCACATTCCATTTTGAGTCAGATTCTTTCAATTGTACCAACCCATCATGTCCTCATCATTAGGCCATTGAACACACTGTTTTCTGTCTGGTACACACTTTCTTCAACTTATTGGCCTGATTTCTACTCAGCCTCAGTATCTCACTGAATTTGTCACTTTCTCTGAGTAATATTCTTTAGCTCCATGGCTGGATTAGGAACAGTTCCATGAGCTCCCATCACAGTCAGTGTTTCATTACATCTTGTTCTCCTTCCACCTCCGCCATGGTCAATTCATTTATTTACATCCTTGACCAAACAATAAGCTCTTTGAACGCAGAAACCAGGCCCCATCTCTTATCACAGCACTGCCACACAGAAGGGACCCAACATGCTTTTGATTATATATAAATAAATAGAGTGGAGAGCAATAAAAGGAGGTGTACCTCTAGCAGAGTAATATGACCAATTTGTCCAAGCAGAAATTTTATAACAGAGAGTTGTGGGAAATAGAATCATCCAATAAATTCATTCCAGGTTTTAGAAGTTACTGAACACCCAAATTAAGAAACTGATCTTGTAATCAGTGAAGAGCTATGTCAAGTTTCAACTCCACGAAATAAAGTGACATGATTAAATTGTTTACTTAGAAGTATTAATTTGGCAGTAGAGTGTGTCATAGAGGAAATGAATAGGAGATTGCCTATGAGAGATTAGATTTGTAACTTAAATTTCTATCGTGGAAAGACATGTTCCTCCTCTTTCTCACCTTTAGACAGGAGGATAGTTACCAGGTACATGGATTAGTCACTCAGTCATAAAGCCAAAAGAGAAGCCTGACCCACCCAGGGCTAAGAACACAGTGTTGATACTTGCACTAAAAAGCAAATCCTATCTTTGAATAAGAGTATCAGGACACTCTGGATGTATTACCTGCTCTTCAACTTCTAGGTTGAAGGAGATGAAATTCTAGTTGTCTTGTAATCTAAGTAAATGGCAAGAGTGAAGAAACGAAAAACCATGCTGCTCTTAAAAGAATCCTTAGTTTCATTATTTTCAAGAAAAACTCTTGTATAAAGGAAGGAAATGTGTGAAAATGGCCATATTCTACCAAAAGAATAGGGTTCAAACAAAGCCTAGTGATGTGGATAGTCCAAGTTGGGGTTAAGTGAATGGCAGTTACACTCCATGAAGTTTTAATTAGTTGTTGTTGTTGGCATTTTTTTTTTTTTTTTTTTTTTTTTTTTTTTTGCGTAAGGATGTTGACTTTCACACATACTTGGCCTGGGGGCTGCAGAGGTTGTATGGCAGCTGTGAGTCACATGCTGACCACCCAGACTGCCTACAGGAAGGCCCTCCCTCAACAAATGCACCCAGCAGACCACCCTCCTATCATTGAGAAGGGTCATGGTTATTCATTCATGTAAAAATATTTATAGAGTGCCTACGCTGTATTGCATTTTGCTATCTTCTAGAGATGGGAGAGAAAATACGTACAAGGGTAGAGTAAATACACGGGTAAAGTATTGTCCGAGTTCCAAAAGAGCTTACAATCTACTCTAGCAGACAAAGTGCATCACCTGAGAAGGAAAATGGTCTAAGATTTTAACAAGACAATATAAAAGGTATCCCAAGATACTATAATACTGTTTTACAATGTGTAGAAAAAATCAAGAGGTGATCTGAGTTTATAGGACGAAGACAGAGCTCTTATGGAGGATAAGATTTTGAGAAGTACTCTTGTTATTATCCGAGCCTGCCTGAGGCTAAGCAAAAAGATGTTGAGTGAGTCACTAAGAAATAATGCATTTAAACAATAGACATCCTGGTTTGCACCACCCAACATTTGGTCTGAAGACTTTTCCTTTGAATGGCCTCTTCTTTTACTGTGTTATAGCCTCAGCATACCATTGTATCCCTTATAATGTCTTACAAGTCTTTTGAGACTTTAAATTTACTATTTTAGGACAAGTGGACATTTGGTCGGCATCATGAATGATTAGACAAGTCCCTGGATAAAATCAACAAATTGAAGCCAATTTATCTTAGAATTTGGGCTGTCATGACATATCAAGGAGAATCCAATAACCAACAGAGTACCTTAGACCTGATTGGTAAGGTCAGTGCTCAAACTCTGAAACCAGATGGAGGTCAAAGCCATCACTGCCTCTTCTGTGCAGAGCCCTCACAAAATGGAAACACTGTTAGTGAGATTTGCATTGCTATAACCAATATACCCAACAAGAACAAGTTAGAAGAAGAAAAGGTTGGCTCACTTTCAGAGGTTCAGTTCATAGTTGGCCAATTCTATAGCTCTGGGGCCAAGTGAGGCAGAACATCATGGCAGATGGGTGTGGCTAAGGAAAGCAGCTCAGAACATGGCAACCAGGAAGCAGAGAGAAAGCTTGAGTACAAGAATCCAGAGATAATATAATCCCCAAAGGCATGCCCCTAGTGACCTACTTCCTTCAACCATGCACTGCCTGTCTACAGTTACCATACATTAATTAATCCATTCAAATTATTAATCCATCAAATGGTTTAATCCACTGATTAGGTTACAGCTGTCATAATGTAATATTTTCCCTTCTGAGTATTCCTGCATTGTCTCACACTTGAGCTTTTGGGGGACACCTCATATCCAAACCATAACACACACAAAGGTAGGAAGCAGTGTCCTCAGTCCTTCTACCCATAAATGGGTAAAGAAGCTTTGAATTACAGAACTGAGCAAGGTTGTTCATCTTCTATTCCAATCCAAACACCATAAGAAATTAAAAATCCAATACAAGCTTTCTAGCATCACAGTTGTTATAGGACCTGGGAGAGCAATTGAGGCCTTTCTACTTAAATCATAGGACACTTGTTTAAGCATAGTGAGAAAGAGCTTTGAGAGTGCTACCTAGACAGTGTGGTCTAAAATGGGCAGTTATGGGAGCCACTTCAGATGCAAGGGCAAGTCCTCAAGGACAGGCACAACCTGGCCTCCTGTTCTTGTACAGCCTCCTCTGTTTGTGAAATCTTCCTGACTCTGAACTCTTAAGCTACCATTGCTCCCTGCCCAGCCCTCTGTAACTATATATCACACCATGCCGCAGTGGGTTGTTCATCCATGTGAATCCCTCCTTAGTGACTTCACTGTGGACAGAGACTCTCTTACTCACCTTTATATTCTCAGTGCCTACTTCATAATTGACACACCGTCAGGACTCAACCCAAGTAATCAAATGAGTGAGTCATTGCAAACAATAGGTGACAAAGTTGTGGCCTGGGGACATGTTTCTCAAATGAAAATGGGCAGAGTCCTAGAGCTCCAGGAAATACCCTGGGGCTCTCTAGGGGGATGTGGGGGAAGTGTGCTCCTTTTCCACTTGAAACTCTCTTTGATCCTGGTGGTTCTGCTTTTATCTGTTTTATACATTAGGGATGTATGTCTTGTTTTGTTTAAAAACACTTTGAAAATTGCTGGAAAAAAATCAACACATGGAAGGAGGAAAAGCCCAGCCTGCTGATATTGTGCCATATGGGATCACTCAGAACATTATCAGCAGGATATTGTTACTTACAGGGCAGAAAGATGTCATGAGAGTCCAAGCATGGTCACAGCCTCTGCAATATGGAGAGAAGACATACAGAAGGAGAATGGTGGACAGAGGGAACTTCTCAATGACTTCCCTTTCCTCTCTGGCTTTGAGTCAATCTCCTTAATGTAGTAGATCAGTTCCCTCTTCCTTTTCTTACTCTTCCCATTTTCCCACTCTACTCCAGCAACTCTTCTCTCAAATGCAACATGATCTGTCTTGCCTTGGGATCTTTGTATAAGCCATTCCCCTCTGCTTAGAAAACTTCCTCCCATATCTCTTTCTTCTTCAAGTCTTCATTGAAATGTCTCTTCCTCACATGCAACCTTCTTCAACCTAGGCCAAGATGGATTCTTTGTTCTCTATATTTCTTACTTAGTGTGCTTGTCATAATTGCAATGATCTATTTAGTGCCTTCTCCCCGCTAGCTAGGTTGTGCCTTCTGATAAGAGCAAGATGTTCATTACCATGTTCTCCACACCTACCACTGCCAAAGAACTAGGTCATGCTCAATAAATTCTTAACAAATGTGGTTGGCAAACTCTGAGATGGCTCACTACAATTCCCACCTTTTAGTCTTCATAACCTGTGTGATCCCCTTACCTTTAATACCTTGCTTCTGAGTGATAGAATATGGTGACATTGAGGGTATGCCACTTTCATTACTATGTTGCAAAATATTGTAGCTTGCATCCTGTTGAAGATATTCTTGGCTTGATAAAGTAAGCTGCCATGTTGGAAAGATTCATGTGATGAAGAGTTGAGGGTCGCCCCAGGAGGAGCAGAGGCCCTCAGTCCAACAACTTGCTAGGACCTGAATCCTTCTAGCGACCACATGACCTTGGAGTGGACCTTTCCCCCAGTCTCCCTGCTGATGAAATCACAGACTGATTACAGCCTTATAAGAGACTCCAAAGCAGAGGACTCAATAGGCTGTGTCCAGCTATCTGACCCTCAGAAACTAATAATAAATGTGTGCAGCTGTAAGTCCCTATGTGTTGGGGGATATTTTTTACACAGCAATTGATAGCTAACACAATAATAAAAAAAAGAAAATATCATAAATGAGTGAAACTGAAGCCCTCACCAAAGGAAGAGGGACCTAAGACATGAGGGATGTCTAAGACAAAGATGATTGTTACTCCTTTGTGTTTGATGATATTTCCCCTGGATTCAGAATATAAAGGTAGGGTTTAGGGGGAAACTCTCTCAGAGTTTTGGGATATAGAAATTCAGGAGGTCAATGGATATTTTATGTTCCTGAACACTATCTTACTGCATTCATGAGAATTTGTGTTTATGGATGAATATCAAAGATAAAATCTTAATGATGACAATTTGTCAAATGTAGAGTCTGGCTTGAATGACCTTTATTTTGAATGATATATGTTTGAAATCTTGATCCAAGTGACCCTTTTGGTGTGTCTTGCTCCACATATATTTGGCTGCAAGAAGCCTCATGTTTCTTTAACTGAGTGACTTTGAGAATGTAAACAGCATTCACAAATTGGAATGGATTGGTGGGCTTTGATTGTGTCTTTAATCCTGATATAAATATTATAAAATCTTTGAGCTATAAATATTGACTTTATCAATAGCTCCCATAACTTAGAATTTCTTGATGCATTTCAAAATGCCAACACTATCACCTTTTCCCTAGACTGATTTCCTGGCTTCAGAGTGATAAAAAGGTACAGAAAAATAATGATATGCTTCCGAGTGCTTTCATGTTCCAACATTCAGTTTTAATGAATGTGTACAAAAAAGTTGGTTTTCTGCCGTCTTGGTTTCATATTTTTCCTGCCCAGTTACACGTGAAAAATATAACACTGATGGAATTTCTCAATAGGAACTTGTTTCAATAGGAACTAATTACTTTATCACTGTGACATTGTAACCTGCTCTAACATTTAGTTTATTTGCTCTCAGATAAAAGTCTTTGTTCTTTCTGCTATTTATAATTGTTTTCTTTATCTGCTATAGCAGTAAAATTTCCTTCTGATTGCTATTAAAAGTTCATTTTTATAATGATTCCTTCATAGGCTGCAGAGCCCATATACCATTAGCAAGGTGACCAGGGAGCTTGCCTCATTACCACCCAAGCTTTGAGCCTGTGCTAAACACACTGCCAGGGAAATTGGACTGGTCACGTCTCAATTTGCTCAACCAGAGATCTGGGATCAGAAGAAGGCAATGCCAACACATCCAAACAACAATGATCCACCATAGAAAACTTTACCTTGTATTTTCATCTTATCTGTTGTATGTAGGAAGCAATGTGACCCTTCAAGACTACTGGCAAATTGCAGATGCACACAGGACCTGAGGAAAATGCTCTGGAATCAAGGAAATACTAGCACCATTTAGGCCACAGCCCAACTCCTTTATGGGGGCCAGGACACTTAACACTGGGTGATTTGAAGTTCTCTTATCTCAAAATAAACTTTCCTCTAATTCTCACTATTGTAGGGACCTATTGGTGTATTTATTTTAATACTAAAAGCTAAGACAAGGCTGGGTAAGTTTTGATGATATAGTAAGAAAAGGAGAGGTTTGGGGGCTAGGGCACAATTGCAAGTAGGGGTCTTTTCTGAGCTGAGATTGCTGCAAGGAGGTGATTCCAAAGCAAAGACATCTTAACATTGGAATTGATGGAAAATGCATAGGGAGATCCTGTCTTGCAGGGTTTAGCCTAGAATAGAACCTGTCTACACCAAACTGTTACCAGTTGTCTGCTCCCTCTGTAGAAAGTTATTCTTTTGTCCAAAAGGAAGCCATGAAAATATTGGACATCTGTAGAGAAGGGCATGATCAAAAGAATAAAGTACCTAGAAAAAAGAAGACTGGAGGCTCCAGTCCAGATCATGAAGGATAAGAACAATTCAAAATTGAGTGGGATTAACAAGTCAGCCAACACATGAGCCCAGTTGGTGATCAAGCCCAAACTTCATTCCTGAACAGTGGAGGAGGGACCGAAGAGAGAGGCACGACTAAAATTTTATTTCCTCAAATATTAGGTAACAAATACTTGAAAACTGTACAGATATCTTAGAGTTTCAATTTTAAAAAATGTTATTTTTAGAGTTGTCCCTTCTCTATTTCTTAACATCATTTTGTCGTTTCAGTCATCCCAAATTTTGTTGCTTCTAGAGTCTTTTATTATCTTTAACAAATAAGTGTGGGTGGCCATAGATCCAAACTCCTTTGCAAATCATTGCTACCAGTGGGAAAGGATGATAATTTCCCCCAAATTGCTTTGTTTGTATTCAGACTATCAAAGAAAAAAATGTGTTTAGAAATATATTTAAAACATTGATGCCAGGCACAGTCGTGCATACCTGTAATCCCAACATCTCAGCAGGTTGAGGCAGGAGTATCTCACATTCAAGGCCAGCCTCAGCAATTTAGCAAGGCCCTAAGCAACTTAGAGAGACCCTGTCTCAAAAAAGAGGGGGGAGGGGGGCCGTGGATGTGGCTCAGTGGTTAAGTGCCCTGAGTTCAATCTCTGGCACCAACCTGCAAGGTGAGTACCTGCTATATACAAAGCACTGAGCTGATAAGAAAGGGGTACGTTCACCAAAGTTATGCTGCCCTAGCACTTCTATAGATTAGGAATCCCTTAATTAAAGGAAATACCAAAGGATGAAAAACTAAGTCATGAAAGTGATCCATTTCCATGATTACTGCCACCCTCCTATCTCCGTCCCCCAACCTATCTTTTCTCTTCTATAAAACATATAAAATCTCAGGTTATTGATTTAGATAGTCTGCTCACTGATTTACAAACATGGATCAAGATGCCAGACCACCACTCATGCAAATTGGCCTTGCTTATAGACATAGAAACTAAAATAAATCAGGCTTTGGGCCATCAGGTGGTCAGCATAACCTCAGGAGGCAGAGACCAGGCACCCCCCTCCCCCCATAGGCCTTCTCCATCCTTTCTTCAATGCCAAACAGTGACTCAACACATCCTGTCCTGCTGTCTTGGTCTCCTCAGCACCAGAAGATTCTGGACCTCTCCCTACCTCCAGAGGCTCAGTCATTTGCAAAGGGTCCCTGTATATATGGATTCAGTCCTTAGATAGTAAAGATTCCCTCTGGGTCAGATGGCACAAGGTAAAGACCTTTGAATTTCCACAATACAGGATGCTTCAAGTTTAGCCTTTAAGAAAAATAGAAACAATGGAGGTTTATTTGCAGAAAATTTGGGATATTCAGAAAGTACTTTGCAACAACATACTTTGCCTTTAACCTGGTTTTCTTTTGGTGGGGGAGGGGCTACTGGGGATTGAACTCAGGAACACTCAACCATTAAGCCACATCTCCAGCCCTATTTTGTATTTTATTTAGAGACAGTGTCTCATTGAGTTGCTTAGGGCCTCACTTTTGCTGAGGCTGGCTTTGAACTCACAATCCTCCTGTCTCAGCCTCCTGAGCCACTGGGATTACAGGTGTAGGGCACCATGCCCAGCATCTTTAACCTGTTTTCTATTAATTTTTACGTACATGTATGAGTCAAAGCCACCTTTAAGGATGTATTTTCTGAGGAAAAAAAAAAAAGTAATTGTAATACTGTTGTTTCTGCTTATTCTATAAAATTGCCCAAAGTTCCCCATGGACTCTTCATCCTTTGCCCTATCTTCTGACCTGGTCAAGTATAAAACCATTCGGGGCGGGGGTGAGGCAGGTGAAAACTCTTAAGGCAGTCTCTCAGTCCCTTCTCAGTTGTTTGGGATTATGTAAGACACTTCCAGGAAATGCAATTTCCCCATTTTTGTTTCCTATTGTGGCTTTGGTGGGGGTGTATGTGGAGGAGGGTACTAAGTACAAGAGTGTTTCCTCATCAGAATGGTCTTCATATCATAGCAAACTGAAGGAAATACAGACTCTCATGCCTCAGCTAGACTTATTGATTTTGAATTTGCACTTTACAAGATCCCCAGATGCTTCTGAACTGTGCACCTTAAGTTAGAGAAGCATAAGCCTGCGGAGCCCCTTTCTGGCCTTCCTCAGATGGTATTGATTGTCAGGATTTGCACATAACTTTCACACCTCCTTGATGTTGAAACTAGTAATAAAAGTGCCACCTCTGTGGGAGTAAACACCTTTTGCTCAAGCCACAGCCCCATAATCTTTTGGGAAAACTCTAAATGTGTTACCTCCTAAGTCCCCTGAGACTTGTGGGCCCTCCGAAAGGAAGTCAAGGGTAGAAGTCAAGCCATTATTTTGCCTGGTCATCAAAGTCCATTCAAGGGTCAAAGCTGTTGTGTTTGCAAGGCCCCTAAATTCATAGTAAATCATTCACTCAGTGGGAGACAAAAAAAAGATTCACAAAAGAGCTCTTTAAAGTCTGTTGGAAGAGACCCACAGTACCCTCCCCCACTTCTCCACCACACCTTCTTTACTTCCTGCATCAAATGATTCCTTTATCCTTCACTCTTCCACCAGGGGGACCCAGAAGGCACAAGCATGGTGCAGGGATTGATGACCAACTCTAATCAGGCAGAACTGCGATCAAGGACCTTGAGTACATTGCTGGTGATAGAGGAGAAAAAGAAATGACAGAAGCCAAAACAATCGTGTCTGTCCGGGTTGCTAGCCACAACCATGCGTGTTCGTCAGAACGTGTCAGAGTCAGAATGGCCTGGGCAAAGCCCGCCAAAGGGCTGCTTCTATTAGGCCTTCACTGGTGAAGTTAAACTAGCAAGGTTTAAGTAAGCAGCCACCTGAAACCATCTGTAAAGAATAGCAGCCCCCTTCCAGGACTAGCTGCTCTTGTGGGAAGCATCATTCTCTTCTCCCTTGGTTTGTTTTCTTCTTGAAAACGTGATAGATGGCACAGAGCCTATATGCCCAGGCACCACGATCCCTCTGGGTTCTGGCATTTGGTCTTCTATCTCTTCAGTACCATCAGACCATCCCACTGGCGCCTGGCCCTGTCCTTGGCTGTCAAGCACTCATCTGGCGCCTCTCCTGTCCTGGGCCTGACTTCTTAAGCTCTTGGAAACTGATCTGCAAATTCTTTCACCAGAGCATATGGAGCACCCATGGGGTGTAAAAAGGAAAAAAATGAAAGAGAGCTAAGAAGGACTTCTGCCTGACCTTGGGGAATTTACAAAGATCACCTAATTTGTCCTGGCAACTTCCAGCTATTTATAAAGTAATCAACTATGGCGATCTTTTTCTTTGCAGAGTTCATCAAACAAATGTGGTTGGAAACTCAGGCCCTGGGGTTGCAGAGGCCAGCATCCTCATCCCCCATCATTAGCTGAGCGATTCAGCTTTGCCTTCTGAATTTTTAGGCCTAAATTTTCCCTCTAAAATAGGAATAAAAATTAAAATACCTGCCCCATGGTAAATGCATGCAATTTAATGCATGTTAATTTAAATATATTAGTTTTTAAAACCTGCCTCCTAGATTATTATGAAGATTAAATGAGATGCTGAATATAAAGCACTTAGTGAGTGCTCAATAAAAAGTTGTGCTGTTGTTGTTGTCGCTATTATTATTATTACAAAAGTCATCCCAGATAACCTCACAAGTCAGTGTTACAACCCAGAAGGCCTGGGCTTCAGTTCTAAATCTTCTATGAATTAGCCTTGTGAACCTTTGTTTCTTCAGAGAACAGTACCTGGCCTTTGGCTCTTGTTGAAATAAATATTTACCTAATATTAACTGTGTGGTAAACACTGTTGAGTTTTTAGTGTTAATTCATTTAATCCTTACCAAATCCCAGTTTTGCAGATGAGGAAACTAAAGCATAAAGGTCAAGTGTCAGGCAGCTAACAACAGATGGAGCTGGGATTCCAGCCCCGGCATTCTGGCCCCAGAGGATACATTCTTACTCTTTTTACTGTGAAAAATCAAATGGCATAATAATTTTGAAAATGCTCTTGGAGTGAGAAGTACTACATAAGCATAAGAGATCATTACTATATCCCAGTCTCTTGGTGTTTGTTCTTCAGTTGGGGTCCTTGATCTTCCATGGTAAGGCATGGAGTTGGGGGACTACTTTAGACTTTCCTGAAGCCTTTGAATCATTGCCTGTTATGAATTGTGTGCCCCTAAACTAGATTCTGAAGTCATAACTCCTCGTACCTCTGAATGTGAACTTATCTGAACATAGGGACTGTACAGAGGAAATCAAGTTAAATGAGGTCAAGGGGGTAGGCTCTCATCCAATATGATTAGTGTCCTTACCAAAAGGGGAAATTGGTAGCATGAAAAAGCTCTCAGTTCAATCCGCAGCACTTTCCACTCCCCATAAGGTGAAATTTGAACACAGAGACGGGCACAGAGGGAAGATGCTGTGAAGACATGGGGAGAGTGCCATAGGGAGACGGAGGATTGGAACCATCCTCCAAGAAAGGAGTCTTCTGAGACTACCAGAAGCTAGGAGAGAGGCATGAGAAAGACCTTTCCCAGCCCCTCCAGAGGGAGCAGGGCCCTGTGGACACCTCGATCTTGGACTTCTAGCCTCCAGAATTGGGCGACAATAACTTTCTTTTGTCCTAAACCACTCTGTTTGTTGTACTTTGCTATGGTAGCCCTAGGAAATGAATGCATTAAGGTCAAAGAAGGTGGTAGAAGGTGGTAGGAGAGGAAGGAGAGGATGAGGATGAATGTGAAAGTAAAGGCTGATTTGGGGTCAAAAACTCCCGTGTGTGTGTGTGTGTGTGTGTGTGTGTGTGTGTGAGAGAGAGAGAGAGAGAGAGAGAGAGAGAGCACATGCATGCACCCATACATTTAATGACAGGAAAACCAGTCCATGAGTTTGTCAATCTCGTAGAGCTTTCCTCTACAGGAAGATCATGTGAGGCCAAATGAACAATAAATCATATTCCATCTCCGCTGGAACAGGTAGGAAAGAGGAATCTTCTGTCTGAGATCATTTCATCTGATCTGACCCCTTTGTTCTGCAGTTGAGGAATTGAGCAACAGAGGAGTTCAGTTTCCAAAACCCCTTTACCAGTGAATAACCGAAGCAGACTAGAGACTGGCTTTCTGATGCTCAACCCTGTGGTGGTGCCACAGTGCAACCCTTGGAGTTTGATTTTTGGTTGGCACACAGGTGTTCACTCTTCTCATGACCACTAATTTCACAAGATTATATTCTGTTCCCTTTTTTCCCTTCTTTTTTTCTTTTTACACTTTTGATTGAAATACAGCACACATACAGAAATGTGCACAGATCATCAGTGGGCAGCTCAGTATGTCCACATCCATGTAAGCAGCACCCAGTCAAAGAATCAGTACATTACCAGCACCCACAAAGCCCCCCAGCCCCTCCCTGCCACTGACCAACAAAGGAACCACTATCCTGACTTCTAACATCACAGATTGGTTTTGCCTGTTTTTAAGCTTGATAGAAAGGGATTTCACAGTACCCTTTTGTGTCTGGCTTCTTCACTTCACATTATGCTTGTAAGATTTGTCTGTGTTTTGCATATGGAGTAGTTCATTCTCACTCTGCAATAGAGTATTCCAAAGTTCTGGTCTTTTAAACCAAATCAAAAGGTGCATAAAGAGAGAAGTGTTCCTAAAGGAAAAAAAGTTAAAGCAGTCAAGTTATTCACACACACACACACACACACACACACACACACAGTTATTTAATTTACAGATTGGATCCAATTTATTGGCCATCTATTAAAAGCCACTTTCCCAAATCACCCTCCCATCCTGCTTTCCATTATTTTTTTCTTACTTTCCTGCAGCCCCAGCTGTGTCACACTAGGCTGATCTAACCCAAACAGATAGGAGAGGACTAGAAGTTAACTAGCTGCGTTCTACACGGGTGAACCCACCTTCACCTTAGATTAACTCAGAGCCTGAACCATCCCCCACTTGGCCAATACAGTTTCTGCATCTTCAGTAGCATCTTGGCCACCTTTATCCATAGCCAGAAAAACTGCCTCTATGTCTGACATTTTGGAGTTATTTCCTTTCACCCCTATTACAGTTGTCCGTGTCTGCCTGGGGATAAGGCTCCTGCAGCCCCAGGCCAGTGAGACATGATGGAGTCTCAGCAAAAGGGGGCTGGTCCTCTGTTGTGTAGCTCCTGTTGCAACCACTGCTGGGAATCACTCTCACCGCTTTTTCAGAGACCTTCATTTGCAAGCACAGCTTAACTGCAGAGGGCTGCACTCTCCTTCTCTCATCTTTTCCTTGCCAGACCACAATTTGTCTTGAGGTCTTCATGCTGACCAGCCTTTCTGGGGTCTCCCTTTTGCTGGCTACAATGACCTAATCCCAAGATGCAATTTTAGAGGAGCCTTGATGCAAATCAGCCTGACGAGCTGTCCTGAGCCTGAGTCCATATATGGTACAATCCCTGAGCCACAACAGGGATAGTGCAGACTGTAATGCAACACAGCTGATTCGTCAGCTGTCCCTCTCTCCCTAAACTGTGCCGGTCACTCCAGTTTCCATTGAGGTCAGCATTGCACCCATAACAAAAGGTTAAGATAACTAAAGTTCAGGACCTTGTGCCTTTAGAAGGCTGTGATTCAGTGTTCACTTCTTTCTATGCTCCTCAATTCCTAGGAGGCTGTACTTTCTGGAATGTAATAGAATAATAATCTGACTGCT
The DNA here is from genome assembly GCA_020662805.1 of Glaucomys volans. Classification (NCBI taxonomy): domain Eukaryota; kingdom Metazoa; phylum Chordata; class Mammalia; order Rodentia; family Sciuridae; genus Glaucomys; species Glaucomys volans. The sequence continues at coordinate 35,532 of JAJEJO010003345.1, read as the reverse complement.
GCTTTTTCAGGACTTTTCTTGTTGTGGGCGTGATCTGGACGAAGCCAGGAGAGGAGATGACAGTTATAGCTCAGAGGCTTACCCAAGCTCAATTGCAGAGGACAGTTTTGAACTGGAAGCAGTCTCAAGGCCCCACCCTGACTCTGGGCAGAGGTCAGTATTCACCACCCATAGTTGGAACCTTAGCTATTTTTTGGTCTCCACCCTCAACTATTTTTTATTTGTTGGCCTTTTGTTAAGTATGAGGGATAGAAATAAGAAATCCTCAGATGGAGAAAAGAGTACTGAAATCCGGGTTACCAGCTGCATTCAGAGTTCATAAGTGGTTAATCATGTTCTTTTTATTAGCATCCTCACCACCATTCCATGCCTATTAAAAGCAAAGCTTTATATTAGACTCTAGCAATGCTATACTGGAGCTGACTCAAGAGAGTTGGCAAGTCTGATTGTTAAATTTTCAGGAAATTTGCAAGCCAATTGTTAAACATAATTATTAAAGATTAAATTACATAAAATTACAATGGAATAAATTATATTTAAAGCAGAGGTAATAAATACCCCAACCCATTATTTCCTAATTATTTTAAAATTGAGGCTGTTCACATGAATGATATTTGTATGGTGGAAATACCACACACTGGTGTGTACTGCCTTTATCTTCGCAATCCTTCTTCAGCCATTGTCAGTTTGTTCAACTGGAAATTAGCTATGATGAGAATATTTACCCTTGGGACTTGGAACTGTTGTGAATGAGCGCTTCCCCCTTCCCACACAAGAGACAATTTTTAACCATTTACAAGCACATCATTGATTCTACAGGTCAATAACAAATCAGAATCAATCCCTGCCCTCGGGTTGCTTATAATGTGTGGAAGAAAACAAGTCCCTCAAGTGCTGAGTTGGGCATGGTTTCCTCTAAAATGCTAAAGAGGGGAGTGAAAGAGGCAGAAAAGAAGTCAGAACTAGCATCCCAGTTCTGACGTTCACTGGGCATATCACCCTAAATAAGTCATTTCATGTTTGTTTGTTTGTTTGTTTCAGGTACCAGGGAATGAACTCAGAGGCACTTGACCACTGAGCCACATCTCCTGCCCTATTTTGTATTTTGTTTAGAGACAGGGTCTCACTGAGGAGCTTAGCGCCTTGCTTTTGCTGAGGCTGGTTTTGAACTCCCAATCCTTCTGCCTTAGCCTCCCAAATTGCTGGGATTACAGGCTTGTGCCTTTGTGCCTGGCTTGATTTCATGTTTTTAAATCATCTGCAAAGTAAGAATAATCTCACTTTCTCACAAGATATTCCTGATAATTTAGTGGTAAAGATATAATGGTGTAGAAAGGGCATTTCTGATTGAGGAGCTAACATGAAAAATGATGTAGAAGCATAAAAAGGGGAAAGACTAATCACACAATGGCCACTGTCTAGTTTATCTGGATGTTAAGATACATCAGGAACATCAAGATCAGCAAAGTGTAGAAATGATGTCACCCTGGAGATGCAAGATTAAAGGGAGGGAAAAGCCGAGACTGAATGGGATAGGGTTGGGAGACCGAGCCACTGTGAAGGAAGTCAGCAATCCAAGTATTCATGTGGGGACAGCAAGTTCAGACATCATCCAGTGATCTCAGCCAGGAAGTTTCATGGGCAATGGGTGGTAACTTATCCAAGACTAATCCCTAGCCATGAATGGAAATATAGGGGCCTCACTCAGTCACTACAGAGGGAGCAGCAAGAACTAGGAAGGATTTTAGAACATTAAATAGATTGACGTTGGTGGAGGAGGTGGGTATTCATGCTATAGTAGGACTGAAGTATTAGATAGGACAGGAAAACAGGTTACCAGTGACAAATCCAGGCATTATGGAAATGGACAAATAAGGAAGGGGTTAAATTTCAACAAGGATGAATTCAGCACAAGTAGCAGAGAATCTGACTAGCAGCAATGGCTTAGGCAATAAAGATATTGAAACATCTCCCAATGGAAGTAGGTGGTTCTAGGATTGGTTCAGTGGCTCAGTTTTCTCACCAAAATGACCACACTGTTATCTTTTCACTCTGATACCCTCACTGCTATTCTTGGTGTGTCAGCTTTTATCATTGGAGTGTAGACCTTTAAGGTCATAAGATACCTACCACAGTTTATACCACCCCAGTCAAAGTAGGTAGGAGTGGGGCAAACCCCAATGTCTCTCTTTTTAATCAGGGAGCAGAATCCTTCCTCCAAACCCCAACAGATTTCCCTTTATAGCTCATAGAACAGACTGGGTCACACAATGTAGTAGGCAGAATAATTCCTTCAGAGATATTCACACTATGGTTCCCTGGAACCTGACTGTGTTATCTCACAAAAGGGACTTTGTGATTAAAGGTATGAACCTTGAGATGGACAGACTATCCTGAGTTATCTGATGTGCCCAATCTACCTTCAGCTGCGGGAGGGAGAGGGGAGCTTGAGAAGGATTTCTTTCTGATATAAGGGTTATGTGTAAGAACCAGAGAGAGGCTGCTAGGGACTCATGGTAGCCTCTGACTGACAGTCAGCAAGGACACAGGGACCTCAGTCCTATAGCTTCAAGAAACCAAAATCTGCCAACACCTGGAAAAGCAAGGAAACCAGCTCTACCTAGAACTCCCAGAGAAGAACACAGACCTGTGGACACCTTCATTTTAGGCAAGTGGGACCCAAAGTGGACACCAGATCTACAAAACTGTAAGAATATAAAATTGTGCTGCTTTAAGATAAAGTTGTAGTATTTTGTTATAGCAGCAATAGAGAACTAATACACATGTCTATCCCTAAAGCCAACAATGGCAAAGGAGCTTGGGATAATTGTGCTTGGTTTAGACCAAGTAAGAATTTTTCCCTGGGATTGAATGACAGACCAAATTCCATGAGCATGCTCTCAGGTATCCATAAAATAAGGAATGGTAAATGGGTGAAAGGTTGGAAACCAACAGGTAAGAACTACAATAGCCAAGGTGGGGACCGACTGGTAAGCTGTCATGCCATTTGTTTTCTGTTCTGGTTGGTCTGTTCTTTAAACACTTGAATATCACCATGATTACAAGTAGGTGGCTATAGTACCTGCCCCCAGAAATCACCCATTACCTCAGAACCCAGCTCTTATTTGGGAGTAAAAGACTCAGAGAATGGGCATATGAGTTCCCAGTCTCTGGCTGAACATCTAGGACTTAAAATCTGGAGAATGCTATTTATCGTACCTGATCACATCAAAGATGCTTTCAGTTGTAAGATAAACTATTATTTTACTAAGAAAGAAAAGAAGTGTTGTCAAATGACATACCATAGATTTAACATCAATTTGTAAGATGTTAAAATGAGAAAGTGTGTGTTTTAGAATCTACCAAATACATTACAAATTTTCCACCAATGGTAAGTGTTAATTCTTGAGACGCTGCTGGTTTGGAGAGGATGAGTTCTGATCTGTTTCCAGGAAAGCCAGAGCACAACCGGGGGAGGTGAACAGTGCTTATGGAGCTCCTTGAAGCCAAGCTAAGGGATGCAGACCTTTTCCAGGCAAAAGCAGTCACTGAAGTCTTCCTAGCAGGGGTGTATGATTCTGGCGTCTCTGATCATATGGACCCTGGTATCCAAAATGGTATTTATGAACATTTTATATCAAAGCATGAAAGATCAGTCCCCAAGATGGCTGGAATGGGATAGCTGCTGGAATCACCTTTGAATAGCACTGGTCAATGTGTTCACCTCTGCTCCAAATGAGGACACACTCAAAGGAAAGCTTTCTTTCTCTTTCTTCTTCTTCTTTTTTTTTTTTTCTAATCCAACAAGAAGTCATGACTGTATTAATGATGGAAACAGGACAAATTTCAAACCAAGCTGCAGTTGCTCTTTTGAAACACCAAAAAAGGTCCTTACTTTCAGATGGCTACATTGTTAATTCCATAACAGCATTTATAATATCATTACTGTTGTTTTTCAGTGCTGACTGCTTTACTCTCTGCACATTTGCTTGGGACCTGACCAATTCTATGTCCTTAACATCTACACCTGTTTCATCAACCCTTCTCTTCACTCTCTTCTTGTGCAGTGGAGTCTGTGTGTTTTCTTGAATGTCTGAAAGGGCTTCACCTTGAACTTTGAATTGCTCAGCAGCTTCTTGCTGAGATAAATCCTCAATGTTGGCTTCCCCCAAATGGCATACGAATCTGAAGCTGGGCTCTTGTAGACATCTGGTTTTGTGATGACAAAGAGGATATTTTTAGATTTCCAGATAGAGATTCTAGCACCCCTGTAACCTGAAGAAGATCCAGGTTACTATAGCTCTCCATGCCTTCTCTCCACTCCAACTTTGTTTTTTTTTTTTTTGCTGACTGATTTTTTATCAATTTCAACTGGTGCTGCCAGCTTTCTCTCTTAATAAGGAGCTCAGATTTGCTCACTCTGATGTGTATTACCGCGTGTGTATTCTTTGAGTCATTAAGTGATAGATAAACCCTCTTTGCATTCTCCTGTAATGCTCTGTCCCAGGCTGCCAGGGGCATCAGGGATTGTACCAAGCTCTTAATACAAACAGAGGTTGGGGAGGAGGTTGCACATTGCACCAATGGCAGCCTTTAGGGATCACCAAAGATTCATTTTCCTGCTACTTTATCCATTTCCCCTGGGTTAGCCGTGAGTCCAGAAATTTTGAAGATCTTTCTGAGTACTTTTATAATTAGGGTGAAAAAATACAACATCACATTTGGAGAAGGCCATAAGTAATCACCTCAAATCCCATGATTTTTATGATTAAGAAACAGAGGCTTGGAAAATGAATGAACCTGACCTAAACTAACACACCTGAGAAGTGACAGAGTTGGGCTGGAGTCCAGATTTCCTGCCATCCCCAGGGTATGCTAGAAGATAGCAGAGGATGCAGAAATCCCATGCCTTGGGCATACTCAAGATCTACCTCTAACTAACTTAGGCCCTTGGGAAAGTACTTAACCTCTCTGGGCTTCCATTTCCTTGGCTATAAAATGGGGCTGCTAATAGTACCTACTGCAAGATATTGTTGCAAAGATTAAATTCAAACAGTCGCATGAAGGGCCTCCACGATTGCTTGCCAGCTAGCAACTGTTCTACAGAGAGTGGTTGCTGTCATTTCTACTCTTTTGTGCCATCTCAGGCTGCCACCATCTCCTCACTCCTGCTATCAGGCTAGAGGATTGAACTTTGAGACTTAGGGGCAGAGGCATCCATGGAATTTGCTCCCCTTGCTAATCTGGTAAAGTCAACAAATCATTTCTGTTCAACTCCGAGAGGAGCCTCTGGAGATGTTAGGTCATGGCATGGAGCAGTTTTGTGAGAGAGGCACAGAGCACTGGCTGGAGGGAGGCTTGACAACTCAGGGGAAGGGAAGAGGCATTCTGTGGATTGGGAGAAGCCAGTTGCATGTGGAGGGGAAGGGGAAGGGTTGTATGAGCCATAAGGCGCCTGGGTGGTGGCACTTGGCATGGGAACAGGGTGTAGAAGTCCAGGAAGGGGGATGTGATGTGGGCATTTATGGCTAGAAAGGAAGGAGACTCAGAGCCTATGAAAAGAACCATTTTCTGTGGGGCTCAGGAAGGGCCTCTCACAGGGGATTTCCTACACGGGGCTCCAGGCCTTGGCTGCCTTCCCAGGGAAAGGTGGTGTTTGCTATGGGGATCGTGCACACTGTGTGGCTTTAGTTCAGAGAAATGGTGCCTACTCCCTCCCCTAGCACTGCTGGTCCCAGAGCCTTGTTCAGTTGGGAACAAACATGTTCTTTCCTTGAACCACACACTTTAGATGCCTTTGCAAAACAGGGACATTGAGGGCAGGGCAGGGGTGAAATAGAGGAGCATGGAAGTTATGAATAATGGTGGAGTGAGGGGAGGGAGAACTGTGAGGGGGTTATTTCAAATGAATGGGTCCTTAGCATGGAGTTTTATGTGGCCCTAAGATTGCTGGTCAATCCCAGACCAACGGTCAGGCTAGCATGGCTTTTCAAAGATGCTCAGTGATGTCTAAAGCAAGACCCCCTGAGAAAGAATTTCAAAATGAAAAATAGAACAAAAAGAAGCACAATCAACTCCTTTCTCCTCTTTTCCCCAACCCCAATCAAAAAGTACAGTATACACTATTGAAAAATCACATCTCAGAAATAGTGTGCACTTTCTGACAGGATCTGCCAAGATTTATGATGAGGTTGATAGAAACGTGTTCCATTTTCATGCCGTATAATGAGTAGATGGGAGTCCTCACACATCTGTTCAGGCAAGATAATGATAATATTATTACTAGAGGCACTGTGCTGCAAATACAATCTATTTTTTATCTCTGCCACCCCCTGCCTGCTCATATTCAGCCTCACCCCCTCCTTTTCCTCTCTTCTTTCTTTGTGGTGTGCCTCCCTTCTCCTCGTGTTTCCTTTCTTATTCTCACCTTTCCTCTTTCTTCATTTCTTTCCACACCTCAGTGCCCTGCTTGGTTTGCAGAAACCCACGGGACAAAGTGAGAGATTCTCATCCAATCAGGAGCAGGCATCTTGGCCAGGGCCCGGCAGGGCTGTCTGAGATCATGAGAGAGGGGAGGGAGTCTTTGGCCATTGTTTGGATTCTTCCTCCCAGCCCTGGTGATTCCCATGTAAAGGATCCTCTCCCACTTGTCAGCAAAAGTCCATCACCCCAGTCTGAGAAACCTCTGGACCTGTCCCAGGCCCAACAACCTCATCAGCAAAGAATCAAGACAGACAGCAATGTGACCAGCTCATTCCTGTCAAGGGAAAAACAGATGGAAAGGGTTTAATGTTTTTAACATCCAGGAATGTTTTGCATCATAACAGGATACTTCTGGATACCTAATCGATTTACAGAGTAGAGACATCTTAATGTTCAAGTATAAGTATAAGCACAAAGATCAGAATGTGGAGTTGGATTTCAGGGCAGGGGAGCCACTGCTGAGTTTCTCAAATCACTCATTCATTTATTCATCCATTCCTTTTTGCCAACTACTATTGATTTTGTTCCTGCAACGTGGCAGGGAATGAGCTAGTTACTAAAGTACATAGATGCAAAGTCATGATTCTTGCCTTTTAGGGTCTTAATGTCTATCCCAAAGCAACCTTCTACTACACCTAAACATGGCTTTGGTCCTGAACTTATCTCCTGTATGAAAGCAGCATCCCTTGGGAAACCTTCAATATGAAATTACCTTGTGTATCAATATAAAGATGGAATGATACAGATTCCTGCACATTGGTCCATTAATCCATCTACCCATCCGTCTTTTTAACCATCCATTCACTCATCCATCCATCCACTTACCCATTAATTCACCCAACCATCTACCCATCTATCCACGCATCCATCCTCTCATTTGTCACTCATCCATCTACCTTCCCATCCAACCATTTATCCATCCATCCATTCATTCATCCATACACATACCCATCTATTTACTTATTCATGATCCTTCCAAACATGTGGTAAGAGATCAATTATTAGTCCAGTGATAGGGAGCAGTGCAAAGACAAAACACTGGTAATTGCATGTAGTGTTCATATGTGGTAATTCACCAGGGAATAGTTTCTAAACACTGTACTAAGATCTGAGAAGCAGAGATGGGGTGGGAACTGCTCAGAGAAGACAGCAGGCATGGTAGTCAAATAGCAGCAGTTCCTGGGTTGTGTTTTGTCCTATAAAAATCTTCCACAGAGTTCTTGCTATAGAACTGTACCTCAATGTGATGGCCCACTGTATCAGAATGGCCCTTTCAGATCAACACCACTTTCTCCTTGCACATAGGAAAACTAAGAACAAGCATTTTTGTGGGCAGTTTAAGATATCAATATTTTTTCCACCCCAAAATGCCTTCCAAATTAGAGAACTCAGTGGAAAACTGCCTGAAATTGTTCCCTTTCTTCTCGAATGTTGTATTTCAGTATTTATCTGGTGATGGGAATTCTGACTGACATTTTCCTCATCTCTAATGCTGAGTTGCATCCCTTTTTAAGAATGCTCTCCTCTTCCTATCTGAAAGTCAGGTGGTACATTTATTAGTTGTCTGGAATTAATCTGGAAAGGGGAAATAGGGTATAGTGGTTAGAGCCCTGGAACTCTCAGGAGTCCTGGTTCCCATCCCTTACTCTGCTACTGAGTCACTATCCTATGCTGGACAACAAACTTGGTTTTTCTGAGTTATTGCCTGACTGCTAAAGGACAGTTGGCATAGGATGCAGAGTCAGTGCTGGGAGCAACAGCCTAAGAGGAAGGTGGGGGGCCTGTCCTGGATCCAACTCTCCAAATCCTTATTAATAGCAGCAAGTTTCTTGGCCTTCCTTTCTTTGTCTCTGAAGTGAGGGAGTGACCTTTAAGGGATTATCTAATATACAGACTTATGATTTCACACACTCTCAGTATGTTTGATACCTGGAGCAGATCATGTTTAACACCTTGCATCTTTCAATGACAAAAATAAATAAAATTCCAGAAATAGTCTCTCCAAAAAGCAAATCATAATAATGGAACTGAGCACTGTACCATTCACAGTTTAAATTTTTTTTAAAAAAACCAACAATCAACTTTATATTTAATGAAGAAATACCAAAAAAACTTTATCACATTTTGTTTGTATTTAACACAAAACCAATAGAAATACATAAAAAAGAAATAATTTTGCAGCTGTGGTTTTATTTTTAGGAAAAACAAGCCATCTACAACTATTAGAACAAAGACAATTCACCAAAAGATAAATATTTTTTCAATTAGCAGCCTTCTTTTTTAAAAAAATTTTAAACACAATTAAGATTCAATCACACATAGAAGGATAGAATTAAGGTAATTTAAGTTCTCTGTTTTTGTCTTTACAATCACTGTGCTATCATTGTTTCAAATACATGATTCAAACACAAGAATCGATAGTACCTTATAGGTTGGAGACACAAACCATGACCCCAACAAAACTGGGTGATTCCAAACGGATACAAACAAATGTGCGCATCTGAGACTTTGTGTCAGGGACCGAGTGTTTGTACGAGAGTCCTCAGGATTCACTTATAGGAAGACTGAAATGTTTATTAAAAGATAAATAATAAAAATGTGCTAAACGGAAGGTTGCCTACATATTATTAAGACTCAAAAGTATCTACAATTGTTTCCAATTTAGACCACAAGATTTGGGGAAGAAGTACTTTATCACTAACATTGTTTGTAATGGCCAGAGCTTGGTGACAATAAAAAAAGTTGACCAATTTTCTGTCAACTTTAACTTTTTAAAAAAACAGCTTCTTTTGAAATAATTTTAGATTTATAGGAGAGGTGCATTAATAGTATAGTGTTCCCACATACCTTTCACCCAGCTTATATAACCAGATACGTTAATCAAAACATAGAAATTAACTTTGGAATGATACTATTAACCAAACTATGGGTTTGATTTGGATTTTACCAGTGTTTCCACTAATGCCTTTTTTCTATTCTAGGTTTCAATCCAGGATGTTATATTTAGACTTTTATTATTGTTTTAAAATTCTTTACATATCTACAACTCCTTACTGCCTGTCCCAGGAGCTGAGCACTCCAGCCCCTCACTTCTTAGTACAGCACTTGTCCACTAAACTGTTGTGGTATAGTGGGTAAGAAGTTCGGATAACTGTGAAGTGTCCTTCTTTGGGGAAAGATGCTGTTCTTGTTTCTGTTTTGTGGTCCTGGGGGTTGAATCCAGAACCTCATGCATGCTAGGCAGGCACTCTACCACTGAGCTGTACTCCCAACCCCAGGAAAGGTGCCGTTGAACCTAAAATAATACATTAACTGCCAGAGCATAGACACATCTACTTTGTCAAGTTGAAGACCTTTTAGCCAGACACTTTGACAGTGACCATTAGGTGAGTGACATTTGCAAGGCTTGTGTGCTGAGTGTACAGAAATAGGAAAGCAAAGCTTGTTTTGGGAAAAAGCACCACACATCCTGTAAGTTTGAAACAAAACCGAAAAAGGTGAGACATAATGAAAACAATTATGGTTCAGATACTCTGGATATTTGCTCCACATTAATCCTCCCTGTTCCTTGCCATTGGAATTCATATTTTGTTCAGGTAAGCATTAGTCAGTGTTTTCGAAGTATAGTGGACTTCCCAGTCATTCTGAGGATGCATCCTTGGTGAATTTAATCTAATCATGTCTATTCCACTCACTTTGCCAATTATCAGTTTAGGAATGGGCTTGGGATGCAATTTTAGTCAGTGAGGTCTTATGAGTTTCTGTGAAAGTTTTCTCACTTCTCAAAGTGCTCCTCCCCTTCTCATCTGAAGTTGCGGTCTTATTGTTTGGGTTATTTTTTGGTGAAAGACAGAATGCCTGGAGTTGTTGCAACCATTCTGTAACCATGCAGGACAAGCCTGAGACAAAAGCAAACATAATGTTCCAAAGGATAGTGAGATTCTGGCCTTTGGTGCATTACTTCTCCCTGGGAATGAATTAATTGCTGACTTCTTGTTATGTGAGAAAATACGCTTTCTTCTTTTGGGGGAGCTTTTTTTCCTCTTTTTGGGACAACCAATGGAAAGGATTCATTGACACAAAAGCATGCAGTACTCTGTGTAAATAATGCTAGAGATGGTGGTCAATATTTATAAAACCCATAGCAACAGCATCTCTCATTCCAGCATGCACTGAACCAACACTTGGTTATAACACAAGATGTGGGACTCTTGTGCTTGGTACTATAGGAACAGCACAGTATTCTACAGCAGGATTCTTGCCTTGAAGGTCTCACCATCCAGTAGGGAACAAAACTCAAGAGATATACACACTGATTGCAGGAGAACTTGGTATCTCCCGAGAAGTCCTCATAGATACTCTGTGGATACCTCTAGACTAGTGCTTTGAGGCTTAGTAAAGGAAGAGGCACACACTCTTTATTTCGAAGAATGTTTACCTTTTAGGTAAAGGGATGTTGTGAGGGGAACTAAGACACCGAAATTGGAAACCACGAGGTGTTTTGGAAAGAGGGGCTAGTCCAATTCAGTTTGAGTTGATGTAGATAAATTAGCAGCTGTGGCTGGATTGGTAGAGATGCCATCTGGAACTCATCTGACAGTGCCATGGCTCAGGAAGCCTGGCAGGCTGCAATATGGTCCTGCACAGGGGACCATGTGCTGACAGCCTGACCCACTGGCCTGAGTCCTGTGTCAGCTACCCACTAATTATGTGGCCCCTGGTCATTCATGTGTCCCAGAACAGATACAGAAGAGGTTGGTAATGACTGTCTTGCTTCCCTCACAAGGCAACTGTAAAGTGCAATATAAATGTGAAGGTTATTATTTCTTCCACCCCCAGAGGTAACTATATATCCACCCATTCTCAGGTCCCTGCCCCCATCTCAGAGTTTTCCTTCTTGTTCTTGTTGTAAAGCAACCCTCCAGCTTCCTCCTTGGTCTCATCAATAATCTCTCATATTCCTAGTATCTTCAGTATCTCCCCCTCTTCCTGGTTTTTCTTCTCCAACTCTAAACATACACCAATTCCAAAAATTAAATATAATTTAAAAATCCTTCCTCAGGTTCTCCACATTCTTCAAAATGTAATCCATTTCCCCTTTTCTTGCCAGACCTCTTTTAAAACTTATACTACTTTTCTACCTCTTTGTCATCTACCATCTACCCTATCCCCCTTCCTTTTTTCCTCCTCCTCTCCTTTCTGAGTGTTGGGCTCACTGAGAATCTGTTGACCTCAGAGTTTTTCTCATTCTCTGGGAGGGAACACTTGTTTAGCATTATGGCTTCAACAGTTCCATTGAAGAGGACCCACAAAACCTTCTCCCTCCCCAAAACCAGTCCAACAGTTTCCAACTGAACTGTCCAAGTGAGTGTTCAGATGTCCTGTGACTCCCCAACCCCAGCTTGTTCAAAGCTGAGGCCATCTTCTTTTCTTTCTTAAGATTGTTCTCTATCTGCTGTTCCATTTAATGGTCATCTTAGCCTAAAATTTTGTCTCACTCAACTCCCTTACATCTTATATTTAAGCAGTCACCAAGTCCAAGTTCAATTAGTTAATCCTCTAAATGTATGTGAAATGATTCACTTCCTTTTATTCTTATCACCACTACTCTTTAAGAAAAGTTCTTTTTTTTTTTTTTAACTTGATTTTCTTCAGTTTTCCAAATTGACCTCCTGACACCACTCTGTTACAAGCAGAATGATCGTCCATACTCCTGATAGTTCTCCTTCAAAGCCAGATCTGGGCATGCTTTAAAACTTCCCACTCCTTCCCATTGTTTGCAGAATAAAGTCACAATTCTTATCATGGCATTCAAAACCTATTAAGATCCTGCTCCATTTTAACTCTCCAAACTCATCCTCCACTCTTTCCTACATTCTCTATCAGTAAAATCTCCGTCAGATAAAGGCTCAGCCTAAATGACCTCTTCCCTTTACATAAGAATTGTTACCTTTTCTTCATACTCATAGTGTACATATTTCAAACTGTTATTAGAGTCATCATCCCACTGCACTGTAATGATGTCTTTGTCACTTCTAAAATATTGTAAGCTCTAGCAGCGTGTATTAGTTACCTCTTCCTAAATAACAAATTTTAGGATTTAGTGACTTAAAACAGCAAATATTTATTATCTCATAGTTGTCGTGGGTCAGAAATTTGGGTGTGACTTTGAACTGGCTGGTTCGAGCTTAGAGTTTAGGGTGTCTATGACTTTGTGGTCAAGAGGTTAGTTGGAGCTATAGGCTGGAGAATCTGCTTCCAAAATGGCTAGCTCACATGCCCAGCAGGTTAGTGGTTGGGGGGATGAGGCTCAGCTCTTGCCATTTGGACTTGTCCTCAGGACTTTTGAGTATTTTCACAATCTGGCAGCTGGCTTCCCCCAGTTTGAGTTAAGAAAGAAAGAGACAGACGTACCTGAAATGTCTTTAAAACCCAGTCTTGGAAGTCAGACACCATCACTTATGCTCTATTTGTTAGAAGTGAGCCACTACGTTCACCCTACACTCAATGGAATACTTTTGAAGGCAGGATTATCGAAGAAATTGAGGGCATATTTTAAAACCACACACATAGATTGTCATATCCTTGTGTTCTCAGTAACTAGCACAGTGTCTGGCAGATGGTAGGTGCTCTGTAGACTTTTCTAATGGAATGAATGTTAAAGAGGAGATCCAGGGGTAACTAGTGTGGGCCATGTGTGGAATGGTAGAAGCGGGGATTGGTGAGAGAGATTCTGAGATATTCATTGGATTCCACAACTGATTGAATGAGAGGAGTTGGACATTTCCTGCAAAACGTGAGATGTCAATTTCTTACAATTAAAAATTTAGGCTGAAAGTCCTGGCAAATAGTAGACCCATCACTTGGGTTCAAGATGGCTTTGGAAAGGTAGATTCAGAGCTGGTTACAGTGGCTAAAGTAGGCATCCAGTACTTCCTCTTGAGTTTCAAAGTGATGAACTATCAAGCCATGCATCTAACAACCCTATGTTTAATTGTTCAGTTGTACTTCAGGGGGCAGGACTTGTGGTTGGCAGTAAGAACACTAAATCATCCTCTTTATTTCAGGTTCATCATTTATAGATAATGAGGTTCAAATACCTGATTTATTTCCCAGGACTTTCAGCCTAAACTCTAAATGTTAACTGATTGACAACATCCTACCTTATGCAGGAAATTCTTACCACAACATCATCTACAGTCATGGGAAACATGGGGGTACTGTGTTGATTCATTTGAAACAAACCCACTTTATATGTTCAACCTAATTGGCCTGGTTGCAGGTTGGAAATTTCCGTGTCTTCACAGTTAGAAAATCAAAGGTGCTCCAGAATTCTTGGTCTTTCTGTTCTTTACAAGGCTAAGGGCCAATTTTAAGAAATGTCAGTCTTGAAGTTAAACGGGGTTTATTCAAATAGGAATTACTGTACTTTTTCATTTCCTTGAGCATCAAATAGGAGAATGAAAGAACCAAGACTATGCTAAATAGTGCAAATTTAGGAAGTGAAATTTCTCTAGGAACTCCATCCTGTCTCAGTCACATTTCAGACACATGCCATGTTTAAGAAATCGTGTTTACTTAGAAGTGAAGTAACTGTGGGCCTAATAAAAAAAAAAAATAGAAATTAAATAGTTCTTTGTTCATTTCATATGTCCATAAATCTAGAAAGTGATTAGTTGACGCTTTCATTACTGGTGGGATTAAATTCAATATTTGCCGATGTAAATTAATTTATTAAAAAGACCTTTTGTTCTTCCTGGGGTATTTTAAAGACAATATTAAATAGAAACTTTCATTTAAAAAGTTCCCCTTTTCTTCTTGTGTTTATTCTTCCACTTCTTCAGATCAATTAATACGAAGGAAGACTTTGTTGAGACGTGTAAAACATTTTTGGTAGCACGCAGGTCTCAATAAAAGTTAGAGGGCGAAAGCACACCCATCCTCCCACTCCCCCCATTGGAACGTGAGCCCCCTAGGGCAGGGCCTTTTGTTTGCCGCGTATTCGCAGCACCCTGAACCTTGCCAAGCCCACTGCAAGCTCTTAAATACTAGATCCGCCGTCCATTCATTTATCGTCGGTGCAGGGCGCTGTGGCCAGCGAGAAGGCTGGCCCGAAGCTGCCCTGCCTACTCTGAACCTGCGCCGCTCTCAGCCCCTGCCCACCACCTCGGGAATACCGGGCGGCGCGGCCCACTGCTCGGCGCCCGCAGCTTCCCGGCCCTTCCCTTCCCTTCTCGTGGAGGAAGGAGCGGGGCGCGACCCGGGCCCACTTCCTGTCCGGGCAGGCCTGGGCGCCCGCCTCCTCCGCGGCCTGCGCCCTGCGCGCGGGAGTCGGCGAGCCCCGGCTCGGGGCATGCAACCGGGCGCGGCGTGGGCGCCGAACGAGGGGTTTCTGGGCTGCTCCCGCAGCTCCCGGCAGCGTACACCGCGGCCGCAGCCTCCCGCGCGGCCTCGGCGGCTAGAGGGTTAAGCGTTCAGGGGGCGGGGCCGGGGCCGGGGCCGGGCGGGCCCTGCGCGCCGAGTGCGGGCCGCGGGTGGGGAGGGGGCTGCGGCCGGGGGCGGTTCCGGGCGGCGGGGGCGGGGGCGAGCGGAGGAAGGGGGCGGGGCCCAGAAGTTGTTCCGCGCTGGGCGGGCGGGCGGCTGGGTGAGCGGTCGGCGGGCCGGCGGGCGGACCGGGCCGTGGCTGGAGAAGTTTGCACTGCGGCTGGTGAGAGAGGGTTGCGGGCCCCGCCGGCCGCTGCGCGTCCGCTGCCATGGCTTTCCGCAGGAGGACGAAAAGTTACCCGCTCTTCAGTCAAGAGTTCGTCATCCACAACCATGCGGACATCGGCTTCTGCCTGGTGCTCTGCGTCCTCATCGGGCTTATGTTCGAGGTGAGAGACTGGGGAGGGGGTGCTGGAGGAGCAGGCAGTGCCTTCTCTCGTGCGCCGCGGGAGTACTCCTGCAGGTCCCCTGGTCCTCATCTGAGCTGGAACTCTGAGCTGTCCTGCACGTTATCTGCACCCCGGCTTTGTGCCCTGAACCCCCCCTTGGCCTGTACCCCGGTCAACCCAGACAGTACCTCTAAGCTTCGCGCCATGCCAGTGGTGCCATACTCTGCCGCCCCCTTGGGTACCCACCATATCCTGCAGCCTTCTCTGCAGCCCTGAAACCAAGTCTGAACTCCAACCAACCGCAGCGCTGCCACCCTGGCTCGACGCTTGGGGTTTCCTTTCTGGCATCCGGGAGCCGAGCCGGGAGACTCCCAGACCAGCAGTCATTGCACAACCCGTCTTGTCCCAAGTGGGGGTCACTCTTCTGGGCCCTTACAGTTGGGGGGGACCCTGACCCTTTTCACCTTCCTTCTAATTTTCTGGGTGTTTTGCATCCTCACCTCTGGAACGTGCTCCAGGTGTTCACGTGTGGCCTTGGCTCTATCCCAGCAGTGGCGTTCTGCTGTCTTATTATTATTTTTAATTATGGCCTAAACCGCCAGTTTTGAGTTACCCTTTATCACTCTATGGACTGTCCCTTTAGATCCATGTGTGATGGACCCAGAGCTTCACTGCGTTCATAGGCATAAGGAGAGGGACAGGGATACCCTCTCCTTTTAGGGGAAAGGTGGTTTTCGTGCGGCTGCTGAGATGGGGGGCAGAGGATCTTATATGGTCAGCAGTGCACTGGTGTAGGCCTCAGAACTGGGAGTTTCAGTAAGCCAAAAAGGGGTCAGAATCCAAGGGGGCTGATGGGAAGGACTCCTTACTCCTACAGAGAGAAATGGGATGTTCATAAGTGGGTAGAACAGGAGGAAACTGGATATGGATTCGCTGTGGTCTGTCTTGTCTCAGGCGTGAGATATGTAAGTGGCACTCCCCTCACACTCATCGTGGTCGCCTCTGGTTCCTGTGAGTAGACTCCTTGTCCTCCCTTCTGGGTAG
>JAJEJO010003345.1:0-18732 GCA_020662805.1 Glaucomys volans | reverse complement strand
TGCCAATCTGTGGAAGTCAGAAGGTGCCAGGAACTCATCTTCCTGATACTTGATGAAAGAGAAAAGTCCAAGATGAGAAACAAAACAAAACTACTCTCTCCCTTAGGAATGGATTGGGGAGTGTGGAAAGGGCCTAGTTGAAATGCCTGTAGGCTCCCTCTTTCCACCATCCCCACTTCTCTTCCCATGGCACCTTAGATTACCAAATTTACAGGGCAGGTGTCTCCTCTCAGAGTTGCTCAGAGATTGTCAATTTCTGCTAGTCTGGATGAAAGAGGGCTTTGCTCTGAACCTACAGTGTGAAGGACTAACCTGCTGTGCTGGGCACATCGTAGGTCCTGTCTCTTCTTATCAACTGACTCTCTACAGAGATAGGTGTATTTTTTGTAGGGGAGTGGGCTTGGAACTCTGCTCCCCCTACCAAATGAGAACAGAAACATATAGGGACCTCAAACAAGCCAATACGGGCATCTTCATACTTGGAGTTAAATGAGGGAGAGTGAGGGGATGGAGTTGGGAGATGCCTCAAAACAGCACAGGACTGACTGGATATTTAAGAGTCTTCTGAGTTCTCGCCTGGGGGTATGTGAGGTGTGTGTTTGTGGGGGTGGATATATGGTGGGAAGGGGATACAGTCCAGAACTTAACACAGTTTTTCATAGAAGTGAGTACAGAAGGAGGTACAGGGGGCATGGGGAAAAAGAGAGAGAGGCCATCAGGCTCCTGAGTTCCTGTCTTCTGCCAGGCTAGGATTCCTTGATTCAAAAGCTGAGCCAGGAAAACTCAATCATTATTCCTCCCACAGAGAGCCACTCTCCTGACTACTCCTCTCTCTAGGGTCCCCTGCCCAACCTTGGATAATGAGATGGACCTCACACTGCCCACCATCCCACACCCTGGGCAGTTACAACCCTCTGTGTCCATCTTAGCTCTGCCTTGCTAGGCACCCTTGCAGCATTCAGGAGCCCTTCATTTCCCTCTCAGGAACCCCAGGACTTCAGCTCTCTATATTCAGGGAGATGTTGACTCCAAATTCCTTCCCTTGGGATCACTTCCTTTGGGAACACACATGAAAGGCTGTCTGGCCTCCCCAGCATTCCCCCGCCTTGGGTTTAGTTTGGGGTCATCCTACTTCGAAGACAGGGGCAGGTTCTTCCCCCTGAACTCAGGTTTCTCCCTGTCCTTTGGGCTGTTTGGAATAGAGCTGTGCTGTGCAGCCACAGCACTTGGCTAAAAAAATGTCAGGAATGTGGAACTTTATTTTCCCCCTCCTTCCTTTCCAGCTTTCTCTTTCTTAACTCTGCTTTTGGGAGAGGTGGCGCCAGGGGGAGTTTTCTACTCCACAGTTTGGTCCTTTCTTAGGTGGAGTCTGGTCCTGATAGTCCTTCAGGGTGTGGGCGCTGGTTGGGGTGTGTGCATGTGTCAGATTTGAAAGCAGCCTCCCTCCTCCCCTTTCCCTTTGCCTTTCAGTGTCCTGTTCTGTGCCACGTTTCCAACTGAAACAGGCAGGGGAAGAGGAAAACTCTTTCATTATCAAATGGAGGATGAGAAGAAGGGGGCTCTGGAAGAGAGGAAGCAACTTATACATTATCTTTAAAGTATCATTTTGAGATGATACCTTTTTTTTTTTTTTTTTTAATCAGTCTCTGCAGCTGGAAAGAAATGTCTGTGAAATTCTGTCATTTGTAGCTTTGGTTTCTGTTTTGTCTGTGATGACTTAAGGGTTTAGGATCCAGAGGGATTTTTGAGTAGTGGCTGTTTTTTTGCTTTTTAGTTGTTTTGGAGGTAGGTGGGGCATATCTACCTTTTCTCCAGGAACTACCTTCTTCCTTGTTCCTGACTTGATGATTGACTTGTCAGGATGAAATGTTTGCAGCATATGAGCCCATCTCATGTGTCAGAGCCATTAGCTGTGGCAATAATTCACATCTTCCTGCATATCCCTGAAGATCCTATAACCTGAAATGGGCTGTTGGTCCTGTCTCCTAATGTAAGCATTATAAAATGATGCTTCTTCCACTGCAGTAGTAGAAAGAAGTATACAAATGTCACAGACACACCTCTGTGAACATAAGTTGTCTTTCTTTGACTAACTTCTAATGTACTTTAGAAGAAGTTCTTTTGTCCCTTTATTTTATAGCTCTTTGCATCCCCCTCTTCAATCTATGATGTGGTCCAGCAGTGGTGTTCTAGGGAAGTTAGAGGAAACCAAGAGGGATCACGTATTAACTAGGGTGCCCTTGTTTGGCAATTCTACATGCTTGGTGCAGTGATTTAAGCCACAAAGCAAAAATTTGGAGCTTGATTTTCTTCTGGTCAAGCGTCTGGTATAATCGTATCCTGTAGAATAGAAGAGTGCTTTGGTTATTCCTTTATCTTCCCTTGACAAAAATGTAACATCCAGAAATAGGCATTGATCAGTTAATACATTTTGGACACTAATTTCAAGATGAAGACTAGTATGTGTCACCAGCACTGTGCTTGGCAAATGGCCACTTCGTTGATGGGCTCAGCAGCCACACTGATGACTTTTATGGCCTACATTGTTGAGTCTCTGAGTTCACCTTCCACTCTCAGATGACTCATTGGGCATCCTGGCTATGTTTCATTCTACAGATGACATGTTTTGAGATGGAGTCCTTTCCCCAAATTCCCCAGTAGCTGTCTGTTTTCCGACTGGTTCAATTACTGGCTCTACCTGAGTTCCTCTCTTCCCCAGGAATCCCTGTGGTGTGACTGAACATCTGTTTTCTCCCTGACATCCACTTTTTAGAACATGGGGCGTGGGTACTGGAGGGTTTTGGTGCTGCTGCTATCAGCTTTGTGGAGAAGTAAAAATCACAAGGAGACTGCTCTGCAAGCTAAATAGGTGGCACTTTTCTCTTGCTTGCCCTGTTGTCTGAAGCCTCAGTCGCTCATTTTCTCGGAGGCACTGTCCAGACTGGTCACAACAGAGTGCCTTAGTCCTGACTGTTTGTAGAATAACATGTGTTGCTATGGTGAAAGCTTCACTCTGCCAGGCATGAACTCCTTTTTGATCTGTTTCTTCATGGGCAGGGGCCCCAGAAATCACTCTGTGGCATAGCTGATGTACCTCTCATTCCCACCCTGATAAGCGAGGAAGCCAGAGGTTTGATAAGCACGGATTAGAGTTCCCAAAGGACAGAAGTGCTTTCTAATCAGTGAGAGCTCTATTAGCAGGGCTTGGTGGGAAACTGCTGATACTATCACGTAACCTTTCTATCCTTTCTATCCTTTCTATCCAGCGCTGTGTATCTGGTATCCATTGGTACCTAATGGTTAAAGAAGAGGGGGGAGGAGAGAAACCAGTAAAACTACTAACGGTTCCCAAATAGCCCTTTCTATTTCATGAGCAGACCTTTATCACACTCTGCTCCTTTGCCTTGATTTACCTCCACTGTCTCAAATGTCCTGCAGTGTATGGGAACCAAACCTAACTTAGTTACAGCTGCTTGAGGTTACAAGTTAACTGCATGGTTTATAGAGCTTTGCACAGGCTTCTTCTGGATGGTGAAAGTTCACACAGCTTTCCTTGCTTTTCAGCAGAGGAGAAATGGGACCAGATTATGGGGGGAGGGTTTGAATCCTCTGGTGAGATTGTGGGAACCCAGGGTTAGGGAGGGGCTGCTCTTTGGCTCTCCACCAGAACCCCGTTGCCTCTTGATGTCTTCTCTCATTTGTCTGCGGGGGTTGGCAGCATTTTACATCTGTGAAATGCTTTACTGGCCTCACCCTGTAATCGGGATGGTTTATGGGGGTTGTCATACCCATCCAGAGCCTGACTTCTAGAGGAGAGATTTGGCCAAGGACCATCTACTCTGCATTAGTGTTGGAGCCAAAATAAGAATCCAGCAATGTCTGGCTCGCATTTAGAGCTCAGCCCTGATGCTCCCACGAATGGGGTGTCTATGGAATGTAGCCACAGGCTGCTTTATTTTTCTGAGTGGAATTTGTTTATTACCTGGAAATAATGTCTTTGGGTCATTGTTCCACTTTCTGCCTGGAATAATCATTGAAATTCGCATCTCCCTGAAAGAGACCACAGAGAATGACCTAAATGTATGGGTATATCACCTGTGAACTTGGGCAGATGGACATAGGATTTACCTACCATTGAAGTTACTGCCTGCTGTTACCCAGCATCCGTGGAGGTTAGATGCTTCTGTTTATCACTTGTGCATTGCCCTTTTCATGTTAACATTGTGGCCATATAAATTGAAGATCTTAGAGGGAAACCCAAGAAGTCTTCTAATGTTTTTACAGAAAAGAAAAATAAGACTCCCTCTGCCCCAGAGGTTGGGACATTTGCCCAGGACAGGAGATTGAATTTTTAGCAAAACTGAGGACTTGTCTTCTGAACTGTCTCTGGTGTATCTTCTACACCTCTGCCCACTGGGATTCTAGACTCTATCTTTAAATGCCAATCTATGTGAAGAAGTCTTGGAATTGATATATCTTCCTTAAGTTCTCTATGTTGATTTATTTGGCAGCTGCTTATTGGGTGCCTGTATACTTCTGTGTGCCTGTGGGAGCTCTGTGGTGCAGAAATGAATAAGGTGGGATCCCTGTCCTCAAAGAGGTTACAGTGTGATGACTTAAAACTGATGTCATTATTTGTGGATAGGAGTCAGGTGCTTTTCTTTCTTTTTTCTTTCTTTTCTTCTGTGGTTCTGGGGATTAAACCCAGCACCTTGTGCATGCAAGGCAAGTGCTCTACCACTGAACTATATACTTTCAGTCAGGTCTAAAGCTTGATGTGAATGGCAGGTGCAACCTCAAACTCTTTGGTTTCAATCTCAAGCCATTGCTCTTGTTGGAAAGGGCAGTTTATTAAATTAAGAACTGGCACCTGGTTGTGGGGTTGTCAGTATTCAGAGAAGAATAGTTGGTGATTGCTCCTAGATAGCTTGTAGGGCATAGCTGGTATTCTTATGCATACTTTACTATCTGAAGTCAGTTCATTGGAGAGACTGTCACAAAAATTCCATAGATTTTATTCTCAAAGTTCTGAAGTCTGGACAAGTCCAGGATCAAGGTACTGCATGTTCAGTGTCTGGTGAGGGTCTGCTTCTGGTTCATAGATGTTCATCTCTGTTTTTTTGCATCCTCACAGACCAGAAAAAATGGAGAAAGTGAGAGAAAAAAGGGTAAGGGGAGAGATTAACCTCTAAGCTCTTTAATTTTTTAATTTGTTCTTTTTAGTTATATATGACAAGTAGAATATTTTGACACATCATATATACATGAAGTATAACTTCTCATTTTTGTGATTGTACATGATCTGGAGTTATACTAGTTGTGTATTCATATAAGAACATAGGAAACCTAAGCAACTCACTAAGACCCTGTCTCTAAATAAAATACAAAATAGGGCTGGGGATGTGGCTCAGTGTTAGAGCACCCCTGGGTTAAATCAGCACTCCAAAAAAACAAAAAAATAGGAAAGTTGTTCATTCTACTGTTTTTCCTATACACATCTCCCCTTCCTTCCCCCCATTTACCCCATCCAATCCAGTGACCACCCCCCATGCCTATGGGGGTTAGGCTTTCAGCCTGGGAATTTTGGAGGAACACAATCATTCTATCCATCATGTGTAGTGTGTATGTGTACACACATGAAAGTGCTATTTCTAGTAGTAGGAGTCCTTTATTGGTTGAAACCCTGACTGAGGTTAGGAGAATTCATCCTCATGCCTTTTAAAAGACTTTGAACATCAAACCCCATCATGATCTGTAATGCCCTTTTAGGGTGGGTGGAGGTGAAGCTCACAGCTCAGGTAGGAAGGTCTATAATCCTCTGAGCCTCCACTGCCCTGCCTTTGAAACAGGGAGAGGACTTAAGGAAGCTTCTGAATTTTGCAAGGACGGAGTAGCGTTAATTTAATCAGTCTTTTCCTTCATCTTTATTACAGAGATGCAGATAGTTCTCATAGGGAGTATTTAATTTTTTCTTTTCACAGAGAATTTTAAAAAGAGTTTATTGAGTGACCCAACACCATTGTGAAGACTTCTTTGGTTCCTGGGGAAGGAGAAAGATGTGTCTGTTTTTTGTTTTTATATTCTTTTAGTACTAGTTTTTAAACCTAGAGGTGCTTTACATTGAGTTACATCCCTAACCCTTTTTAGTTTTTTATTTAAGATGGGGTCTTGCTGAGTTGCTCAGTGCCTCAGGATCTCCCTAAGTTGCTGAGGCTGGCCTGGAACTTGTGATCCCTCTGTCTTAGCCTCTTGAGTTGCTCGGTTTGCAGGCATGGGCCACCAGGCCCAATTTGAAGAATATGTCTTAGGACAACAGGTAGAGATGGAATTTATACAACTATTCCTCTCCTTCCCCTGGTGACTTCCATCCCTGCTTTGAGGGATGCCCAGGACCATGTTCCCATGATTGTTAATCACCAAGTGTTGGTGGTCAGGTCTCTGTGCCTGATGCAGTGCCAGATCTTTGAGAAGATAGCATCAAGAGTCAGGGTGAGGGCTGGGGATATAACTCAGTTGGTAGAGTGCTTGTCTCACAAGCACAGGGCCCTGGGTTCAATCCCCAGCACTGCAAAAACAAAAACAAAAACAAAAACCAGAGGGTGAGCGTGGTTTGGGTTCAGAGGTTACATGGATGTATGACCAGCTCTTTCCTGAAGTTTAAGAGCAGTCTGGGGGCTCCTGACTTGGAGGAGCAATCCTTGGGTAAACAGGCCTCCTCTCCAGCAATTCCTGAAGTTCTGCAGGAAATCTCAAGGCCTGCTTCACAATGCCTGGTTTCCGGCTGAAAGGAATTCCTCGGAACTTGGAGCAGAATTGAACTTTTTAGATGCTACATTTCTAGAGTTTAGAGTATGTTTTTAGTTTGTAGTCTGATTTTGTACTGGATCAACTTTTGACCTCTATGGGCAAGGAATAACTTGTTCTTATGGATTTTTGTGATCTGTTTGGAAGAGGGATGTTGAACTGGAAAGGAATGGGTGATAGTTGATTTTTGCTTTTTGTTATTTTTTAAATAGCAGTTTTGTCTCTAGTGGGGGCAGGAAGGAGAACATGCTTTTCTCTTCCAGAGTCCTTGAGACATGAGTTGTGGCTAGTGCCCTGTGGAGTGTGTAGTAGAAGGCGCAAGGAGTAGGGCCTGTATTTTTCTGGTAAAAAGCTAGGTGGCACATGAGAGACCCTTCACCTCTCTAAGCTGTACTTACTTTATGGGATTGTGGACTTCTTTGGCTCAGTCATGCCTCCTTAACATGGGCATATACAACAGGATCAGAAAATGTACGAAGAACTTAAGTTGGCAGTTAGTAATTAGGTGCATCTTCCTCTGACCCTACAGATATAGGAGGAGAAACTAAAGTTGTACCTCCCTTAGGTTAGAGCACTTAAGTTCTCACCTTGACTTTATTTCATATTTCAGTTGAAATTGGGTTCTAGCTTAAATTTGGGTTTGGCATGTAATGATAGCTTAGCAGAACCCAGGGTGGGGAAGGAGAAAATTCATATATTAAAAAGGAATCTTTGTCTGGGATATGAAGGAGTGGGCTTGGTTTTGTTACTCATGTCAGAGGCCCTAATGGCCTCTCCACGGCTGACCAGGGAGTAGCAAGAGGTGGTCCCTGGCTGGGTGGATTGGCTCATGCTCTCTGCTCTGCCAAGTCAGGTTTTATTACCTCGTCCTCTGAATGTGTTTGGGACTCTGTGCTTGAGGGAATATTTTCACATTTGATGATAAACTCATCACATAGACACCTGTGCACTTCTGAAGTTTATTTTTTTGAGATCAGTAGGGTGAACATGGTATCTGAACGTAACCTGTGATCTGACACCCCTTGGTCCCACATCCCCAGCGGTACTCTAAATCAGGCCTTGCTTAACAATTCATAGTGCTACTTCTGCAGGTTCCCGCTTCATCTCACAGATCTTCAGGTACTCTAATCTAAAATGGCTTGCTCTTTTTCTCAAAATGATGGAAATGATTAAACTTAAATTTTAAAAAATCAGTTTCTCATTTAGACCAGCTGCGCTTCAAGTGCTTGGTAGTGTAGATACAGAACATATTGATTACTGCTGGAAGTTCTGTTGCACAGTGCTGATCTACACATTGCTTTATGAACTTGTGTTTTGTTTTTATAGTAATAATGAGTAAGGGATCCTTGTGGTGTAGTTCTGTTAGGAAATCATCAGAGACTGTGGACCACAGTGGTCAAGGTCATGCCAGACTGCTTGAGCTTGAATTCTGTTCCACATCCTAGCAGTGCCATCTAGGCAAATTATTTAACTTCTCTGTGCCTTAGTGTCCTCATCCATAAAATGGGGATAATAGCATATTATAAAGTTGCTGGGAGTACTAGAAATGTTAATAGAAACATAGCACTTTGGAGAGGGCTTGGTGCAGCATAAGAGCCCAATATGAGTTACTTATGTCATTATTATATGCAAAAAATATTGAAGTAATATCTCAACCATGTTCATCTCCTGTTTGTGGCTGCCTCATCCATTTGGAACATAGCCAAGGAACAGGATTCAGGTCATAGCAGCCTGGTGTTGGCTCAGAACCCATGCCCTGGTAACCTGGACTCCATCTAGCCCTTCAGGCCCTGTTCAGAACCCACCTGCTCTTGCTTTATACACAGTGTTATGGAGAATGGTTATGAAGCTTATAGAAGAAAGAATAAGAAAATGGGAGAATTGGTGCAGGTGGTATAGATAGACTGGTGGGAGGTTTGTCCATTCTTGAATACTTAGAAAAAATAAGAAGAGAAAAAAATCTGAATACTTGGTGTCCTTTAGTATAAGCAAACAGCTGCAGTGGATTTTAAGATTATTAGAATAGTAAAGTATAATACATGGTCATAATTATTATCCTGTAGTTCCATGAAAAAGTAAAGTATATACAGTATAGGCTATACATTCCTAATCCCCAAATATAAAATCCAGAATGCTCCAAAATCTGAAATGTTTTTGAGCACTGACATGATGCCATAAGTGGAAAATTCCAGACCATGAAACCTTGTTTCATGCACAAAATTATTTAAAATGTTTATTTATAAAATTATTTTGGGGCTAAGGATATATCTCAGTGGTGAGCACTTGTCTAGCATTTGTGAGGCCGCACATTCAATCTCCAGTGTTCATAATACAGAATTATTTTCAGGCAAGGTACATAAAGTATTTATGAAATGTGAATTTCATGTTTAGATTTGGGACTCATTCCTAAGATATATATATGCAAATATTCCAAAATCTGTAAAAAAGTCAAACACCCAGTACACATTGCAACCTGTATACTCGTACCACTTTTTAGAAAGATGTATAGTCACAATAACTAATGTCAAAGTTTCAAATCCAGGTCTTTGGTAATGTTATGATTTAGATATTAAGTGTCCCCCAAAACTCATGGGTGAGACAAGGCAAGATTGGGTTATAAGAGCCTTAACTTGATTGGTACATTAAGCCCCTAATAAGAATTAATACCATAAGGGAGGGTGTGGCTGGAGGGGGTGGGTCACTGAGGGTGTGCCTTTGGGTTATATATTTTGTGGGAAGTCAGTCTCTCTCTGCTTCCTGGTGCAATGACCTGAGCTGCTTTCCTTGCTATTCCCCTCCACCATGATGTTCTGCCTCACTCAGGCCCCGAGGAATGGAGTTGGCCATCTATGGACTGAGAACTCTGAAACTGATAACCAAATGAACATTTCCTCCTCTAACATTATTAGTCTTGTCAAGTCCTTTGGTTCCAGCTGCAAGAAAAGCTGACTAAAACAGATAATATGGAAAATTTGGATATCCAGAATGATTCATCCCCAGAAATTTCTGGGAAGTAACACCTTTCTAGCCCTGAAATAAAAAACAGAGTTTGTTTGCTATACAGTAAATTTATTACCCAAGAAATTGAAAGAAGCATTTTTGGCATTCTTACCACCTTCCCCCTGTCCCAACGCCAGACTAGAAATATCCCCATTCAACACTATTCAGCCACCCAGACTTTCAATTAAAAAAAAAAGAATTATTATTCAGCAAATATACATACTCTGTGCAAGGCACTAAAATCTGTAATGGAAGCCAGTCAGCATATTGACACAACTTGCTCTAGTGTGGTCATTATTGGAGGCTGAGAAATAAGAATGTGATGCCTCTTGGCTTCTCTTCTGAGTTTCTTGAGTCCAGATAACTCCAGGCATGACGATTATGACCTTGTCAGATTGTCCCTGATCGATTACCACACCTTTAGCCTTTAGCTGTGGTATTGCCAAGTGTAACTTGACCAATGTTGCTCTCAGTCCCACCTTTGTGTATTGCAGCTCCTGTGGCCTAAGGTAGGTGAGTCTGGACAGAGCTGGTTCTTGTTCTCTTGGGCAGATGCTGATTAACCAGTGCTTTTGTGAGCCATCATTGTAGGTGTTTGGAACACAGAAAAAAAGACCCATTGCCTAATCCAAAGGAACCACCTTCCCACCTATTAAAGAAGATAAGAAACAAGCCACTTGAGGATTAGTATTCTAGTTGAGCTGCCATATTGGTTTTCTGTGTCTAGCATGCAGTCCTGTTCTACCAAATAGGATTTCCACAGGGGAAAACATCCCATGGAACACGGAGAAGGGGCTTGTAGCTCAGAATTGGAGTAGGCTCATGCTAAGTAAGGCTAGGAAAGAGGAGCTATGGGAGGTACTAGACAGAGGGAGCAGCATATCCTCATGAAGACAGAGTGATGAAGAAGGTAGGAGTTGGGAGGAGCTTGGGGTACTCTGCAAACTAGTTACATAGGATCCTGTGGGGATGGGAAGGAGGGGCAATAGTGGAAGTGGGACCAGATTGTGGAGTGTCTTATAGGCCATGATTCAGAGTTGAGACTTTTTCCTGGATGTAATGGGGAGCCTTTAAGGAGTTTTGGGGAGATCAGTGATGTGATGAGGTCACTCTGGAGACTACCTGGAGAGTGGTTTGGAGGGTGAGGCTGGACATAGGGAGTCAAGTTGGGAGGCTGTTGCAGTGATGAGAACTTCCACCTGGGGACCTTTCTGTCTCAACCTCCAGCCAGAAAGTAAGCCCCATGGAGCTGTCAGGACCCACATACCAGAATGCTTTCTGGTGTTGATTCTCTGATCTCTTTCCTGTACATTTTATATGACACATAAAGCAGCAAGGCCCAGGTGTGGCATGAGCACAGACATTGAGGGTAGGAGAGAAAGACAGTGTTTCTGTACACTTAATTATAAGCCTGAGGGCTGCGGTGATGCTGGTCTTGCCCTTGAACGTGGATATCATTCTTTTGTACTGTCTTGGTTGCCTCTGCATGACTTTTACCACTGAAGTATTCTTCAAACTTATTAAAAAGCTATTTGTTTGCCTATTATGTGGTTTCTGATTTTTTGAAAGGGAGGTCTTTAGTGAGTTATGTCTTTTCTTTCTACTTTTTATTTTTTCTTCACTAAATAAGCTATAAAGAGAGTTGCATGCAGGTCCCATGGTCTTACATGAGGAAGCAGGCTTTGTTCTAGTGCTCAGTGGAGGCCAAGGGATGTCAACTCCCCTTGTGGAGGTATTTCTAGTTACAGTGGGGGTAAGGAGGGACATGGTGTGGTTGGAATGTAGGAATGTAGGAATGGCCTGTATGTATCATTCATTCAAAAAAATTAAAGATGGGCTGGGGATATAGCTCAGTTGATAGAGTGCCTGCCTCATAATCACAAGGCCCTGGGTTCAATCCCCAGCACCACACACACACACACACACACATACAAAAAAAAAAAAAAAATTAATAAATTAAAGAGTGCTCACTAAATGCTGAGGTCTACATGTATTTTATACCTAACAGGGGTGTCAATAAATAATTTTGAGATTTCTTTGTGTAATCCACTCATCCCTAAACTTTTACCAGGCCCTAGACATAGGTGCAGTGAGGTTTTCCCCTGGTCCGTTCTGGCACCCTAGTTTTAAATATCTAGGGGTATTCTTACCAAGGCCAGTAGGTGATACCTATTATTTTATTAACCTCCCCACTCCCATGCAGGACTGTAGTTTACAGTTTCCAGGAGTGGAGATACCAGACAGAAACCCTTTACTTCTTCCCTTCTCGGGCCCATGTTTGCTTTATCCTGCATGTCTGTTCTGGTTTTCCCTCCTGAATTACTCTCAAGTCACCTGTTGCCCTTAATGCTCTTGTCCCCAGCTCTGACACTTGACATCTCTCACCTGAATGGCTGTGGGTGGTCATGATGTGGCCCTAACCCCTTGTTTCTTCTGATCCTTCCTCCATGTAGCTACCATGAACTGTCCTCAAACACAGAGATGAACATGGTCTTCCCTACTTTAACTCCTCCTGTGGTGCTCAGCCAAAGACTTCAGGGCTTTCTGCAGTCTGGGCAACCTTTGTCCTGGACTCCTGTGCACATCCCTAGGCCTCCCTTCTGCCTGACCCTCCTTGGGAACCAGCCCACCTACGCTTCCTGAATGTTCCCTTGTCTTCCCTGCTTCTCTGCTTTAGTTCATGCATCTCTGCCTCCTGAATCTTCCCTTTGGTCCCTTCTCATTTTGCCAACTCCTGCTTCTCCTTTCATGTCCACCTCAGATATTGCAGCAGCACCCCTGCTTAGGATGCTTTCCTGGCCATCCTTTCCTAATAGAGTGAATTCCTCCTCTGAGCGCCCTTCTGCCTTCTATTTATTCATTCAGACAAACTCATAGCATTTATTGTCTGCCAAATGCTGTTCTTCAGGCTAGGCATAAAAGATGAAAAGGTGAAGATTCTGCCTTCTCAGAAGAGCCAAGAGTCCTCAGGGAGGTGACAATGTCATTGCTGTACTTGTGTATTCAAGGTCTAGTTGCAGGTCAGGAAGGGAGCAAAACTCCCTAGGAGGGTTAGGGACAAATATTTTTAAAAGTGTAGCTTGGCCTTGAGGCCTGAGGGATGTTGACCAGGTGGACATTCTAGGGAGAGAGTATTGTAGACAGACAGGGCACGGGGGGTGTGGTGTCTCTGTGTTGTTGAAACTGTGTGTGTTTGTGAGTGTGTTAATACAGGCAGTAGTGAAAGATGAGTTTGGACTGGCAAACAGGGGGTGCAGGCAATGGAGGCCCTTGTTCAAACGTTTGAACTTGGTGTCAGCTTAGGTAACAGGGAGCCATGGAAGATTTCTGCACAAGACAGTTACATGAACAGATTATGGGCAGTAGGGCTGGCATGACTCCTTGCACTTGCTGTGACCTTTGCCCTACCCTAAAGGAAGGAATTGTTTCATATTTTCTCAGTGTCCTCAGCACCTCTGTTCCTAACATGTGGCTGATATGAATTTATCAGGGATGATCCTGTGTACACACAGAATAGAGTGTGTCTTGAGTGGACTTTCTGCTCCTGTGGTTATTTGAAGCTTTTATATCCATGCTATCTCTTCTGGGTTCTCAGGTAACCATTTAGAGATGCTTGTGTGCACATTAGGAATGCTGGCTACTTTAGCATATGCGTGCAGATAGAGAACCTACAATCTCAGCTTTTTAAAGCTGAGAAAAAACTTTTTTGGAATATGTACTATTTGATCATATATCACATGACCCAGAAATAAAAAGCTGATAGGAAGAAATACATTGAGAAATGTCCCTTTCCACTCACCTAGTCACATCCAGCTTCCTATCACCTGCCGTGAAGTAACCAATTTTAGTTTTTGTGTGTCATTCTGGTTCAGTTGTTTATGCAAATACAAGCAACTGTAAATATATAAGATATATACAGTACATCAGTACCTATACACATACACATATATTATTGTCCCTTTCTTACACAAAATAAAGTAGATTATCTAAAATGTTTTGCACCTTATCTTTTCGGTAACCCAAATATCTGGGAGATTTCCCCATGTCCATACATTTTCCTCGTTGATGTGTAGTATCTCATAGTCTTCCATGATGTAGGTTCATCTTAATTCATTTAACCAGTTCCCTTTGGATGAATACTTGGTTAGTTTACAGTTGTTTTGTTTTTACAAACAATGCTGCAGTGAATGTCATGGTGTATATGTCATTTTCAAGCTATACAGGCAGATCTTGTACCTATCTAGGCATCCCAAAGGTGGAATGAGTGGACCAATGCATAACTATTTGTTTTTTAAAACATATTGAAAAAGTGTTCCTGTCCTTATTAAATACCATGAATTTAAATCAGTGAATCAGCCATAGACTCTATCATGTACCCATGAAAATATACAGTGTGCTGTACCAGTGTGCATGCTGAATTTGTTTGATGTTATATTCTCATCATCTAGCACAGTGCCCAAAATATAATAGGAAACAAATATTTGGATATTTTAAATTACTTTGGTGTGTTTGGATGATGAATTGTCTTTTAGCTCCTCCATGATGCTTTCTTGCTTCTGGCCCTTCACAGCCAGTTCTTCCCTCAGGACAGCCTGTCCTGGTCCTGACAGCCCCTGTCTGTGTGTGGTCCCATCGCCCTTTGTGCTTGCTTGTCAGTTCCTCAGGGGCGCAGCCCTTGCTTACCACAGAGTCTCTAGCACTCAGCAGAGCACTTGGCATTCAGTGGCCCTCATGTAATGTTTTCAGTAAATAAGTTGTAAAGTAGAATTGCCATTTGATAACCCCATTTCAAAGATTTTTTTCTGTATTTTTAATTGAGATACCACATACCATTAAATTCACCATTTTAATATATACAGTTCAGTGGTTTCTAGTATCTTCACCATATATTACAGTATTATCATTATCTGATTCATAACATTTCCATCATCCCCCAGAGAAATCCAGTAGCCTTCATTTCCCCTTTCTCCCACCAACCCCGCCCAGAAACCAATTGTCGTCTTTCTTTCTCTGAATTTGCCTATTCTGGATATTTCATGTAAATGTAATCATATGATATGTGGCCTTTTGTGCCTGGCTTCTTTCACTTAGCATAATGTTTTTGAGATTTATTCGTGTTGTAGCACATGCCAGTACTTTATTCATTTTTATGACAGATTCATCCCATTGTATGGAAATACCATATTTTATCCATTCATTAGCAGAGCAACATTTGAGTTATCTCTGCTTTATGAAAATTATGAATAATCCTGTTCAAACTTTCTTGTACAAGTTTTTGTTCAGATATCATGTTTTCAGTTCTCTTGTGTATACAACTGGAAGTGGAATTGCTTGGTCTTAAATAATTTTAATGCAGGTAGGGAGCCAGTATTGAAATCATATTGAATAGTTTGTCTTTTTGATCTGAGAGGTATATCTCAAAGTCAGTATTACAAATGTAGCTTATTATTCTGGCTTCATACAGTGGTGCTGGTTATGGGAGTCATATTTGATGGACTGTAGGATAATAATCATCTGTGACTCAGAGGCGAATGTTGTTAGAGTTCATACGACGATTTACTGAATGCTTACCACATGCACCATGCTAACTGTGGAGGTGCTGAAAAACACAGGACATGACCTTTGCCCTCCTGCTATAACTCACTTGAAACAACTAAATATCCATCCGTATTGAACCAGTTAGGTAAACTATTAATATAACCATAGAGTGGAGCATAATCACTGTTTAAAAAAGATAATGTCAGTCTCCACGTGTGGACATGGATTTATGTCTGAAACAAAAGGGGTTGCAGATTAGCATGTGTGGAATGAGCCCATTTTAATAAAACCTGTTTGCATGTGCAAAGGCAAAACCTGTAAAGCACAGTAAATTGCCAACATTTGACTCAGCTTTCAGCTCTTTTTAAGTTATTTTACAGTAGTTGTATATATCTTTTGAATTCATTTGACTTCCCATAGTTCTACCTTGGAAAAAAAAAAGGGGCACCTGAGATAAGACATTTATCTGAAACACTAGATATCAGCATAAGATTTAATACTGCATATTGGCATATGACTAAATGTTAATACATGGATGGTGATCAAGCCCTGAGGTGAAGGGCTTTTAGATTCCAGCCGTTAGGGCATCATGGAGAATGGGACTCAACTTGGCCCTTAAAGATGGGTAGCATTTACATAGTACTCTCCGTTTGTTGAATCAATGATAACTCATGCCTTGTGCTTTGAGTGTCTCCTTTGTGCCCAGCGCTGTAATAAGCATTTTGCCTGTATTCTCCCATGCAGTCCTCATGGTCACCCTGGGAGGCAGATGCTGTGATTACCCTGGTTTACACCTGTGTGAACTGAGGCTTACAAAGTCTAATCTGACCAGACTCCCATTGCTCATAAGAGGCAGAGCCGGAATTCACAGCCTTGCTTCTGACATCACAGCCTGAGTCTTGCACATCATTTTAAATAGGAGATGGAGGCCTAGAGAATTCAAGTCATGTGCCTTGGGTCACACAGCTAGATAACTGAGGAGCCAGCATCTGGACTCATGGTATTCCTGGTAATCTGGCATGTCTATATCACAGATATTTCTAATGTAAGCTCCGGTTTCTTGAGATCCCTGGGTTGGCAATGGAAGACTAGGAGGTTCTGGGCCAGAGAGGCATGTGAAGTTTTTCTTGGAGATTCACATGTTGGAGGGAGGTTTCTCAGATGCACTTAGGGCCACATCTCTAGCCTCTAGCACACTTACTGAATCTTCCTGCTTTAGGATGTGGAGACAGCCTAGTGGGAGGATCCTATTTGCCATTGCTTTGTGACTTTTTGTTTCAATAAATCATGATTCACTGTTGAACTATTAGACAACTATTCACTATAGTTATCTAATTAATCTTCCCCATAGTTCTTTTTTTTAATATTTATGTTTTTAGTTGTAGGTGAACACAGTACCTTTATTTTATTTTTATGTGGTGTTAAGGATTGAACCCAGGGCCTCATGTGTTCTAGGTGAGCATTCTACCACTGAGCCACAATCCCAGCCCTGGCCATAGTTCTTAAACTCAAATTATTCACAACCTACACACTACCAAATTTCATACAGTGAGTATTAGAAGTATTTGAGGACCATCACCTTTTTTTCTTTTTGGCTATAATATATGCCATTATGGATTATTTTTTAAATGTGGTTAAATGCACGTAACAAAATGTACCAGCTTAACCATTTTTAAGTATATTGTTAAGTAGTGTTGAGTCCATTCACCAACCTCTAGAACTCTTTTCGTTCATTCTACAAACGTTAATTGAGCACCTCCTCTGAGATGGTTAAGATACACTCCCCGTTCAGTCTGGTTGGGAAGAAGACTGGGCAAGCCAGTGGTTATGATAGGCACGACCAGAGTGACAAGGTGCTCGGTTAGGGATTGCTTCCTTTCAGGGCTTACATGCCCTGGGCAGGACCACACTACCACCCAAATCTCCAGGGCTGCTGCTTCTCTGACTTCCTTCTTGGCTGCTTGCTGTTTGTATTTAGCACCTCATCACTCTCTGATGTGCCTCCTCTGCTCCCCAGAGCCCTGGGGAGACCATGCTAGCAGATTCTGCCTGTGGAAGAGCCATACTCTGTAGCTGGGCCCATGTAACCTGGGGTGGGGGCAGGGCAGGAGAAGAGTGCTGCCAAAACCAAAACTTCACCAAACCCCAAATCAATGTTTTGCCCAAATACAGTACCCTGACCTTCCTCCCATCCTGTTTAAGCTAAATACACTGCTCTTCAGCTTGCAAACTCAGCTTCTGCCACGAGTGACTTCTGTGATTATTCCTAAGTGCCTTTTCTCCATTTCACATCTAAAAAATGACTATGGTGAAGTGGCTGAAGTCTTTGACAAAGGGCATGTGTCAAATTAAACAGGTTAGAGAGGGCTGGCTCCAGGTCACATTTGGTCTTATGCATTTCCATGACCACCTCTTGAACCTGGAAGATAGTGACAGCATCTGTACAGTCCAGTGCAGGAACTCTTTATGGGTAGAAGGTTTACTATGGTGATGAACTTGTAGGGTGTCCTTCCCCAGAAAAGTAGATTGCAGGTTAGAGGCTCCATTGCCATCCCTGTCTGAATAAGCACTTTGTATCACATTGGGTTGTGCTTACATATGCAGAGATGTGTGCACAGCTCAAGTGCATGTTTTGAATTCAAATTGCCTGATTTTTTACCACTCTTTCACTGAACTAGATAACTTGGTTAAATTACTTAACTGTGCCCAGTTTTCTTGTCAGTACCAGGAGGGTGAAAATACTTGTACCCTCCTTACTGGGTATTTGGAAGGACCCAGTAAGCTTTTAATGGATGTATATAGCATTTTTGCAGAGCCTGATGTAAGGGATTAATCAATGTATGTCATTTTTAGTACACAAATGTTAAATAATGCCATGAATATTGCAGCTGTCATTAAGCAGCCATTTCTGTACTTCTGATCTTCAGGCTCCAGATTTTGTGCAGTCTGTACATCCTGATGTGTCCATCCACACCAGACACATCTTTCACTCCTCACCTAGCCATTGCTGCCTGGGCCAAGACAAAGTAGATAGGTTGAGGTATCTGCTGAGGGATTCTCCTTGGAGGCTGTGAGCCCATGTTCTCCTGAGCCTCTGCTGATGTATTGCCCACGAATGCCTTCTGGCAAGGGCCATGAGCTCCAGATTGAGCCCTCTTCTTTTCCCTTTCTCAAGGATCACATGACTCTGCTACTATATCTTCTTTTCCCACTGGGAAGAATACTGTGAGATTAAATTACACGAGGATCAACTACTTGAAATATATTCCTAGCTATCATAACATTTAAAAAAAAATAATAGGAATTTTTTTTTTTTTTTACTTTACAAGTCACTGTTGTTGAGGAACTTTCTTTGCTGTTTAAATATGACTGTTGTCAACAAACTTCTTC
>JAJEJO010003344.1:0-10604 GCA_020662805.1 Glaucomys volans | reverse complement strand
GCTTCTCTGTCCAGACATGGAGGGCAAGTCCCAAGGGACCTCCCCCATGGGGAGGTTTCTCCCCTGGGCTGGGTTGTGATCTTCCTTGTCCCTGTCCTGTCTGCACCTCCCAGGGCGAGACAGACCCCTGCAGGTTGCCCTTGGCGGTGTGATGTGGGGGCCACCAGGTGTGCTCCTGCCGGCTGGAGACCCAGAGAGGACAGAGACCCCCTTGCAGGATGATGGTTACAAAGGGACACCCCTGGCCCTGCTGGCCTGCCACCTAGGTGAATGACTTGATTAGCTCAGGGTTTCAGCCCTTCTGCAGTTCCTGCGGGATGGGAAGCACGGTCACGCCAGTAGCACTGGATGAATCCAGAAGAAAGTTGTGCAATGGGGGTGATGCACCCCCTGTCCCTCCTGACCCTGGAGCCCCAGCCGGCCTTGGGGACAAGGTGGGGTTCTGGCCTAGGCCCTGTCAGGCAGGAGGTTCCCAGATAGGTTCCCATTTAAGTGACGGCCAGAAAAGGCTGAGACAAGTTGAATGGACTACTAAATGAAGGGGAAGGGCAGTGTGCAGAAAGAAACCAAAGTGTCTGGATCCATTAGGAAAAAGTGAGAGTGGAAAGGGAGAGCAGCTGGCGGTGCCTTGGTTTGTTCTGCCTTGCTTCAGGTCTCCCATCCCAGGGGGAAGCAGGGCTGACCCTGCTTATTTTTAGGCCAGGAATGGGGAAGCCTAGGGATCCCACTGTTCATAATGGTGTGTGCTGGG
Organism: Glaucomys volans; assembly: GCA_020662805.1. NCBI lineage: Eukaryota > Metazoa > Chordata > Mammalia > Rodentia > Sciuridae > Glaucomys > Glaucomys volans. Next base: position 9,853 of record JAJEJO010003344.1, on the reverse strand, counting down.
TCATGAAAGAAGTCACCAAGAAGCCTCAGGCCTCTGGCCTTCACCTCTCCAGGCCCCAGGCTCCCTGGCGTCCCAAGGCTCCTTGCCCTGGGTGCTCCTGTGACTCCGACAGGGAGGCAGCAGCCAGTCATCCCTTGGGACCTGTTTGGCAGTGCTCCCCTGCCTGCTTCAGGAGCCCAGGGCACAGGTCCTGGGCAGTGTGGGCGGGAGCTGCAGTTATGGGCAGAACCAAGTCAAAGGAAGTTATGTACTCCCTACCCTGCACAAACTCACCTCACCCTGAGGCCCTCTGGATCCCTGGGCCTTCGTCCCTGTGGGTATTCTCTGGGTAGGAAGCCCCAGTCACACTGGGCGAGTGAACTGCCCTGTGTCTGGGCAGGTGCCACTGGTGGACACCCTGGTTGTGGCTATGTTGTGGGGTGAGGGCTGCCCCAGGTGCCCCTTGGTCAAGGGTTCACCCACCACCAGCCTGGAGAGTGCAACCTGGCTGGTGGTAAGCCAGGCAGTGCTCTATGGGGAAGGCAAGACTGGGGTCTTGGTCCTGAGCTCCCCATTTTCTGGTGCAAGGCACTTGCACTCATTTGAGCTGCTGGAGCTGGTCAGCAATAGACAGGGTTACAGGGAGATTGCTGCCCTGGTTGGGGTTTTGATCTTCCCTGTCCCCTGGCCTGTCTGCACCTCCCAGGGGTGAGACAGACCCCTGCAGGTTGCCACTGGAGGTCTGATGTGGGGGTCGCCAGTTGTGCTCCTGCCCCCTGGAGACCCAGAGATGACAGAGACCCCCCTTGCAGGATGATGGTTGCAGAGGGGCACCCCTGGCCCTGCTGTCCTGCCACCTAGGTGAATGACCTGAGGAGTTCAGGGGGGCAGCCATTCTGCAGGTCCTGAGGGATGGGTTCCAGGGTCATGCCAATGGCATTGGAGGAAGCCAGAAGAAAGATGTGTGATGAGGGTGAACCCCACATCCAACTGGCCCTCCTGAAACCCTGGAGCCCCAGCTGACCTTGGGTCTCAATGGTGGAGTGCTAGCCTAGCCCCTGTCCGGCAGGCATTCCCTTCCTGGGTTCCCATTTCAAAGATGGCCAGAAAAGGCAGAGGAAAGGTAAATAGACTACTGAATGAAGGGGAAGTGCTGTGTACAGAAAGAAGCCAAAGTGGCTGGATCCATTAGGAACAAGGCAGAGCGACTTTGCCACCTTGGTTTGGTCTGTTTTGCTTCAGGTCTCCCATCCCAATGGGAAGAAGGGCTGACTCTTCTTTGCTTTAGGAAAGCAAAGAGGAAGCCTAGGGATCCCGCTGCTCAGGGTGGGGTGTGCTGTCTGCAGAAAGTAGGCCCCAAGAGGCATCCGGCTTCTGCCCTGCACCTCTCCTGGACCCAAGCTCCCTGGACAACCAAGTCCTCTTAATCTGGGTGCTCCTGAGGATCCAGCAGAGAGTCAGCAGCCAGTGGTCCCCTGGGTCCTGTTTGTCAGTGCTCCCCTGCCTGCTCCAGGAGCCCAGGACAAAGGACTTGGGCAGTGTGGGGGCTGCAGGCACAGGTAGAACTGAGTCACAGGAAGCCAGGGAATCCCTACCCTGCACAAACCCATCTCACCCTGAGGCCCTCTGGATCCCTGAGCATTCCTACCTATGGGTATTCTCCAGGTAGGAAGGCCCAGCAGTCCTGGGCAAGCGATCTGCTCTGTGTCTGGGGAAGGTGCCCCTGGTGGACACCCTGGAGATGGCTGCACTGTGGGGTGAGGGCCACTTCCAGGTGCACCTGTGATGAGGGGCTCACCCACCACCAGCCTAAAGAGTACAACCTGGCCAGAGGTGAGCCAGGCAGTGCTCTCTGGGGAAGGCAAGTCTGGGGTTTAGGGCCTGAGCACACTGGTTCCTGGTGCAATGTGCTTTCACTCACCCTAGCTGCAGGAGTTGGTCAGCAGTGGACAGGGTGGCAGGGAGGTTGCTGCCCTGGGCTGGGTTGTGATTTTCCCTGTCCCCTGGCCTGTCTGTACCTCCCAGAGATAAGACAGACCCCTGCAGGCCGCCCTTGGAGGTGGGATGTGGGGGCCACTAGGTGTGCTCCTGCCCCATGGAGACCCAGAGAAGACAGGTACCCCCTCACAGGATGAGAGTTACAGAGGGACCCCCCTGGCCCTGCTAACCTGCCCCCTAGGTAAATGACCTGAGGAGTTCAGGGAGAAGGTCATTCTGTAGGGTCTGAGGGATGGGAACCAGGTTCCTGCCAATGGCACTGGAGGAAGCCAGAAGAAAGGTGTGCATTTGGAGTGAACCCTGCCCCCCAACAGCCCTCCCAAGACCCTGGAGCCCCAGCCAGCCTGTGGCTCAATGGTGGAGTGCTGGCCTAGCCCCAGTCAGGCTAGTCAGGCTAGTCAGTTCCTTCAGGCAACCTGTCTCCACCATCTGCTGGTATGGGGAGTCTATCGGCCTAAGTCATGCAGCACGCATCTCCTACCATCCAGACCCCCCACTTCTGGGACTGACCAGGACATGCAGCTCACTTTCTCAGGCCTGGGACAACAACTGTCCTCAGTGCTGACACCTGCCTCTAGGCCATGCTGATCTGTGTCTTCTCCATACAAAGGAGCTTCTGTCTCATCTCCTCCAGGAGGCCTGTGCATGCCCTCCCCACAGAACCCATGTGCTCTGCTTGGGCTCCAGGATGCAGTTAGACAGTGCTGGTGGTTATGCAGTGTGCTGAGGATTCAGGCTGCAAATTGAAATGAGAACAAATTTAAACTTTATTAAGAATACTTAAAAGGATATTCCAAGCATGGAAAAAGGAGAGTAAGAAAACAATTAAAAAGACAATTTTCCAGGGGAAGAGAAGGACAGCAGTGGTGGAGAGGTTAGCACTGAGTCAAGATCAGGAACTGACACCTAGGGAGGTATCTGAAAGGGCTCTAGATCCAGAAGGTGTGCTGCCATAGGATCTAGACCTGCAAGTTCTAGATCCCCCATAGCTGGAAGATCAGCTACCAGGAGGAGAATTGGCTCTCTCCACAGAGATGGCCCCAGCAGCTGCCTCATTATCCACAGTTGTGAGAATATGTGCTGCCAGATGTGGCATGTCCTCTGGTCTGTGTGCTTGGGACTGAGCTGCCTGATTCACAGGTGGCCCCATGGCCTCTGGTGGCTCATGTTGTCCTGCTGTCCCTCTGGGGATCATGTCACAGCTAACCTTCCTCCAGTGTTGCTGGTATCACTGTTCCTTTTTCTCAAGCTTAAGTGCTCTGTCTCTGGGCTGTTTCAAATCTAAGAATTGAAATGGGAAGGCTGCTGCCAGAGGCAGCTCTATATCTGGAGGTGGCACTGGAGCTGCAGAAGAAAAGTTCCTAAACATAACTCCCTTTCCCTGCTCATTTCCCATTTAAAGACCCCTGCCTCCCAAAGAAGCCCCAGGCCCTATCCCTATAGCAGGACATCAGATGGCTATGTAGGGCAGAGGTGTGAGGCCCACACCTACTCTCCAGCCTCAATCTAGGGTGATGTGGGCAAGCCTGGCTGGGATGGGCTATGATGGGAATGGATCCTCACAGGGCATGGCTCTGAGCCCCAACCTTCCCTCTGCACCATGTGTGCCCAGGGCCACACCTATAGCTGTTTCTCTCTTCTTCCTGCAGGTGAAGCCTCAGACCTCACCCCACTAGTATGAATCCACACAAGCATGGGACCCCTGGGTTTGCGCAAATGTCCTCTACCCCAGTCTCCCAAGTATTTCCACTCTGGAGACAGGAGCTCTCCCTATTGACTCTAAGTCCATCCACTTTACTTATTCATCCTCCTCATAATCTGGGTGGAAGATTTCATACCTAGAGGGGACCAGAAGTGTCACCTTGAATGTCCCATGCTCCTTACCTGCTAGGATGCCTAGTGAGACTTGCTGACTTCCCAAAAGGAATGGAAACCCAGGAGTGCTGGGCAGTATAGCTGTACTGCTCCCTGAATGATACACTTGGTACCTGGAAATGTGTTTGCCATAGTAGGTGCTTCATATATGTTGTGCAATGAATGAAGTCAACCAGCTCCTTTCCAGATACCTCAGTGGGCCCAGGGCTTCTTAGTCCACCCCAGAGATCCCTGTTCTGGCTACATCTAGGTTAGGCTCCCTCCAACAGGGAGTTCTCAACCGTCTTTCCAACTGGGAAAGCTCTCTGCTTTAGACCTCAGAGAGCAAGTAAGGGGACAGTCCCACAGAGAAGCCCACACAGCCAGGGAGCATATTCCATAGGCTAACTAAGCCTGGGACAAGAACTTGAAGGGCTCATCCCACTTGTAGGATCCTCAAAATACCCTAGAACAGTTTTCCTCTGAAACCCCAGTTTCCACAGAGTTGACTGGGTCTCCAAGCACTACAAGGGCTTTCCCAAGACGCAGTCAGGAGGGGGCAAATTCTCCTGAGTGTGGAGGTGGTGTGAACCTTTTGTACAGCAGGTCTAGCACCTGCCAGGTTATGGTGAATCTTCAGAAGGTATGCAGGAAGGTGGGGATGAAGAAGGGGTCCTTGATGCAGAGGTGAGGTACCAGGAGGATTGCAAGGTTCTCCACCATGCCTGTCTCCAGGATCCTCACTCTGACAGGCTCAACCAGGATTGGGGTTGATTTGTTTTTATCCTAGGGTAGGACCAAGAAAGGAGAGTTCTAATATATAAATGGTAGCAAACTACAATATGATTCATTCTAGTGAAGTGAAGATAGCACCAAAAATATTTTGTCCATAATAACACTGTTTCGCATACACACACCTGGAATGGCTCTGGGGTTGTTGCAGGGAATAGAGTGGTAGGCTGGCCTGTGCTGACCTTCCCTGGACTGTTCTGTGTCACTTCTGGGCTCCTCCAGGATAATCTCTAGAGGTGTCACAGGCAAGGGCTGACCCTATATCTCAATATGGGTGAGCCCCCCTCAATGGTTTTCTGAGGCCTGAACCTTGGTGATTTGGGAGCCAAAAGGAGATCATTACTCTCTGTCATCTTGACAGGTGAGCTAGTTGGGGCTGGCTCTGCAATGTGGGTGTCTGGCTGCCAAGGATCCAAGTCTATTTGGTCCATTGTCAAAGGAGTGAGGTTACTTCCTTGGGTCCCCTTACCTGATCCTCTTCCTCACACAAGACTGCCCCCAAAAGACTCCTGGGATGCTGGTTTGCCCTACTCTCCCTATGACACATGCATAAGTGGACATTATTATGCCCAGTCCACTTTTCCCCTGGTAGGCCTGGGTGCACCTTTGGGGAAATAGCTGGGTTCAGACATAGCCCCTTGTTCTTTCCAGGTGTGTGACCTCAAGCAAGTCATTGCACCTCTCAGGTCCTTCCCAGTCTCCCTGCATGTTCCGTGGGGGTCTTTCTAGCATATGCTTCCAAGGATATCATTAGGTGTATGTGCCCATAAGTACCTGTATTACCTGTGAAACCCTAAGGCCGGAGTCACACAAACTTAGGGATGAAATAGTCAATAGAAGGGGAAAGACAAAGATTGACACACAATTCAACCCTGGACCACAGTGAGATCTAGGGAAAGTCACTTACCCTCTTGGTTGCTTTTCCCACTGTATCACAGGAAGTTTGAAGTGACTGAGATTCAGAGATTGTCCTCCTCCAGTGTAAATCTTCTAATAATTCCCAAGGACATTTAGAATTGGCCCAAGTTCCTCCTCTTATGAGATGGACAATCCACAAATGTCCTAGTGACTGCAGGCTCCTGGTGTCTAAGTCCTGTAGCCTCTGTTCATCTATGTGGATTAGATTCAGGATAGAAATAGAAATAGATGCCATGATGTACTTGATTTATTGATACCTAATACTGGTCCAATTGCCTGCACACTCAATATTATTATTGAAATTCATGCGTTCTATCCCTGAAACAGTTATCTCTCTAACTTAATTGACATTCAGTCTCCTGAGCTTGGTTGATATGAGTCTACTGTAGGAGACAGAAATAGTTTCAAAATTAGGTTACTCAAAATCAGTTTTCTAAAACTGAATCATTCCAAAGTTGCCAAGAGGAGGCCTCCAAAGAAAAGCAAGGCAATGTTTTCCCTGGTGAAAACTAGATCTCTATCTCTACTGAGCAATTATTCTAAAACATATATATATATATATATATATATATATATATATATATATATATATACTCTATTACATAATATATATTAATATATTATATACATAATAGTATATAATTACTCTAATACATGGAGAGATAAACTCTCCATTATACTTCATCTACATAATACAACTATACAATAAAATAATTAAAAATAAAGATAATAAGGAAACTGAAAAGCATATCAAATATTGAAATGGTAGTACATTGGTTGTTTTTTCTTCTTTTTATGATTATTTTCAAATTTTCAAATTTTGTACCATTAGCATTTATTAGTTTTATAATCACCCAGAAATTTCATTTAAAGTATTTTATAAAAGTGGCATACTATGTGTTATGTTTTTCATTTTACACCCTGTGTCAGTTCTCCTGGAAGTTATTTTATATGGCACTCAAAAAGACATAAGATTAATGCAATAAGGTAAGAATAGAGATATATGTACTTTCATATTTCATAACTAGGCAAGAGAACCTGAACTAATAAATAGATAGAGCCTTAATTTATGCATTTGTCAAAATTCATCACTGAGATGAACTCTTAAGGTGGTTTTGATTTGCATTTCTCTTATTACTAAGGATGTTGAACATTTTTTCATGTATCTGTTGATTGCTTGTAGATCGTCTTTTGCAAAGTGTCTGTTCATTTCCTTGGCCCATTTATTACTTTGGTTATTTGTATTCTTGGTGTTGCCAACCACAGTGCTGGCAGTTCAGGAAAGCAAGACCAAGGAGACAGTCACCTGCTGGCACAGAGATGCCTGGGGGTGTGCTGCTCTGATCCTGCCTGCATTTCCCAGAGGCTTCCTTCCAGGACTCTGAGCTGCTTCTCTGTCCAGACATGGAGGCAAGTCCCAAGGGACCTCCCCCACGATTCCTAATGATTAACTGCCTTGGCTCATACAGTGGACAACATAAGCCCAAAGGTCCCTGACCTTTCTGCACACAAGGCTCAGGTTGGCAGTGCTGTAGGGGACAAGGTCTTTGTTGGAGTTTCTGCCTGTGGGGCCCCTCAGGACAGTCCAGCCTAGAGGGGTGGCTTATCTCCTGGTTCTTCCCCTGAGGCTCCTCTGTCCACACCTTGTCTCTTGAGCCCCTCAGCCTGGTCAAAGGGCTCCCCTAGGACCCCCTTGCCTTCTCCTGGGGTTTGGCCTATGCTGAATTTCTGGTCCTGCTCTGTCTGCCTCTGACCACCTCCCCTGGTCATGGTCCAAGTGTCCTGACTAGGCAGGTTTTAGCTTAGTTGGCTGAAGGATTCAGCTGCACAGACTTCCCTTTGCTCCACCCTGAGGGAAAAGCCAAACAGAGGAAGCTGAAGAATTCATTCCCATAAAAACTGATTTAAGTTGTGAGAAGAAACCCTCTGGGTGTTCCTCTCCAAAGCCCCTAGCCCCAGTCTAACCAGGACAACCAGCAGAAGATTTAGATTCTAAATTGGTGACACTCCACAAAACATATGACTGACATTCCTCAAACTGTTAAGAGCTTGAAAGCAACAAAGAGACAGAAATTGTCACAAATCAGAAGAGACCTAGAAGACATGGCACTGCAATGTGGCATCCTGGATGGATGGATCCTGGAGCAGAAAGAGGACATTAGTGGGAAAACAGGAACTACAAAGTCCGAAGTTTAGTTGATAGAGATAGATGATAAAATGAGAAGGAAAATACTGATTGTGTCTTAGAACTTAATAGTGTTTACTATGTGGTACATATGGATTTAAGCACTTTACAGGTACTAACTTACTCTCACAAAGACTCACATCAAACAGGTGTAATGGTTCATGCCTGTAATCAACTCGGGAGGCTGAGGCAGGAGGATCTAAAGTTGAGGCAGCCTTGGCAGCCTATGGAGAAACTCTCAAAATTAAAAGTCCTAGAGATGTAGATCAGTGGTAGAGCACCGCTGGGTTCAATCTCCAGTACCCTCCCCCCGAAAAATTCAACATCCAATGAACATCTGCATCCTCATCACTCTAGGGATGATGAAACTTAGACAAAATAAGTTTGTGAACCACTGATAAAATAATCGAGCATTCACATACATTACCTCACTTCTAATGACAACACTTTGTGGTATGTGTTATCTTCCCCTTTTGTACAAATGAGAAAGTAAAGTCTCAGAGGAGGTAAGTGACTTGCCCAAAATCACACATCTAGTTAGTAGCAGAGGTAAACCTGGCAGTGGGCAGTCTGCTCCCAAGGATCATGCCCATTACTCTTCTTCATAAGGTTTTGTGCCCAGTGGGCGTTCACCTCCTCATTCTCTAAACCTGGAGTAGGAGTCCACAGTGCCCAGCTCAGTGCCTTAGTGTTTGGTGCATTGATAAAGGTCAAAGTCCCTGTTTGAGTGAAGCCGTAGAGGAGGGCACAAGGGATCAGAACCTCATTTGTCCTTCTCTGCCCGAGTCTAAAGATTTTCCTGACACTGCACTTGAGCTTCTGTCTGAATCTCTAATCTCTGTGACTCTCCTCCTTCCCATCATCTTTGGAAGTTGCCACCACAACAGATGGACCCTGGACATCAGAGACTGGGAAGTAGCACAGAGGACAGGAGAGAGGAGACAGGGCCCCTGGGGAGGCAACAGCCTAGGGCTGGTGGACCATCATGGCCTGTCCAAGTTTGAGGCCAGGGGCCATAGGTACAACCTGTCTCTGTCTACAGAAATTAGAGCTAGCTTTTTTCCCAGCAGGAGGGCCAACCTGAGGTCTTGCCACTGCCCAACTCCAGGCAAGCTTGTGGAATGTACACTACGTGCCCCAGTTCCCCACAAATGGATCACACCCCCTGCATGTGTTCATTTAAGTCCCTTATCTTTCAAAGCTTCAGTTTTCTCACCAGTGAAACTAGGATAATAGCAATGTGTGCACCCTGCAGGGCTTTGAAGGGGAGGAAATACCCAGTGAATGAAACCGTGCATCATAAAGTGGAAGGCCATGCAGGTGAACTTTTTATTCATTCACTTTCCTGATCCAGGTCTTCCCTTCCATCAGTTGAAATGACAGAAAGGAAGACGGAATTCTTTCTTCCACCAGTGATGCTTTGTATATCCTGAAGTCAAGCACTGCTGCATTTTGTGAGTACCCAGAGGCAGAACTGTCCCCTCGATATAGCAAGAACCAGTAGCTTGGAGAACTTTCTGCTGGAACATGTTCTACATACCTAATTCACCACGAGGCAGATGGTGACATGCAACAACTCTGTATCCCCATTTCATTGTGGAGGAAACTGAGGCCTGGTGCAGAGTGAGAGAGGGTCTCAACAGTTCAAGCAAATCCTCACAATGCTGGACATTTAAGCAGAGTACCAAGAAGTCATTGCTTCTGGAGAAGTAAAGAAAGAATGGTCCCCATAGGCTGAGTGGAATCACCACACTTTGGGTGGTGGTAGGGGACATTAGGAATATAAGCCAGGCCTTGGAATTATACAGCCCTCAACCTGCCTGACAACAAGAACCCAGGAGGGGCTTCTCCAAGCCACCATGTCACACAGTTCCCATGGCATCATTTACATTGTAATGTGAGGGGTTCAAAGCCCAAGGAGTTCTGGGGCTGAAGGACACTAGAAATTGGCAGTGAAAGAGATCCTTGTTGGGAAGGAAAATGACGTATTCTTAGTCCTTGACTCTTGGCATTCCAAATGAGCCAGGCTGTGGGGTCCCGAACAAAAGCAATTCTTCTACTGACCCTTAATTCCAGGGCCCATGTCTTTAGGCACAGTCAGTCCTCCCTGGCTTCAGCAATCCCAGG
>JAJEJO010003340.1:155898-172796 GCA_020662805.1 Glaucomys volans | reverse complement strand
TCAGCCTCTGCTCAGAGGCCGAGTGTGCTCCTGGGCATTTCTAGGGCATCTCCTAGACAAAGGAGGCAACCGACCTCTCCAACAGCCGGGACAGCGACAGCCTCAGCCTCAGCCACCTGGCGGACAAGGGGCGGAGCAGCAGAGGAGCCCAGCGGCCGGCCGGCGCACGCGGTCCTCGGGCATCACACCAGGGCCCGCGCCTCATCCACCACGAAGCCTGTTCAGCATTTGTCGTTTGGACTGGAAAGTCACTTCAAATGCTCTGGATTTGGGGCTGAGGTGGAGCTCAGCCCGTGCCAGCTCGGCTGCATCCCCCGCACCACACAAAGGGAACTAATTCTTTAAAATGCTTTTTATTTTAGAAAAGCGCTCCTCCAGGCTTAAAGAAATCACGCCAAAAGGAGGCAACGCAGAGGACGAGGACGAACAGGGCGTGAGGCCCAGGCGCCCCCCACGCACGGGTGGAGCTGGAGCAGCCTCCTGCGGGAGGGGACGGCGCAAGACACCCCGGGGGAAGGGCAGGAGGAAGGGCGGCAGGCGGGTGGGCGGCGTCTGAAGCCCCCACGAGGCCGTGGCCACTGGCCTTCGCGTGTTCCCGGGTGGGGCCTCGGTGCGCAGGGAGGCGGGCCCAGGAGGAAGCCCCGTTCTGCGCAGCAGGGAAGGGCGCCAGGGCCCCGGGAAGGCAGCACCCCTTTCCCTTGGCACTCTGGCGCCCCAGCCCCCACAGTTCAACGGGGCCCGGGAGCCGAAGCCCTAGGAGAGGGGCCTTCCTCTCTGATTGGAGGGGCTCTGCTCCAGGGGTCAGGCAGACCCTCAGACCCTGTTGCTTCCTGGGCTCCTGCCCTTCCTGCTGCTCCTCGTCCCCTGCAGCCCAAGGTGCGGTTCCGAAACGACGGCTAGCCAGCCGAGAGCATGGAAGCGGGGGAGGACTCCAGCTCTCCGGCAAAACAAGAAGTGTACCCAAGGCGCCCAGGTCCTGGACACCTGCTCAGGAGTCAGCCTAAGGGAGCTGCGCACGCATTCTCGGGCACGCACGACCCCCACGCGCTGCGCACTCATTCCCAGGTACCTGTGACCCCCCAGGCGCTGCGCACTCATTCCCAGGTACCCGTGACCCCCCAGGCACTGCGCACACATCCGGGACACGCGTCTGACCAACATCAGCTCCTCGGCTTTGAGAACCCAGCACGGCTGGACCACTGCCCCAGGCCCACGGTGGAGAGCAGAGGGGCAGGTCTGAGGGGCAGGTCTGAGGGGCAGGTCTGAGGAGCGCAGCGAGTGGAGATGAACGCCAGCCCGGAGCAGCAGGGCCGCTGTTCAGGGCACAGAGCGCCTGGGGGTGTTCAAAATGTCCAGGATGAAACTCAAAATTACATCCAGCCAGCAGAGAACCAAGAAAATGTCAGAATGCGGGCAGCCGCAGTCACCAGCATTGCGTTACAGAGGTGCCGGGGTGTCTGAGAAGCCCCTGTGTGACCAGGAAACATGAGGATGCTCCGATGGGTGAACTCTCTTGAAGGAAGTAGGAAGGTGGGCAGTCTCAGCAGAGAAACAGGAAATGGAAAGGAGAAGCAAATGGAAACATAGAACTGAAAAATAGAACACCAAATGGAGAACCTCCCGGCGGGGCTCCCAGCAGATTAGGATGACAGGGCAGGTGCTCTGGCCACGCTGTCCTCCCAGCACCTCAGGAGGCCGAGGCAGAGGATTGAAAGGGGGAGGCCAGCCTCTGTGGCTTAGTGAGACCTTGTCTCACAATAAGAAATGAAAAGGGCTGGATGTAGCTCAGAGGTAGAGCTTCCCTGCTTCAATCCCCAGCACCACAAAGAGAAAAAGAAAGAAAGAGGACAACAGAGGAAAGAGGCCGTGAGCCTGAGGCTGGATCAAGGAGAAGGAGCCAGCACAGAGCAGAGACCCCATCTCAGGAAACCAAATCATTGTTAGAATAAATGACCTGGAACCCAAGCAGACATGAGCTCTGCTCAGCCCCACTAACGAGCGTCTCAGACCTCTCAGACCCTGCCTTCAGGAACGCGTGTTCTTTTCAAGCTCAAGCAGAACGTCCCTAAATATCAGTCATATTCCAGATAAGTCTCAAAATTTGTTAAAGAATGGAAACAAGGAAGTCCGGCAGAGCATGCTGCCAGACCATAATGCAATTAAGCCAGCAGTCAATAACAAAAAGACAGCTCAGTGTCACCCTGTGTTGGAGATTAGCAGACACTCTGCATAGCCCATTTGGTGAAAGAATAAATCAGGAGAAAAGCTAGTCGGTTCTTTTGAATAGCGATGGGAAAGATAAACCCCACCCCCTGGGTGTGGCAAGCCACCCTCTGTGATTGAGAGCTGGGGGAGACAGGGCAAGTCATGAGCTGTGCACGTCAGGTGCCAATGGTCTCTCTCAGGGGCCAGAAAAAGAGCGAACCAACCCCAAAGAAATAGAAGAGTAATGAATGTACGACAGAAGCCAGCTGCTTGGGGGGCTGAGGCAGGAGGATGGCAAGTTTGAGGCCAGCCTCAGCAACCTAATGAGACCTGTCTCAAGATAAATGATAAAAAGGGCTGGGATGTGGCTCAGGAGCAGAGCTCTGTGCCCAGCATGCAGGAGGGCCTGGGTTCAATCCCCAGCACCATAAATCAGTGGCCGGAATTGATAGAACTGGGAGGAAACAAGCAGTAAAGAGATGAACCAAGCCAAAAGCATTCCTTGAAAATGATGTTTGATTCACAAATCTCTGGCGACTCTATCAAAGTGCATCAGACATTAAAATGAATTCTGTGCCAATAAATTTGAAAATTTAAGTAAAATGAGTAAATCCCTGGAAATGTGAGCAATATTAATTTTGAAACAGACAGATTTTTAAAAGATATTGAGTCAGTAGTGAAAAATCTTTCCCCAAAGAGAACTGCAGGCACAGGGGCCTCACCACAGCTTCAACCAAATGTGCAGGAACGAGAGATGAAAATCTCAGGCAAACACTGTTGGTTGGTTGGTTTGATGTTTGGAAGTATCCGGGTGTTTTGGTGGCGAGTGGCTTCGTAGCAGAACAGGGACCTTCGCAGTTGCTCATATTGAAAACAGCTGCACGGGCTTTGTGAACACTTCGTCATTTAAAAAGTTTTCTCATTAGCTACAAAACGTGGGTGTAGCCTAATAGTTACAATGTGTTGGCACCATGGGGGACAGAAGGAGGAATCGGGAATCCATCCGTAGCCCTGTGTGAATTTGCAGTTTGGAGCGCATTTCCCAATGGGTTTACTGGTTTTGGAACCACCGGCCTCCGCGGGAGAGAAGTTGGAGGGTGCGTCCAGGGCGTATGAGAAGGGCCGTGCTGGTCGAGAGGACCTGGACAGCCTGAGCGTCCAGGGGTCCTGGGCTCTGGCGCTGGCCCTGCCTCTCCTCAGGCCCTCATTCTGGGGCAGCTCACCTCGGTGCCTGTCCCTCCTTCTCTGTTGCCTGGGATACGGCAACAGCCCTTCCTGTCCGAGGTGGCTTGAGAACCCGGCTCACTGCCACATAGCGAAGCTGGACTCGCTGTGGCATGCGGTGAAGTCAATGGTTAAAAGAGCTATAATATCAGCAGTTTTAACATGGTTCATGCACTAAAATCCAAATTTGGCCAAACTTTTGAGGAACTTTAAAATAAATTCAGAAGCCCAAGTCTCAACCCCAAAAGTTTTGACTTAGCACTTCTGGGTTTGGACTCTTATATTTATATGTTTCCACATTCAAAATTTGAGTTCACTGTGGCCAACCTGACTCCATCTAGTATTTGGTAACTTCTTTGCGACTTTTGAAATCTTTTTCTGAATTTTTCTTCTTTCTGTTCAGGTGTACTGACAGCAGTGTGCCTGGACACCATGCAAACATGGAGTGTGACTCTCCTAATAGCACCCGGCTCCCTGGGCTGAGCATGGTGGGGATCGCACTGGCTGTGAAAGCAGGCTGTGCTTGTTCTTGGAACTGGGGGCAGCCTGCAGGAGCTCCGCCAGAAGCCAAGAGCCCACCACGCAGGAGCAACAACCCCCGACCCTTGTGGAGAGAAGGACACCATCTGGGTCCCCACCCGCGAGGCTGCTGCACACTGCCCTCTGCCGGCCCTCACTCTGGTCACCGCCTGCCCTCAGGTGCAGGAGCCGAGGCTGGGCAAAGCTGCATGTCGTTCCGATTCTGCTCTGATCCACAGAAAGTCCCCGGAGCCGCGCAGATTTCCTCTCTGGTGAGCCGATATGGGCTGGAAAGCTTCACAGGGACCCTGCCGGCAAGACCCTGCCTGGAAAGCCAGCAGGCTGCTGACGCCGCTACGCGACGGAGCACCCGGCTTCAATCCCCAGCACGGGGGGGGTAAACAGACCAGGAGAAGACGGGGTGCACTCAGAGCAGAGCGCTTGCCCAGCAGCACAAAAGCCTGGGTTCAGTCCCAGCATTGCGAAATATTAAAACGACAGCAGCGGCGTGGGAGAAAATACGGGCAACGCGTGCGTCCAACGGAGCTTGTGTACAGTTTAGAATTCGTGCAGCTCAATAATAAAAGGCAATCCAATAAAAATCAGGGAAAATATTTCAACAGACATTTCTGCAAAAGAGATGAGCAGCCGATAAGAACAGGGCAAGGTGGCCAACCCACGGGCGTGGGAAACGCGTGGGAGCTAGGGTCAGCAGGACGCCGCCCCCAGGGTGCCCAGGTGGACCAGGCCCTGCGGATGGAGGGCGCAGGTCCGGAACGCTGCGGCTGGGAGTGCGAAGGTCACGCACCTCTGGAAAACCAGCAGTTTCCAAACAGGCCAATGTGCGTCTACCTGTAAGAGAGCGGTTCCCACTTTGGGTTTACCCAAGAGAAATAAAATAAATGTTCTCAAAAGAGTTCACGTTAGCTTCATTGGTAGCAGCCAGGCTGCACACGGCCCCGTGCCCATCCACGGGGACACATCCATGTGGCCAGTGCCACCGGTGCTGAAGGGAAGGAGCTGCAGGCCCCGCAGGGCAGGGATGACTCCATGACTCCCAGAAGAGACGCCAGAGGAGAGGGGCTCCCTGCGCGGGCTCGGGTCTGGAACACAGCGCGCTCCCACCCACTGAGGCAGGAGGGCGTGGGAGGGGCCACGCAGGGCCTCCCAGGGCCCAGGCCGTGGAGCATGCTCAGTGACGTTTTGGAAAGCGAGAAATCCCTGCGCTCTTGTCTCGATCATGCTCCGCTCGCTCGTGTGCCCCTGCGTCCTTCCAGATCCTGAAGTCAGGTCCTTACGTTGCCTCCTGCACCAGAGTCGAAATCAGGCTTCTCTGAAGAAGGTCAGCCAGTTTTTGAAGAAGGGGTGTGGACGGGAGTTCTGCAGCGGCTCTGGGTTCGAGGCGTCCTCCCCGTGGTAGAGCCGCGGAGTCTTTCTGGAGCTGGAGCTGCCCGCGAGCGTGTTGCACCGGCGGGACTGTTGCTGCTCTCCTGGTAAAAGCTTGCGAAAACCTCTAGCCTAAGAATATGCCGCGTAGCCACCCAGGGTTATGTAACCCCCAGGGGTGTAAAGTGAGGCATTTCCAGACTCGGGGTCCAGAGGTTGTCCGCAGTAGCCCTCTGGACTCTGCAGCTAAAATAAACCTGCCTACTGAAAGCTCGGGGTGTCCGGCCTCCTCTGCCTCCGGCCTCCTCTGCCCTCCTGCAGTACCGCACGGGTTCCATCTCTAGTCCTTCAAAAACCCGCGAAAACCCAAATTAAACATGGCCTAGGGATGGTGGGTGACAGAACACCCCAGAGCGAGGCAGGGTCACAATGACAGGCAGGGGCCGTTGGGAGCTTGGGCCGGGGAGGAGCATGAGGGGCTTGGGCAGCCCAGCAATCCAGTTCCTGGCTGAGGGGTGGTCCCTGGCATTTATTTTAGAATTATTCTTTAAGTTGTGCTGAGGCAAAATGTTTTGTAGATGTTCCCATTTGACCTTAAATACTCCAGTGTTCAAAACTGCTCTCAAAACAGTGGGAATCTTCCACAGGAGCAAAGAACCTGGGAGGAGGGAACCTGGGACGGAGGGAACCTGGGACGGAGGGAACCTGAGGAGGCCTGCCTCCCACCTGGGGAAGTGGAAGGTGGGGAGCTCAGGCTCCCTGTGGAGCACACGTGGCCCTCAGGGCACAGCGAGCTCGTGGGGTGCCAGCCCGAGTTCTTTTCTATACCACAAGGACTGGCTGGTCATCACAAGGGACTCCTTGCTGAAATCCACTCCAGGTTAAAGGCCAGTCTTGAAAACTGCGAGCCAGGCCAGAGCGAGAGCTGCAAAACCCAGCCTCAGCGCAGGCCGCCTGGCCGTGGGCCTCTGTGCTGTGGGCAGTGCCAGGTGGGCAACGCCAGCCTTCCGTTTCCATCACGCCCAGCCTGGCCTGCAGACAGGACAGCTGGCAAAGTGCTGGCGGCCCGGAAGCTTTCAGGTCTCGCCAACTAAAGGCACAGTGCTCGTTCCTGCACTCAGAGCAAGAGGCCTGTGGTGGCCCGGGGCTCAGGTGGCCCAGGCGCTCTCCCTCCGCTGGCTGCCCAAGCTCACCCTGGGCTCTGCTGTCCTGGCTTCATTTCCAGGTAAGCCCTTTCCAGGCAGGGACCTCCCGCTGCAGAGGACACCTACCAGCTCAGCTCCTTGCCCCAGGGATCCAGGAAGTCAGCCACACCTGCCACGGGCACCCAGCCTGCAGGCAGCAGGGCAGTTTCCAGAGACCCTGGGCCAGGGCCAAGGGCACTCGAGGCAGGGGAAGTAAGGGGCGGGGACAGGGTGCTGGCCAGCACCCGAGGTCCACTCCTGAGAACTGGAAGGAGAGGGGGCACAAGCCCCTGGTGCACCCCAGAGCCAAGTGCCCGCAGCTCCAAAGGCCCTGGGCATCTGGCGCGGTGCTTTAAGTCACTTAGGTGCGAGTCAAGTGAACCCCAGGGCTGCCGCTGGCAGCCCACCCTCACCCCACACTGGAGACTCCTGTCTTCACCAGAACGCCATTGAGCTATTGAGACACCCACCTTTGTCCTAGTCTCTGAATGAAACCGAGTCCCTGTCCTCATGGGGCTTACAGTCCAGTGGGGAGAGGCATCGAGACATTTCAAGGTCAGATGGCAAGAGCTTTGGAGAAAAATAAATGCTGGACATCAGCAGCTGCACTAAGCAGCGGGGCGTCCATCTCACACGCCCCCTGGCCCAGAAGGTGACATTTCAGACAGAAGTGACAGACACAAGTGTCTGGAAGGACCAGGGTCCAAGCAGTGGGAACAGTGAATGCAAAGGCCCAGGGGAGTGCACTGTGCCACCCAGGTAAAGCCACCCAGGAAGGCAAAGGCGCCCAGCACCAAGGCGCCGGGCAGCCTCAGAGCCAAGCTCAGGAGCCAGGAGCCCACCCAGGGCGAGAGGGCAGCCCAGCGGAGCCTCTCAGGTGGGCCTGGACAAGGCCCCGCTCCCTGCTGCCTGTCCCACAGTCAAAAGGAGTTACCTGCGCCCTCTAGCCGGCCTCCTGCACACACCTGGGCTGGCTCTTCCTCCTCCTCCTTCTTCTCCCTCTCTTGGCCTCCTGCTCCTCCTCCTCCTGCAGGGGGCCTGGGCCCTTTCTGAGAAAGTGAATACCTAAGTGCGGCTGCATTTCCTCATCCAGCTCCACCTCCCCCTCTCAGGTAAGTGACCATGTGGAGTAGAAAGGTAGGAGGATGAATTCTCAGGGAGACTGAGGAGCTGGGGGGGGCACACGGCGGGGGTTCAGGAAGCAAGCTGTCTGGAGAGGTGTGGAGGGAGTCTGAGGAGATGGGGTGTTCCTGGGGCTCACAGGCCTCAGGAAGCCTTCGGATTGAAGGAGGGGTGGCGCCACTGAGGTGACCAGGGGCTGGGGTGATCCTGCAGTCTGGGAGGGCTGGTGTGACCGTGCTACCACCTGGGCCAAACCCCCAGCTCAGCCCTTGCTTGCTCCCGTCGGTCCCTTCTGCAGCCGGCCCTCACTGCTGCCCTTCAGCATTGCTCAGGACTCGTCACCTGCAGCTGGCTCAGCGTCCCTGGAGCTCAGCGTTTCTCCCGGTGTCCTTCCTGGGAGGGAGAGGCAGGCGATTCCTGAACGGAAGGCCTGGCGCAGCAGTCAGCGAGTTTCGCCACCAGCGCAGTCTGTGCGGCCCAAGCCCTGTCCTCAGGATGTGGAGAGCACCCGGGTCCTGTCCCCTCGTCCCTGCCTCCCCTCCTCCCAGGCACAGGCTAGTTCTGCTGGAACCTAGAGACCTCCAGCCCTGGTGTCTGGAGGGAGTGGTTCGGGGTCCCTGGAGGGTACCATCTGCAGGTGCCCAACCCTGTGGGCGAACAGCACAGCGTGTGCGTGGGACCCACACACGTCCCCGCAGCACACCACTCAATCAAGAGCTCTCACAGGAGTTGCCCGCGTGGTGCAGGGAGTGACGGGAGCCCGCCACGCTAGGACGGCACCGTGTCTGAATGCTTTCCACCCTGCTCGGTTAACCCACGGACGTGGGGCCGCGGGTGGCCAACCACCCGATGTGGTTTTGCATGAGACCCTCAGGGACCAGACAGGCGAGGGTGGGGGGACACAGGTGAGGAGAGTGAGCCCACTGCCAAAAAGCAGTCTGCCCTGCAGCCCAGCCTGGCCTGAGGGGACAGAATGTAACATTCCTCAGCAATCAAGGCAGGGGCAGAAGGCCTGGCCGCCAGTGGAGGTGACGGATGGCGGGGTGGAGGGGGGAGGCTAGCTATGCTGGGCTGCTGACAGCTCACCTCAGGCTCCACCTCTCAACACAGGCCATCGCCACCATGAGCTGCCCCTTCCTGCCCTTAGGCAGCACTTACTAGGAGAAAAAAGGGAGATGGGAATAAAAGGGGGTTCTGGGGTCTATAAAAGAGCCAGACACACCAGCCCTGAGCCCCACATCTCTTCAGAGAAGTCTGCTACTTCTGTTTTAAACCCAGGGCGCTTAACCACTGAGCCACATTCCAGCCCTTTTAGAAATATTTTATTGGAGACCAGGTCTGGCCTAGGTGCTCAGGGCCTGGCTAAGTTGCTGAGGCTGGCTTTGAACTCGAGATCCTCCTGCCTCAGCCTCCTCAGCTGCTGGGATTGTAGGTGTGGCCATGGCACCCGGCCTCTCTTCCTCTGCATGTCTGGGGTTTTAATCTTCAACACTGGGGAACAAGGACCCGTCCCTGATCTCCAGGGCTGGCGTCGAGACCTCCAAACTGTGCACACGTTGCTGCTTTGTTCCCTTTATACTGCTGGATATTGTTATTTGTATCATCATTATTGTTTTCCTGGTCATTTTGCAGTTTGGGGCTTGAACCCAGGGGTGCTGCCCGCTGGACCCCATCCCACTGAGCATTCCCAGTCCTGTTTATTTTCTGTTTTGAGAAGGATCCTGTAGTTGCCCAGGTTGGCCTCAGTCTCCCGAGTCTTGGGTGACAGGTGTGTGCCACCGTGCCTGGCTCGTAGGTTTCGTTCTGTGGAATGAACTCAGCACTGTGGTCACTCTCCTGGTGCGGGTCAGGGCAGTGCTCCGGTGTCTGTCATGGGTACAAGGCCATAGCCAACGTTGCACACGGCCTCCTGCCTTGGGTCTCCGTCACTGCCTTTGTGTTTCTGCTCTTGGGCAGCAGAGGGCGCCAGCGAGCTGGTGACTGGCCTTGGGGGCGGGGCAGGCCCTCCCGGGAAGGAGGCAGTAGTGGCCCTGCTTCCCAGGCCCCTCTTCAGTGGGGGTCCACAAAGTCATTGTTCCAACGCGCAACCTCTGACCGCCTGGCCAAGCTGACTGCTCAAGCCTCGACAGGGTTCCTTCCCAGTGACCACCCTCCTACCTCACCCCTGGCCAGGGGTCCCCAGGGAGAGTGGAGGAAGGCCTTGGGTCCTGGGCCCCACACCTGCAGAGCCGCTGGGCATCGCCTCTGGACACTGCCCTGGCGACACCCTGGGGGCCCCTTGGGGGCCTCTGTGTGCCTCGCGCTGTGCTCTGTGACTGGAGCCCTGGGCTCCCTCTTCAGCAGGACTGCCCCTCAGTGGGTTCTGTTTGGCTTGGTACCAGGGACTGAACCCAGCTGCCCCACCTCTGAGCCGCAGCCCCAGCACTTTTTAGTTTTGATTTTGCAACGGGGTCATGCTGAGTTGCTGAGGCCTGGAACTTGCGATCCTCCTGCCTCGGTCTCTGGAGTCGCTTCGACTGCAGTTGTGCCACAGTGCCCTGCCCCGTAGTGCCCTCGTGACCTTCACGTTTCTCTGTGGGGCCGTGGGCCACACTGTGTCCCAGTCACTCCTGAAGCTGGGTTGCCAGCAGGTCCTGGAGGCAGCTTCCCAGCTGGGCTGGAAGGAAGGAGGCCCAGAACAGGCCGGTCTGCTGCAAGAGTGGAGCTTGGGCCTCGCAGGTGGTTCCAGGGTCGCCCACACCTGTGGAAGCGGAGTCCCGACCCACCCCCAGCGGTCTGTAGGTCTGGGCGCCCTGGGATGCGTGCCAGGCGGTGGGCAGTCAGGAGTGGAAGCCACTGCCCTGGGTCAGGGTGGGTATGTGGAGACGAGTCTGGTGGCCCAAGGGTCTACAAGGCTGAGGGACGGCAGCACTGCTGTGGTGCCACACGGAGGTCCATCAGGAGGCCTTGGGTGTGTTCCAGGAGGGCTGGGCAGGGAAGAGGCCAGGGCTGGATGACGGGAGGAGAGGCAGAGGGTAAGTCGCAGCCCAGCCACAGAGCTGCCTGCTGTTCCCGCCTTGCAGTCCTCCTTCCAGCTGGACCTGAGGGTGGGGGCACCCTCACTCACACAGCCCGGAGGCTGCGCCGGCCTCTCCCTCCAGCGGGCCCCTCCCCTGTGCGGCAACTCTGCCAAGGCCCCGGGAGGCTCTGCTTCTCTCTGCAGGGCTGCCCGCTCCTTCCTAAACGCACAGGCTGCCATGTCCCCTCAGCTCTGTGGTGTCCTCCCTGCCCTGTTTGAGGACACCCAGAAGGATGGGTTGGCAGAAACCAAAGTGGCGTTCTGTGTCCATCTGCCATCTCCAGCAGCACCCGACGGTGTCCCCTGTCACACACTGCCATGCAGACCATCAGGAAGCTCTTGGTCATGTTGGTGAGTGCCCAGGCTAAGCTAAGCCCTCGGGAGATAACAGAGTGTCTGCCCATGGAGGCTCATCTGTTTGAGAAGGTGCACACCTGGAAGGTGGTCATAACAGGGGACAGTGCCCAGGAGCCACCAGAGAATGACCAGAGCACCCAGAGGGATGAGCCTGGGTCCTGAGCTTGGTGGACCCAGAGATGGACCAGAGGACAGGAGCCAGGCCTGTGCTGGGGCGAACAGGGCAGGGTCTGGAGCAAGTGTCCAGCGGAGGGTCAGGAGGGCAGGGGGCAGGAGGGCAGGGGGCAGGAAGGCAGGAGGGCAGGAGGGCAGGGGGCAGGAGGCTACCTACACAAGCTGCACCCCGGGGGTCCTGGCAGCTGCAATCATGGTTGCCACTATGCCAACACCAGGGTGCCCTTCAGCAGAGGATGGACAGGCAAGCTGCACTCCAGAGGGCTGAGTGACCCTCAGTGACCAGGAGCAGGGGGCCAGCAGATCACGGGACCGATCAGAATCTCCTGACGGCCCCCGTGTTGAACGCCAGTCCCCTGTGCAGGGCCTCTGGAGTGACTGGATCTTGAGGACTCCGACCTTGAGAATGGGTCAACCCAGCGATGGATTCGAAGCCAGGGGCTGCTGGGGGGAGGTGGGAAGTTTGGGATGTGGGGCCGAGTTGGAGGAAGTAGGTCACAGGGGGCGGGGTGCTGAAAGGGTATTTTCCCCTTCTCTGCCCTTCTCTTTGCTTCCTGGGGTGAACCTTTGCTCCAACACACGCTTCCCTGGGGTGTGCTTCCTCTCCACAGGCCCGGAAACAACAGAGTGAGGTTCCCATGGACTGAAACCTCGGAAGTTATGAGCCCAAACAAACCCTTCCTCCTCTAGCTGATTTCCTCAGGTAATTAGTCACAGCAATGGAAAGCTGACTCACGCAGGTCTCAGGTGCATTTACTAAGTGAGAGAAGCAGTCTGAAGGAGCTGCATGTTCTGGAGAAGGCGAACCCTGTGTGGGGTTCCCAGAGGCTGGGGAGGAGGGCGAGGAGGCAGACTGCTGCTGACAGTGCTGTGGTGGTGGCCACGGGTCATTCTACATTTGTCACAACCCATCACAACAACAGCAGCATGTCTGGATGGGAACCGAATGCAGAGACTTTGGGAGACAGCGGCGTGCCATTGCAGGTTGTTGGTTTTAACAAACATGCCCCTGTGGATGGGGATGCTGACGGCGGGAAGGGCTCTGGGGGGCTGGGGTTCATGCTCCAGGTGGGCCCCCAGGAGGGCAGGCAGAGCAGGTTCCTGGGGGGCTCGTAAGGTATAGGGAGGCTAAACTACAAGCCAGGAGAGTGTGGGGCCTCCGTGACCCGCAGCGCTGCTCCACGGAGCTGGGCCACTCAGGGGGGCTTCTGCTGGAGGCTGTGGTGGCCATGCAGAGGGGACTTCAGGGCCTGGGGCTCTCCATGTGCTGCTGGGCAGAGGCCACAGTCAGGGAGGGAAGGACTCGCGCAGATGGGATGTGTGCAGCACGAGGATGGAGACAGGCAGACCCCTCGTGTGCCGCCGTGCACCGGGGCGCTGCCAAGGTGTGGCAGGCTGGAGCTCAGGCTCGCCCTGGCCCCACAGGACACGCCTCACCGAGGCCCATACCCACTCACAGAGCCGAGTGCATGCCCCGGGTGCAGCAGAGGGCCCCGAGGAGTTCCAGAACCATGGGGACTCGACTCAGGGACAGCGGGGGCCTTGACACTTGGCAGAGAGATTCTCAGCATGTGTCAGTGGAGATAGACGGAGACTCGCTGAGGCAAGCAGAGCAGACATTACAGTCACGGAGAGCCGGCCCTCTCGGGGTGAGACACACGTGGGGGTCCTGTTCTTTTAAAGGAGGCTTGGCGAGGGGTGGCTTGGCATGGTACGTGAGGATGGCATGTCCCTTCCTGCTCAGGACCCTGAGGCTGGTGTGGTCTCCACACTCTTCGTGGCAAAGAACCTTGCAAAGTCCCCTGAATTAGAGGTCCTTAAAACGTTCCTATCTCCCTTTAATTGGTGGCTAATTGACAGTGTCCACCTCCCCAAAGAAGGCCACAGCCCAGGTCCACCCCAGGGAGAGATTCTCAGCGAGGGCCAAGGCCACCTTCTTCCCTCCGCTGGGTGCAGAGCCACCGGCGGAGACCTAGCTGTCAGCGATGGAGAGGGCACTTGCTGGAGCAGGGCTCCTGGTGACCTGTCCGGCTGCTCGCCGCCACGGTTGGGCCTCGTCAGCCGTGAGTCACTGCTGCCCGGGTGGCTTCCCTCGCCACGTTTCTCCATCAGCCCTGGTGCCCCTGGAAGGAAGGTGAGGGCAGCAGAGGACAGGATGCTAAGCCTCCGGCCTGCCTTCAGCCGCCCACCCGACGTTCGCAGGGGAAGGTGAGGAGCTCCGTCCCCGTCACGGTGAGGTGAGGCCAGGCCAGCGCGGAGAGGCATTTTCACATCTCGGCCCTGTGGTGGTGGCTCCCTGCCTCGGTTGGTGGGGGGCCTAGACTGATGGCACCCCCCACCTGGAGGCCCAACTGGGCACACGCCCACTCAAAGTCCTGCCTTTACTGACGCCCACGCCCAGAAGCTTCTCCCCACCTGGGCTGTGCTTCTGCCCCAACCTCACCCTAGGGTGGGCCCAGAAGCTCGGAAAGCCGCCTCGGGCTTCTGCAGACCCCCACGCCCACGCCAGCTCGTGGGGGCAGCCCTGTCCTCTGTCCACGCCAGGCCACTGTGGCCCTCCACCGTGTGACACAGGACCTTGCAGGAGCCAGGGAGCCATTGCTTCCTGTACCCTGCCCTCGGGGACCTCTGTCTGGCCTTGGCAGCAATGTGCCTGGACTCCAGGAGCCACTTCCTGCTGTGAACACTCTGGCAGGCGCCGTCGGGCTCTGGTGGAAGAACGCCCTTTCCCTTCCTGGGAGCCTGTTCCTCAGCCAACCAGGGACGTGGGACATGTCCAGACTTCGGCCCTGATGCGCGTGCACCTTGTTTACAATTCTGAATAGCTCATCCTGGCAACTCCTAAAAATAGCCCGGCACAGTGCAGGCTCCCCTGCAATTCCTAGAAAAGCCGAGGTTTTCCTGGAGGAGTGGGGTGAGGGAACAGGGTGCGGCCTGTGCCTGACAGCAGTCAAGAGGGACGCCATCTGACGCCCCGCTGCCCACTGCACAGCGCCCACTTATCACCTCCTCCCCCAGTGCCCTGCAGCTCCCCCGCCCCCGGTGAAAATCGCACCTGTGACTTCTGCCACTCTTGCACATCATACAGAACGTCCTCTTTGGGTCTTGGGCAATCATCACTGTGCCGGGCCAGGGGGGGGAAGCCCTCCTCCTCAGCCCAGGCTCTGTGCCCAGGAAAGCCGTGCGGGAGGAGGGCGCTTGCTCCCACCCCCCCCCACCCTGCTCTCTTCCCCAGGCTAGGGCGGGAGGGTTTAGTGGCCCCTGCAGGCCTTGGGTTTGGGAGGTGACCAGAGTGGAGTGTCCCTCCTGGACCACACATAGGGTGGGAAAGACCAGGGGGCTGCTGGTCTTCAGCTGAGCTCTGCCAGGTACCCTGCAGGCAGGTTCTAGACCCCTGCCCCCTCACAGGGACCCAGGGGCCCAGAAGTGCTCCTCACCCGCTGACCCCGAGCGGGTGCTCACTGCTCACTCCGCCCTCTTGGTGCCGAGGGCAGAATTGGAGCCCACTCTTCCTTCTTGGTGTGCTGGATGAGAAGAGCTGGGGACAGGTAGCAGTGTGCCCAGGCAAGACATCCCAAGGTGGGTGCTCGTGAACTTCAGGTGAAACGACATGGTTCCCTCCTCCTCCCGTGCCTGGCTGCCCGGGGCAGGAGGTCGAGGGAGCAGAGGCCTGGGCCAGGGCACAGTCAGTGACTGGATGCAGGGCAGGAGGGAATGGCTGCCCGAAGCCGCTCTGGCCATCAGCAGGGCTGCGGCTGGAGGGAGGCTTTGGCTCTTTGGCTCTTTCCTGAGGTGGACTGCTGATCTGTCATCCTTGTGAAGTCCAGCTCCACCTGCCCGTCTGGCTGCTGACCCTTTGCAGTTGTGCAGGCTGAAGATATCTTCTGCTCCGCGTCACTGAGCAATGGCACAAAAGTTCACTGCAGAAAGAAACACTCCTATCTGCAGAGAGCTGCCAGGGTCCCTGTGTGCTGGGCTGTCACTTAGGTCAAGTGCTGGGCATGCGGGGGGCCAAGAGGCCGCTGTCCTGAGGCAGGTGTCCTCTGGACCACAGCCCATTTCCTCTCGAACGTGCTGTCTTCACAACTTTAACACTCTTTTAAATTGTACACTTGATCACTTCGTGTCTTGAACCTTTATTAAGTATATTCTTAGATTCTCTGAGGCTCTTGTGAATGAGGTGTCCATTTTCAAATGGATCACTGCCGGCACGTAAGAAAGACCACGATTTTTATGTGCTCACTGCAATCCATTTTACTGATTCTTTTTCTGCACTGGGCTAAACCCTGGGCCTCACCGATGTTGGGCAACCTCCCACCACCAAGCAACATCCCCAGTCCATTTTGTTTTTTTATTTCATTTTGAAACAGCGTCTAAGTTGCAAGGCTGGCCTTGAATGGGTGATCCTCATGCCTCAGCTGGGATTATAGGCGTGCACTAACATCCTGGTATTTTAGTAAATTCTTATTTGTACACAGTTTTTTCAATGAATTGTCTTTTCTATGTAAAAAATGTATTCTTTATTAATTTGTATCCTACTGAGCACCCAGCATATGTCAGGCATGGTTCTAGGTGCTTGACAAACATCAGTAAACCTCAAAGACTAAATCCTCTCAGGGGAGATGAGAGATCCTGTGATTGCAGCTACTCAGGAGGCCGAGGCAGGAGGATGGCAAGTTCAAGGCCAGCATCAGCAACTTAGTGAGACCCTGTTCAAAATAAAAAGTGCTCAGTGGTAGAGGCTTCCCTGGGTTCAACTCCCAGTACCCCTCCCATCCCCCCACACACAGATCTTGTTCTATCATCTTTAGATGTACCTCTCAGTCTCGGTGGCTGCTCTCGCAGCTGAGAAGATAGTTGCGTGACATTTCCCACCTCCTCTTCCACCCCATGTGGCAGAGGAGGTGGGAGCAGGGAGCAGGTGGGAAGCCTGTCCCACTCACCTCCTGCACCCTCTGCTCCACTAGTGCCAGGACAAAAAGGCACTTCTCCATTGGCTCAGCAGCCTCAGCCTGGCCGTCTCAACACAAGGTGCACAGGAAGATTTTCCAGAGGTGGATAGCCAGGAGAGTCAGGAAAATGGTTTCTTTCCTAAAATTGACCCTCCTTAGAAAGGTCCTTCTCCAGCATCTCCCTGCTGATGACCACCAGCTCCCTTCCTCCGCGGTCTGTGGAGTACTGCCAGGTGTTCCAGTGTCCTGTTCAGCAGACACCAGACTCTAAGCCGGGCAAGTTCTCGGGCTCCAGGCTTCAGTGCATTTAAGGAAGTCCTATTTCACTGAGAGCCGGCTCACTGCTAACTTTCTCTGGACAAAGGATCACTGTGTATTCTGGCACCTGACTCAGAAGTCCAGGGAACTAATGGGCGGAGAGCCCCTGGGCTTCTCTGGACTCACATCCACAGAGAAGATGAAGAACAGCACAGGGCGATGTTGGACCTCACCTCATTCTTAGTCATCACTCAAAAAATAAGAGACACCTGTTATTTTGCAGCAATGTGAAAGGCTGATTACCAAAATGATATCAAGAAGAAATTCTGGTGGGGGCTGCTGGGGACTGAACCCAGTGCCTTGTGAATGCCTCTCAAGATGATTTCTCTTTTTGTGGTGCTGGGGACAGAACCCAGGGTTACTCTACCACTGCTGGAGACAGAACCCAGGGTTACTCTA
>JAJEJO010003340.1:138421-155888 GCA_020662805.1 Glaucomys volans | reverse complement strand
CCAGGGTTACTCTACCACTGCTGGAGACAGAACCCAGGGTTACTCTAACACTGAGCTGCATCCCTAGCACTTTTTAAAATTTTGAGATAGCATCTTGCTAACATGTCCAAGCTGACCATGGCCTCCTGAGTAGCCAGATGACAGGTGTGTGCCACCATGCCTGGCAACTATTTACATTTATGATGAGAAACTTGGATGCCACTTGAAATGTGGAAGGGTAATTTCCAAAATCCCACCAGCAGCTGCATCACCACTGTGTTCTGAGGACCACTTTTGGGCCACCAAACAGGGAAGGTGCTACCACATGGCCCTCCTTCGCGAGCTCCCTCTGCTGGCCACTCTGAATGCTCAAGAAGAGCTGCCTCCGCATGGATAAGAGGAGAACTGCTACACACCCTTCTGTGGGCCTGCAGCGCACACCGCAGACCTCCAGACCCCACCGCTTACCCTCCTCTTTCAACATGCAGCCGACCAACTGCTTGAGGCTTAACTAGCAGAGAAGACATTTTCTATAGAATTACAGGAATGAGCCCCAGGAGATCAAGGTCAAGTGCCGTGTTCTAGCCAGAGGTTAAAGAAAGGTGACCATGAGGAGAGGCATGGCCAGCAGCAGCCTCCTGCCTATGGCCCACCACCCTCCCTTCCCTCCTGATAAAAGCCTTTGCGTACCCTGGAGTCCCCCAAGATGGCTTTCCTGGGGGTTGAGCTCTCCCCTCACCTTCTCAGGGTGCCAGCCCTTCAACAGATCTGATTTCCTCCCTGCCCACTCTCATCTCCTGAGCACTGGCTTTTGAGGCATGAGCAGATGATGGACCTGGGTCTAGTCTCAGGAGCTTGGAGCAAGTCAGCCGGAGTGGACTTCCATGGGAGTTTGCTTTCCCCTGTCCCACTTCTTTCTTGATCCCCAAACTGTGACTTGGGGCTCCTCTAGGGTTCTCTGGCAAGGTTGACCCTGCCATACATGTCCCCTGGGTTCAAAGGCACACGTGTAGGGAAGTCACGTGAAGACTGTGCCTCAGGTCTCTTCGACATGGGGGGTTTCCCAGTGCTGCTGTTGCAGAAGGTTCCAAGCGGGAAGGGAACACCTGCATTCAAACTTGTGGACTGGGCACAGCAGCACATGATGATCCCAGCTGCTTGGGAGGCTGAGCCTGGAGGATCTCAAGTTTGAGGCAAGTCTTGGAAACTTAGGAAGAACTGTCTCAAAATAAAAAGTAAAAAGGGCTGGGGGTGTAGCTCAGGGGTCCAACGTCTCTGGGTTCAGTCCCCAGTACTGCGCACACGTGCACACACCCATTGCTGGGTAGGACTAGAGTTGTAGTGCAGAGCATTAGCATATGCTTAAAAGCTGTTTTAAAAAATGAATTCCAGAGCTGGGGACACAGCTCAGTTGGCAGAGTGCCTGCCCTGCAGGTACAAGGCCCTGGTTTCAATCCCCAGCACCCCAACCCCATAAAAAAAAAAAAAGAATTCATGTCTCACAAACCCTCTGACTTTGGCACCAGTTGCTGTTCACTTCAGCCTCCCGCTTTAGACTCCTGTCCCCTGCAGAGCCAACCCGGGTCCTGGCTTCATTCTCTTTTCCTATTTTGTTACTGTCATTTCAACAAGGTCTTGAGAGGAAGTCAGGGCTGAAAAGATAGGTTCAGAATGCCACCTTTCCCACTTGGGAAATTCCCACTCGTGCATATTGATTAAATACGGTCTTTCTTTGGGAGGGATGATCTGTGAAAAGATTTAAACTATGCAAAAAGTTCGGTGGAAAAAAGCCAAACCCGGTGTACTGATCAACCAGTTTCAATAATTATCAAGTCAAGGCAAATTCCATCCCATCTATACCTTCAACCACTATCGTCCTGTTGTTCTGAAGTCAGCTCGACATATTATTTTATCCATAAATACTTCATCAAGTGTACGGATAAAACTAACATTATCACATCTAAAGCAACTACGAATCTCTAAAATCTTCAATATCTATGTGAACTTCGCTTGGCTTGGCTTTGTTTTGCAGTACTGAGCGTGTTCCATCCCTGGGCTAAATCATCAGCCCCTTTTAAATTTTGAGGGTTTCACTAAGTTGCTGAGGCTGGCTTCAAATTTGGACCCCTCCTGCTCAGCCTCCTGAGTTGCTGGAATTAAAGGCACGTACCACTGTGCCCATCTACTCTTATTTTGTTAAATCAGGAAACAAATCCACCTCTTTTTCCTCTTACAATGTGTTATGGAAAAAACTCTGTATTTTGCTCACCCCAACCTTTCACTGTCAGTTCATACACTCTTCCGTGCTCCTCACTTGCTGAAGCTGGGAGACAGTTCCAAAGGTTTGATTAGGCCCAGGTTCTCGCTGCGGGAGGGTGTGCGTCAGACCCTTTCACGGGTTGTCAGGGCCTCCTAGCAGAAGGCAGGAAATTCTCTTTGCAATATTGGTGACTGTTAACAGATTAATTCAGTAGAAATTGCAAAGTAGTGACATTCTTGCTTTAAAATTAATTTTTAGTTTGTTCTAATTAGTTATACATGACTGTAGAATGCATTTATGCATTTTGATAAATATAAATGGAGTATGATTTCTCATTTTTCTGATTATACATGTTGCAGGATCACATTGGTCATGCAATCATATATGTACAAATTAGTGACATTCTAATTCCTTCATTTCTTGTTCATTTATTAGCTGAAGTACTATGTACAACCTCTCATCTGTGAAGTGTTATTCAGTGCCTTTTATTTCTAAATGAACTATAATTTATTTTGATTTTTAATCTGCAGTAATTTAGAAGGCTTTCAAAACCAGCAAATGGTTTTGTTCTTTGGGGAGGAAGCTTTCCTTTTGTAGGCAAAAATGTTTAGAGTTATATTGTATTCAGAATGGGACTGGTATCATTTCTAAGAATTTTTAAAGTCATCTAATACACAGCCAATTTTTTAAAAAGTTTCAAGAGTACTTGACTTAAACGTGTATTTTCTGTGTGCTGCTATTACAGTTCATATCAACAGGGCTGGTATGCAGATCAGTGGTTGAGAGCTTGCCTAGCATGAGCACCACAAAATAGACAAGTAAGGTCCACATGAACATAAGAAGTCTGGCATTCCACTCCCTCATGTCCTTCCTGTTTTTTCCTTTCCTGTTTTTCTTTCTCAAATTGAAAGAGCCTCTATTTAGTTTTTTAGCGACAGTATTCTATCATCTTAAGAATTATTATGCTTTTTCTATCAATACATTTCTAAGTGTCAGAATCTCAAACTTTCCTCTCCTGAATAAATTAAGACCTGGAACCCACAGGTTTACTGACACCCACTATCTACCTGAAATCCCCTGCAATTTTAGAGTAAGATCATACTTTTTATTTTCCTAGGAATATTAACAACTACCTTTGGCTTCTCAGCCACCTTAGCAACAATCACTGTCACAGCCAGGGCTTTCACGGGGTGTGCAGCAGGGCTAGGACTCCTCCCTTCTTGAGGCTGCACTCACTCCAGAAACTTTTCACTGAGGGTCTCGAGGTTGGGGTCCTGGGAAAACTTCCTTTTTCATCCCAAAGGCAAAGGCACCATTTGCTGGGATAACATTGCTACCTCTCCTTTGCTTCTCATCTCCATCTCCGTTTCTTCTGAGATCAGCTGGAGAATCCTAGGGCCCCCCTCTGTTCTGTCATTAGGGCACATGTATCTTGCTCTGCTCAGTCCTCTAGTTTGTACTTCTGTTCACACATCCGTTTCATTTTTGCCTCCACTAGTTTTTCTCACTAGGCCAGAATCCAAGGCGGTTTAAAGCAGTAACCCCTGGATGTCCCTTAGCTCACAGTTCGGCAGCAGGGGTTCCTTCAGGGAGCATTTTCAGGTGTGGGCTCTGCTGCAGCTTTGCCGTCCGGCCAGACAGGAAGCAGGGCTGGGTGCAGCTCAGAGGCTGGGAGCATGCTCTCAGCACGCTGGCGGTCCTGGGGCCCCGCTCAGCACAGCGAAAAAGAAAACGCCCACACGGGAAGGCGCTTCTTCCGCCACCTCCACGCTCCCCGGTTTCCAAAAGAGCACCTTGGTGTTTCCACACCCCATTTCCCTATCCCACAGCTATGCCCAGAGGAGGTGCCAAGAAGGCTGGCACCTCTGGGGACTCCCTGTGGCTAAATCTAGGCCAGTGACCGCGGGAACATCTGGCAGTTTTCAGGAAAAGGCACAGAATCCCCCGGAACCTTGGGCCATCCAAGGCGTCCACGCTCCATCGCGCCCACGAGAGCCCGATTCTCCCCGACTGGGCCGTTCTCCGCTGCGGGTGCAACACAACGTCTACATCTCTTCCTGGGGGGCAGCGGTGAGTGGGCCGAGCTGGACCGGCGTCCCTGGGCGCGGGCGCCACGGCCCCGCGGGGAGCCTCCCTCGGCCCGCCACGCCGCGGTCCGCGCTGCTGCAGGGCGCCCGCCCGCTGGACGCGCCCCCGCGGGCCCCGGTTCCCCGTCGCGGTGCACGCGCACCTGCCACTCCCCCACGCCCGCGGGAAGGGCGAGCCCAGGCGCCCCCAGCACCCCGGGCCGACCTCGCAGGCGCCTACCCTCCGGCGGCCGCCGCCGCCCCCTCGCACGTACGCCTCGCTGCCCGCACGCGCCGCAGACCCCACCCCACGCACGCCCATTCCGTAAGTCGGGCTCCGCCCGTCGCACGTACGCCCTCCTGCACGCACGCGCCGCAGGCCCCACCCCACGCACGCCCATTCCGTAAGTCGGGCTCCGCCCGTCGCACGTACGCCCTCCTGCACGCACGCGCCGCAGGCCTCACCCCGCGCACGCGCTGCACGTGCCGCACGTGTCCGGCGTCCCGCTCAACGCAGGCTCCGCCCCGCGGCCAATGACCGCCGCCTCTGGGTCCGCCTCTCCGCCGCCCCGCCCCGCCCCGCCCCGCGTGTTCCCTGGTCCCGCGCGGCCCCGGCTCAGTGCTGAGCGGCCGGCCGGCGGCGCGCGTCCTCTACCGCGGTCGCCGCCGAGGCGCAGCCGCAGCCGAGCGCTACCCCACCTTCGAGCCGCCCTCCGGCGCCATGTCGCAGAGCGGAGCCCCCGGGCTGCAGGAGGAGAACCTTCAGGGTGAGGCGCGGGAGGTCGCGAGCGCTCCCGGGAGGCCGCGGGGGCCGGCGGACCCCGAGCCAGGCCGCGGCGGCCCGCGGGTGGGAGCTGGCCGAGGAGCCTGGTTCCAGCCGCGCCGCCTGACGTTGCCGCTGAAAGTAGGGGGTCACTGGGGCCCTGCTCGCGGGCCCTGGCCGGCGCTGGGCGACCCGCGGAGCCCACGGTGGTGCGGGTTGGACCGCACGTGCTGGCTTGTTTTTTGCAAGGGGTTGGACCCAGAGGCGCTCTACCACCGAGCTGTGTGCCCGTCCTTTTTGTTTTTTGAGATAGGGCCTCGCTAAATGGCTGAAGCTGGCCTCCAATTTGCCATCTTCCTGCCTCAGCCTCCCCAGCCGCAGGAATGACAGGCGTGCCCAGCCGCACCCGTCTGTGCTTTGGTTTTAGGTCTCCAGCACTTATTTCCGTAGGAACTCCGGACTTCCTAAAGTTGGAAGAAGAGGGACGGTGTTACGTGATACAGGGCATGAGTGGAGAGATAGGAGTTGCTTTTAAAAAATAGGGTTTAAACTGCTTTTTCTTTCAGTTCTGCTGAAGGTTCATGCCAGGACAGTTTAAATTGATTTGAGGCAGGAGGATCAATTGCCTAGCAGCCTGGGCAATTCGGTGAGATCCTGTCTCAAAATAATAAAATAATTTATTTTGAAAGGGCTGGGGTGTAGCTCTGTGGTAGAGCCCCTGGGTTCAATCTCCAGTTCCTGCCCCTCCTCCTCCTTCAAACTGAATCTAGGCTGAGAAAGTACAAGCAGAAGATTATTGCCCTTCCTGCTCTGGGCCCACTGACCCGTGGCACCTGAG
Source organism: Glaucomys volans (assembly GCA_020662805.1). Taxonomy (NCBI): domain Eukaryota; kingdom Metazoa; phylum Chordata; class Mammalia; order Rodentia; family Sciuridae; genus Glaucomys; species Glaucomys volans. The sequence goes on along the minus strand of JAJEJO010003340.1, from coordinate 149,982 downwards.
CAGACACTGGCTTTCCACCCGGCAGTTGCTGGTGCTGGCTGCAGGAGATCAGCTTTTACAGGTGCTCCACCATATCCACTAGGGCCCACCTGGAGGGCCACCTGTGGGTGTGCAGCTGAGCCCAGACATGTGCTCCACACACAATCCCAAGGGCCCAAGAGTTGGAGGGGGAACTGACCTTTGTGTTCTCTGAAGCAAGAGTTAACTAGGCAAAATGAGCATGTGAGTATGTTTGGAGAAGACTGTTCAAACCTTTGAGGGTGAAGTTTTAATCTTCATTTAGATATTTTAGAGGTTTCTATTCAGATAAGTTTAGTGAGCTGCTAATTTATTCTAAAGATTTTCGCAGGCAGGATTTACCTAGCCTAGTATACTGTAGAATATGTCTTTTGTTTTGGGTTGGGCGTTGCTGGGGATTGAATCCCTGCCCTTGTCACTTAACTACACCCACCACTCTTTTTAAAGAGTTTTCATTTTGAGACTGGATCTCAAATGGCTGAGGCTGGCTTGGAACTCCCAATCCTTCTGCCTCAGCCTCTCAAGTAGCTGGGATGAGAGGTGCATGCCATCCACACATCTGTAATCCCAGCAAACTGTATTTAAAAGTACAACCACATTTTGAAACATTGACAACTCCTTTGAAATTGATGGAGAGGTTTTTTTCCTTGTGAAATTTGATCCAAGGAGTGTTTCATTAACTCTTTGCGGTAAAATCGCCCATTTTGCTGATTATCAGGCTATTTATTTCTAAGGTTGTGTTGAACTTGTTATAACATTCAGCTGTGGTCTCTTGGAAGGGTTTTGAGTACTCTCGACTGTCTCTTCCATGGAATTGCTGAGTCATGGGCAACGCAGGATTGTCAGCCCGGGAGTTAAGAGATTTTTGTTTTTCTGCTTTGTTTATTCTATAAAAAGATGGTTACACAGTGTGGAAACTCACGCTGAGGATTCTTTGGGCCCCACTCAGAGTGTACGTGCAGCAGGGCACTTGCTCACCTTCCGGCCAGTGTGGGAGGGGTCACTGGTCATGTGGGCCTTGCAGCTGCCCCAGGAAATGCGAATCCAGCCTGGGATTCGCAGACAGCCCACAGCACTTGCCCTCCGCCTCTGCTCTGATTGGACTGCGGCTTGTTTACCTCTGAGCTGAGCAGGTGGAGGCTGGGAGAGAGCCCCAGAGCCAGCACTGACTGGTTCTTGCCCTGCCTGCCCGCCGTTCTGGCTGGAGCTGTTTGGTGGAAGGAGCGCTGTGGTTTCTTCACTCCTTTGACATATTGCTGCTAAACGGCAGGAGGGAGTTAGGATTTGTAAAAGTTGTAAGGGGGGCAGAGTGTGCATGCCCCTCCCAGGACCATGAGTGCATAGTTAAGTGCTCCCTGGCTACTCAGGAAAATAAGGTTGACAGGGACAGTTCAGGAGAAGGCAGGTGCTGTGCCCAAGAGCACAGGAATACCTTAAGCCCAGGTGACTGAGTGTCAGGTGTGGCCAGGAAACAAAGCTATGATAAGCTCACCTAGAAGCCAGTCACCTGGACCATCCGCCCAGTCGACTTCATGCTCAAAATTATGTGCTATTTCAAGCCCTGTCCCTTTCCCAACCAACCTAAGAAGCTTTTAAATGCAGAGAGCAGTTTCTTTAGGTGCACTTCTGGGGAGCAGTCCTTGGGTTGGGGGCCCAGATTCCCTCCAGGCTTAGCCCACTGCCTGGGCTTCTCTGGGTTATGGTGCAATCTGCCACCCCTGTGTGCTTACATGCCTGCCTGGGCTAGGTTCCCTTAGAATTAGCCTTTTCATCTTATTAATTAATTATTTTGGTACGGGGGATTGAGCCCAAGACCACATTACCACTGAGCTCCTTTATTCTTTATTTTGAGGTAGGGTCTCACTAAGTTGCTCAGGTTGATTGGGATCCTCCTGCCTCAGCCCCCGGTGTTGCTGGGATGACTGGTGGGTGCCACATGAGAGCTTTTTCACCGTGTTTGCCTCAGCATTCCAAATCAGCCCTATGAGAATGGAATGGGCTGGGCTTTTGGACAGCAGTGAGGGCCTCATGTCTGATCCTCCTTCAAAGCCAGGTCTGGGTCCTGCCACCCAGCCTAGGGGTGAGGGGCCTGCTGGCTGTGGTCACCTGCAGAGGTGCCCCAGGACGCAGTGCAGTGAGGCTGGGGTGCCGGGGGTGGAGGTCAGCTGATGGCATGTTTACATGGAGACTAGAAATGGTTAAGAACTCAGAAGGGTCGGGTCGAGTTTGGTCTCTAAGGTGGACCTGTTGGGTTTCCTTTTGTGACATTTAAATTCATAGCCTGGGCTTTCTTAGGGCCTCACCTAGAGCCACAGGGCACTGTGGTCAGGTGTCTTGATGGTGGGGATGGAAGTCAGTGTCGGGAGGGACTTGACGGGGAACTGGAGTGAGGCCCGGCCCTCTGAGGCCCTGTAGGTCGGCCATTGTGATGGTTCACTTGGGACTGTGAGGGGGCTCTCCGGCTGCTAAGAAACATGAATCTCTGCCTTTCTTAAACAGATCCTAGTGGCCAGCTGCAGACATGAGCAGGTGGTCAGTGTCTTCCAGAAGGCGTTTCCGGCTGTTGCTGCAGGGTGGTGGGGACTCCTGTCCCTAGTGAGTCGGTCCTTGTGTAGAGCTTTCAGATCCAGAAGTGCTGCTGACGCGCCAGGATGGGTTTTCCTTTTCTCCCAGGATACTGGGGACTCTGAGCACTGACGGGGTTGGCACGTGTCCCTCCAGTACCAGGTGTTGCCAGGGGGATGCAAGGCAGGAACACGACAGCAGCCTCTGAATGGGGCCAGATGGAGGTTTGGTGGCGGGAGTGGCCCTGTGCCTTTGTGGCGCCTGCCGGCAGCAGAAACACACACTGGTGCCACAGCTCTGGAGAAACAACTCCTCTTCTCTATGAATTACTAGTCTTCTGAGTTCCTAGCGCAGACTAAGACAGGTTCAGGTTGCACTTGTGTACAAACACGTTTTTGTCTCTGTCCTTGGCTCTGGTGTGGAGCTCCTTAAACTGGGATTTCCAGAGCGGTAGGAGCGTTGTGTTACTGAGTCCTTTTTTGTGAGGAGCCCTTGGAATACGCTTACGTAGATGCTGATGCCTTAGTGGGGCCCTGGCCTCTGTAGCACGGACAAGGGACTGGTCACCCTAAAGACCTAGTAAGCTATGGAGGTGGGGCAGGGAGGGGGCCACAGTTTGCGTTATCAAAAAAGACAACACCCCATTGAGCCAGGAGGTGCAGGGCTTTGGGCTGGTGAGGTTCAGGAGCTGGGAAGGTGGGAGTCGACTTCTTATGTCCCTACTTCTGAGTGCTGCGTCCTGGCCTTTTCCAAGTGCTGTCCAGAATACATGTAGTCTTTCCCAAGTTCTCTGAGTCACAGCACATTACTGAGTTGGGTAGGGCAGTGGGAACCTCTGAAATTGCAGCTGGCCAGGTACAAGTGTGGGCAGCCTGGGTACCACGTTTGTGGCTGTCTGAAGTGGGGGCAGTCGCTGATCCCTTATTTTGTGGGATGTCACTGACTAATAGCGTCAAAATTGAGTGGTTGGATGCCCAGTTGGTACTGGAGAATTGGTTGTTGGTTGCCCCTCCTGCCCTATTGATGTCACACACCAGAGAAGGCCCGGGCAGCACTGAAGCTCACTCGTCCCAGAAAAGGGAATTGTCACTGAGGGTGCCAGCCGGCTGGCAGCCTAGCACCCAGTGAGGGAGGTGGCTAGGGAAGGGCCCTCGGTGTGGCTACTTATGGTGCCCAGCATCAGCGTGCCTGGAGCTGGTCGGGGACCCTGGAGCTCCCAGCCTGGCCTGTGAGCGTGCCTGCCTCCTGTGGGCAGGGCAGCAGGGAGCCTCGTGGAGGCCTGAGAGTTTGTGTGGTCACTGGGGATCTCGCCCAGGCTGTCCCAGGCAAGCCACTGTTAATTCCTGTGCCTCTGTGTGCTTTCTTCTGATTGATGTGACAGGCCACAACCAGTGTCTCACTGAGGCCAGGCCAGCTCTGGAGAGCCCAGCCTGTGTCCTCCTCTGGGAGGGCGCTGAGTTGGTTGATGGGCAGCTCCACTGCTCCCTGATGATGGGCGGGTGCTGCTGTGGTGGCGTAAGGACAGGTAGCATATCTTCACTGAACTGGTAGAATCACAGCAACCCCGGATCTGCCTGTGAGTCTTCCTGGCGTCTGGGATCTGCCTCACGTTCCCCCTCCTGTGTACTAACCAACCGCACACCCACACAGTGGCCCTGGCCAGCCTGGCCGCAAGGGTGTGGGCAGCACAAGGCCTCGGAGGCGTGTGCTGCTGGGTGTTCGCTGGTTCGCCCGGGTCAGGAAGCAGGTGTGCTCCAACCACCACAGACGTGCACACCTTTCAGCTCCACGGCCCCTCCAGAGTGAGCACACGCCCACCAGGAAGGGAGTGCGGAGTGTGTGGTGCACTGGGCAGCCAGACCGGTGCCAAGCCAGGCGTCCAAGTGTGAAAACGTGTGTGCGTGCGTGTGTGTGTGTGTGTGTGTGTCTCTCTCTGGGGCTGGGGCTGAACCCAGGACCTCAGGCATGCTGGCGAGTGTTCTTCCACGGAGCGCTATCCCAGCCCGCTTTAATGTATTTACTTTGAGATGGGGTTTTGCTCAGTTCTCCAGGCTGGCCTTGAACTTTCTTCCTTTTTTTTTTTTTGTTACTGGGGATTGAACCCAGGACACTCAACCACTAAGCTCCATCCCCAGTCCCTTCTTATTTTGAGACAAGGTCTCGCTGAATTGCACAGACTGGCCTTGAACTTGTGATCATCTGCATCAGCCTCTGGGCTAGTTGGGATACTGGAGTGCACCTCACACCTGGCCCTTGTTTTTAACAGGTGTAGGGTTAGTGTCAAGATCTGTCGAAGTCGGTACTTACAGGGTAGCTTGTTCTGGTCAGTCAGATATAGCTAGAAACTGACTTGTTCAGAACATGTTAGTCTGATTTCTAACACGGATGTGAAAAGCAGTAACGTGAATTTTACAGGGCCTCAGGGTGAGTATGTGATGCTGGTGTGTGGAAGTAGGTTAAGAGTAAATCTTTTAAAGAAAATGTTTGATTCTTTAAGCTTTTGTTGATGGTCTTTTCTTCTAAAAGCTGAGGAAGGAAAGGCATCAAGTTGGACTCTGAGGATGTGACAGGTTGAGCTGACACCTGTTTGGTTTAAAGAAATGGGACAACATTCAGCTAATGAGACAGTGGGCCAGTAGTGCGTGTCAGAAGTGGGCAGGAAGGGAGGGCTCATCCTCAGGAAGTGGACGGGTGGCAAGCTGGGTTCGGACCAGGTTCCAGAGTGGGTGGAAGATTCCAACCATGCCTTTTTTTTGGTCCCCTAGGCTCCTGGGTGGAACTGCACTTCAGCAGTAATGGGAACGGGAGCGGTGTTCCAGCCTCAGTTTCTATTTATAATGGAGACATGGAAAAAATACTGCTGGATGCCCAGCATGAATCTGGGCGGAGTAGCTCCAAGAGTTCCCACTGTGACAGGTACCGCAGTGCTGCCGTCCAGAGGAGGAGCGGCCAGTTGCACACACCCTGTGACCTGTGGGGCAACCAGGGGCAGTCCTGGCACCGAGGAGCTCCTCCGTCGGTGGAGACCTGGGCCCCTCTGCCCCTTTGAGCCAGCCAGCTCTGTGAGGGCGCTCAGCACGAGCCCTCCCCTGGCTTGGCCGCCCGCCATGGTGGCTGCCTGCGAATCGGCGAGCAGAGTCAGGCATCGCAGATTGCTGGCCGCTGGGAACAAGAGCTGCCTCTTCTGGAGGACTGGGCTCCTCGCTCCTGCGGTGTCCAGCTGGAAAGACTGAGGAGCAGTTTGGCCCTGGGCATTGGCTGGCAGCTGCCCTCTGTCCTGTCCTTAGCCTTAGCTGAGGAGATGGCCCCTGTCTTGGGGTTTTTGGTGCCCTTTTTTTGGTACTGGGATTGAAAGAGGGTCTTGCTCAGGGTAGGCACACTCGACGGCATAACTGCCTCCCAGCCCTTCTTATTTTGCCCCCGGGCCGCACTAAGGTGCCCAGGCTGGCCTCAAACCTGCATGCTCTGCCCCAGCCTCCCGAGTAGTTAGGATTGCAGGCGTCTGCCAGTGCACCCAGCTGGGGGAGTTCGCTTCTGAAGGCAGAATGTTAACATGATGTTCTTTCTTCCCTGTTCCATTCACATTATTACCAAGCCCACCTCGTTCACAGACACCACAGGAAAATACTAGAGCTTCTGAAACAGACACCCATAGCATTGGAGAGAAGAACAGCTCTCAGGTAAGCTGGCGGGCGCGCGGCTACACACCGGAGGGCTGCCCGCTCAGTAGCCATCCCAAGCGTAACCAAGCACAGGCTGGATTTTAGGGTGTCTTGTGCCTTAAAAAATATATTGGACCCCAGCACACGGGCTTCACAGTGGGCTGACTGGGGAAGCGTGAAGGGGACTGCAGTGGTGTCTATTGCCCCCCACTCCCAGGCCACTGGGAGGGAGGCAGGACTCTCTTGTGCCTGGTGACTGGGAGCTGGTTGCTGGTGCCCCCCTCTTCATGGTTGTGGGTTGGGCGGCCTCCACGTGGTTGTGACTTCTGGGTGTCTCCATAGACACTGCAGGTGCCCTTTCTGACACCTAGCACTAACCGGTGCTCAGCAGTTTGTGTTAGTAGCTCAGCGACCTGGTGACTTTACTAACATGAACAGATACAGTGAGTCTCAGCAGGCATTTAGCCTCCTGAGGGCACAACCCTTCCAAAGGTGCAAGCCTGTGAGGAGAAGACACAGCTGGGGCTTTTGCCCTGCTGACCTGTAGCTCCCTGCCCTTCCCTTCGCCTCCTGCTGGGACTCTGAGGCAGTGACAGTGACACACTGCTCAGTCAGCAGTGCTGTGTGAGGTGCGCGTTCCCTCGGGTGTTGGACATGCTGAGGACGACAGTTTCCCCTGTAACTGGCTGTGGAGCTGCCTTAGCTGAAGGAGGTGGTAGGCTGGTACTGGTCCTGCTTCCTCCTGCGCCAGCCAGTTCCTCTCGGGTATCCCTGCTACCCCGGATTTTCTCTGGGACATCTCCCTGGCCCCAGTCAGGACGCCAAGGCTTCCAGAGCTCAGAGGCACTTGTAGCAAGCAAGGTCATGGCTGTGCCCCAGGTGTCACCTGTTTCCAGATGTCTGAGGTCCCTGTCCAGCTTGGCATCCAGACATTTGATAGGTTCAGCACTGCATACTAGAGTGTTCCCACTATTTTACGTAATTCTTCCTCCCCCAAAGGAATTACTTGCTCAGGCAGAGAGTCCTGAAGATGTAGAAAAGCAGAGTTAAGAAACACCTCCGGTCCTGTGTTTGGATTCTTCTAAGTTGTGAAGTTACAGTCTGCTAGGGCAGCTGTGCGGTTCCCGTGCTTCCTGCTCTCCTGCATCGCCTGCCTGCTGAGCAGCGTTTATTTCACGTGGCCAGCCTGCTCTGCACCATTCGATGGCTGCATCACACTGCTGTGGTCACCTCCTGTCCACCTCGTGTTGTCCCTAGCCTGCGTGCAGCTCTCAGTGCTGCCCGAACCTCACAGTTGTGCAGGGTTCCGACGGACTGGGCGGGGCTGACAGCAGGCGTCTGCCTTGCTCGTGTCACCAGCCCCTGGACCGTGGCCCGAGGAGTGGACGTGTGTCTCTGGGCTCTGCGTTCAGCTTACTGAACTCTTACTTCCTGGTGCGAGTGTGGTAGGCTAATCTGCTTTAAATATTTGCTTTATCTTAGTCTGAGGAAGATTATCTTGAGAGAAGGAAAGAAGTTGAAAGCATCTTAAAGAAAAACTCTGACTGGATATGGGATTGGTCGAGTCGGCCAGAAAACATCCCCCCCAAGTGAGTCTGCTCTCAGCGGTGCGGGCTCTTGTGGTGGAGGGGGCACGGATGACACCTTTCTTCCCACCCCAGGGAGTTCCTCTTCAAACACCCGAAGCGCACGGCCACTCTCAGCATGAGAAACACCAGTGTCATGAAGAAAGGGGGCATTTTCTCAGCAGAGTTTCTCAAGGTTTTTCTTCCATCCCTGCTGCTCTCTCATCTGCTGGCCATTGGATTGGGGTAGGTGACGTCACAGTGCAGCCCTGACGGGGGGCCTTGGGTGGTTCAAGGTCTCTGAGTTCTGAGCGTAAGTGATGATGGCTGGGTGCATTTCCACAGGGTAACCATGCTGTCACTGGTCAGGAAGGAGAAACACCGGCAGTGCTGAAAGGCCTTCCGGTTCAGTCCCTCTCCTTGCACGGGGCTGTGTCCACCTTCTTCACCTGGACTGCATCGTGTGGCACTGCCCTCACCTGTCCCTCTCGGCTCTGGGTGGCACAGGATAGTCCTCTTTGGCTCTCAGCAGTAACAAAACAAGGTCTCTAGATTTCTGACTTCTTGGGCTAAGTAACTGCAGGCAGCATGGGAGTCCAGCAGGGGCAGTGTGGACCTCCAGCTGGACAGCAAGGGCCAGACCTGCCCTTTCCTTGGGCGCCTCCCATGGTGTGCAGTGTTCTCTGGCTGCTGGGTTCTGGAGAGCTGGGTGCCAGCACTGGCTTCTGGCTGGAGTTGCCTGGAGGGCTCATGTGCCTGGGGCAGCAGGGCACGGGATGAAAGGTCCCGCGGCATGGTCACCCTTCTCCCCAGATTCTTGGTGTGGCAGATCCTCTCTGCTCCCCTCCATGTCTGCAGGTCTTGTGGGTTATGTCCAGCCTTCCTTGGCCCACAGTTCATCTGCCTGTGGAAATGGGTTCCTGCGTGAGCCAGAGGCTTCTCACAGTCACCTTTGCCGGTGACTTTTCCTGTGTGTGATTCTCTTCTGGCCTTTCTCTCAAGGACAGCTCCAGTCCATCATCTTCCTTTGGCTTTGGGCTCAGACTCAGTGCATCAGGCTCACCAGTGAGTTGGTGAGGTACTGATTGAGCTTTTCCCAGAACTAGCAAGCAGGGCCTGGTAACACCATTCTAAATGTATTCCTTTCAGGGTGGTTTTCTGCATCCAACTCCTAACTGCTGTCCTTCCTTAATCTTGCTTAGTCTTTTGGAGCCTGATGGCACTACCCCCACCCAGCACTCCTCAGCGGCTTCCCATCACGATCAGGATAAAAGCCACCCTCTGTAGTTGGTCCCAGAAAGCTCATGGAATGCCACCTCCTCCTGCCACTCCCACAGGCCTGGCCAGCCCTGTCCCCTGCTCTTAAGTGATATCCCCGGCTTTTCAGGCATCCACTGGGACCAGGCTTAGGCTGCTGTGGGCAGGGCTTCTTTATTCAGTGATTGGCGTTTGAGGTTGGTCACCTGCCCTGGGGGGTGCTTTCCAGCATTGTGTTGGATCAATTCAAAAAGAGAGAGGGAATGAAAAAGCTGTTGTGTGGTAGCAGCCCTTGTGCTTGGTTGGTATCCCACTCTGGTGCTGGGGATGAGCCCAGAGCCCTGTGCTGCCAGGCGAGCACTGTGCCACCGACCAGAGCCCAGCCAGTCACCTGCCTGTGCTCAGGTTGAGCAGAGTGCACTGCCTGAACACAGCTGGGCATTTTACAGTCAGACTGACATGAGAGGTTGATGAATAAAGCACCTGATGAAGGTCTGCAGGTCGTCCTCACAGAGAGTTTTCATAGGCATACAATAGTCCTTCATAAGCTGCAGCCACGGGGAGCTCCCCGTCCAGCTGTGCAGGGCCACCTGCCTGCGAGGCTCCACTAACTGCCGTCACTCCCTGTTAGGATCTACATTGGGCGGCGCCTGACGACCTCCACCAGCACCTTCTGACGGAGCCCGGGCCTGGCTGGTTGGCGTGCTGGGGTTCCTTGGGAGCTGACGGCGGGCTGCAGCGCTGCGTGATCCTTGGCTGGCCGCACCACCTGCATTTATTTGTTCCGTAAATGCTGCACTTGTAACTTAGTGAAAAGAAACAGCAGACACTAAAACCATGCTGGCCTGTGATTATACCTATGGGATCAATTAATAAGCATGTCAGACTGACTAATAGTTACTGTAAGATTTGGTAGTGAATTTCCTTTGAATATTAGATATAAATAGTATAAATAATAGTTATGTATGTAGTATTTAAAAAATTAACTATAACCTTAATTGTTAAAATACTTTCTATTTCAAAAGACTGAAAAACAGATTGATAGAAAAAAAAAATCACTACATTAAGGGATTTGTCCAAAAGATATGTTGTGGCCTTACAATCACTCTGTAGACGGTGTGTTTGACGTAGAGGGACGAGGGTTGTCTGAAGACCACCCGCTCCGCAGCGAGGCGCTCCCTGTGCAGCCCACCTGAGCAGGGTGTGCAGCGTGCAGACTGCAGCCTCGACTGCCAGGCTGTCCCCGGGTGGTCAGCTCTCCGGAAGCACCTCCTTGGTCACTCTCTCTCTGGATTGCTGGATTTAATCTTATGGTTTGTGCTCAACTTTTGTGTGCTCTTAACCAGCTTCACTGTACGCAGGTGTGTCGACTTAAACTGGAGGTAGACAAATAAATCTTTGCCAAATTCTTCAGATGATGTATTTGTACGTGGTGAGCCAAGCGTCTAACTCCTGACTGAGCAGCTTCACCACGCGTCCTGCCTCGTCTTTCCTGCAGTGTGGTTTCTTCCACGTGCTGTGTATGTCTTGTACTTCGCCCGTCCGCACTTCGTTCAGGTGTGTTAAAATAAACCAACATTTTAACTTAGGAATCTTATGTTGAAGCCATTGCCATGGGACACTAGCTGATGCCCCCTCATTTGGAGGAGGCTAGTGGGATGGCACCAGCAGCCCTCATGTAATTTATAATGTAACCTCAGAGACAGTCCATGAGGTCCCGTTGGCTCACCCTGATGAGAGGCTGCCCTTCTGTGGAGACCAGCATGTCTGTCCGGCATCAGAAGCATCTTGCTCTGAGTTCCGGATGAAATTGGCTTTTGGGTGTCCCTGACGTAGCATAGCTGGTCACTCGACAGGGCCAGTCAGGCTTACCCCATCGCCAGTGGCCCCAGCAGAACTCGGCGAGCTGCCTGGAAGGGCTGTGGACAAATGAGATGAGGCCCAGACTTAGTTTGCCAGGGCGCCTTTTCATCAGGCTGTCTCAAAGTAGGCGCTTTATGTATGCACCCCATCTCCAGGGATGCCGGCATCTGCAACTGTCCAGGGCTTTGTGCAAGGCTGCACCTTCCCCTGTGCTGCAGCCCCAGGGAATGCGTGGCTGTGTACTGGGGGGATGAGGAGTCAGTACGGGTGCAGGTCCCCAGAGCAGGTGAACAGCTGCTGCGGAGGCAGCTCTGCTCCCTCCTTCAGGAGGCCAGCAACCAGGCCTCTCTCCCTGGCAAATACCAGGTAAGTGCACCATGATTCATTTGCTGAAGAGCACGTTTCCAAATATCTCACAAAATCCAAATAACGTTAAGAAGAGCCTCTGGCCACTACCTACAAAGGCAGTTTCCTGAGGCAGATTTCCACGAGCCCTAGGATCCGACGTCACAGGTGACAGTGTGACACCCTGGGACGGACTGCAGAGGACATGCTCCAGGGAGGGAGCCCTGGTGTGGGAGTCCCCTCAGGACAGGCCTCCTTCCCACTGACCACTCCAGGGAGGGAGCCC
>JAJEJO010003340.1:90518-138411 GCA_020662805.1 Glaucomys volans | reverse complement strand
GAGGGAGCCCTGTGTGGGAGTCCCCTCAGGACAGGCCTCCTTCCCACAGTCTACACCAGGTTCACTCCTGGAAGGCACACCTTCATTTCCACAATAGAGGCACCAAAGACACAACTAGTAGTATGTCCAAACACTAAAGCAAATGAGGAGTGTGTAGGAGAATGAGTCGGTCAGTTCTGGCAGGAAGGAAGCAGAGGGAGAGCAGGGGAGGAGATCCTCAAGGGCCTGCCTCCTGTGACCTGCTTCCTCCAGAGTCCCTGCGTGCAGTCACCACCTAGTGAGTGGTCCTTTGAAAGTACCAGTCTGCCAAATGGATTAAGCCACCGATTGATCACAAACTAATCATTTCATCTCCTGGAGCTTTGGGGTAACACCTCATATCCCAACCACAACAGATGGGGTCTATAGTCCCTCCTGCTGGGCTCTGGACTCACTGGTCAGTGGTATATGGAGGAAGTAACATGGGGCCAGTTCCTGGCCTCATGCAGCTTCCGTGCTGAGAGGGAGCTAGACTGCAGAGAGAACCTGGAGACAGCAACAGGGAGCTTGTCTGCCGGCCACTCCCCTGGCTGAGCGGGCAGCCTCGGGAGCACTGCCGCCCCTGCACGTCATGTGTTCACCCTTTAAGGAAAACAAGCTGAGAAAAACATGTCCCTTGGCCACACCACGCCTCTTCATGAGTTTGCCAGAACGTATCCTTGCTCTTCAGTGCTGAGGAGACCCGGGAAGCCTGGATTGAAGGACGTGCTACAGAAGTGGCTGGGTCATGGCGACTGAGGACCCTGGATGTGGGGGACCGGCAGCAGGGCTGTGTCGGTGCTCGTCTGCGTTCTATGCTGTGCTGGGTGCATGACGTGTGGACACCAGGGAAGGTGGAGGAAGCGCGGCCTGGGACCACGAATGCTTTTCGAAGCCTGTTCAGAATGTTTCAAAGTAAAACGTGGGCGAGACCTTCGTACTCAAAGTGGCCCCTGAGCTGGGGGCATCAGCATTGCTGGGGACACCCTGATCAGAGCTGTGCTGGGTGCAGCGCCTCTTGGCAAAGGCCTGAGGAGGGCCGGCAGGCCTGGACACCTGGGGCCTTCTGTGTGAGAACTGGCTGGAAGACAGCAGGTCTGCTGAAGACTGAAGCACCCTGGAGAAGCCGGTGACAGGATCGCCCACCAGGGTCAGAGGCAGAAGCAAGACATTGCCATCATCTTTTTAGGTATTTTGGAATCTACAGGTTACCAGTTTAGAACTAAGAAAAAATTATTTTTCACCTTTTGGTCCTAAGGATTGAAGCAGGGGTGCTCTAACTGAGCTACATCCTAGCCCTTTTTATTTTGAGACAGGGCTTGCTAAGCTTTGGTCTAACTTGTGCCCTTTGCCTCCTGAGCTGCTGGAATGACAGGTGGTGTCCCACGTTCAGTGTTGAGAAAGTGCATTTCTACAACCACAGTTAGAGTGTCAGATATTTCAGTTTTGGAGAACAAATTTCCCACAGAAAGTTCTTGGGAATAATGTTTCCTAGCCGTTCAGCACAGACTCATTTTAAAAAGGAATCCCGCTCTTTCCCAAGTTCCTTTTTCTTTCTTTCTGGTACTGCCATGCAAGTGCAAGGTAGGCAGTGTCTACCCCGACCCCACCCTCAGCTCTCCCAGGTGACTAACAGTTTCCTGTCAGAAGAGGCAAAAAGGCAAATTGCTTAAGGTCTCTCTTCTGAAAAGCTGTAATTACAAACAAGCACTCGGATGATGAGATCTGATGTCACATACGTGGCCATTCCAGGTAAATGGCTTCCTATTGAAACCTCTGATCTGCGGAAACACCACCACCTCTGGGTCTCAGCCGTGCTCCTGCTGGGGCTGCATCCGGCTCAGGCTGGTCGGCAGCCATCTGCAGGGCCCTCCAGGAGGCACCAGCTCGGACTGAATGTGCCAGTCAGGTGTGAAGGGCCAGTCCCTTCTGCAGACGTCAGTGACACATCTCAAGGATGCCACGAAGCCTCAGGACACAGCAGCTGCAAATCAAAACTCGATCACAGGAGTTTTCCAACAGCCAGGTGGGAAATGAGAATTCAAGGAGCCCCTCACTCACCCACTGTAGATTGTCATCAGCAAGAAATCGCAGGTCTCTGACTTGATGCTGTGAAACTGTGGCCTTGAAAAGTCAGCAGCTCTTCTACGACTGGCTCTTGTGTGCCAAGCCTTCCTCTCCAAGACGCTTTTCCGGGGCACCCAGCAGAGGCCCCGCCTCCCCTTGCTGAGAACCACCGTGCGATGCAGGTGACCATCTGATGACCACACACTCAGGCATATTTCGAGGGACTGGTTTCCATTGTGTTTTTTTTAAACAGCATTAAAACGTTCTAACTGAAGGGACTTGCACAACGTCATTGTGCAGGACAGCCCCGGGCTGCTCGGACCCTGGCTCTCCCTGGTGCAGGTGCTGGGCTCCGGGCCATCTCCTGCAGCTGCTCCGAGACCCTCCTGCTGCTCTCTGGACACAGGTGTTGGCTGAGGCAGCGCAGATGGGGTGGAGTGGTCAGGATTATGAGAACTTGGAAAATCCAAGAGGACGTCCAAGTGCAGGTTCCTGTCCAGGGTGTGTCCTGCCTGGCGTGAAGGCACCACCAGCTGCCTTGGACAGATGGGGTCCCAGTGGTGTGCTAGGCTCTACATGAAGGCAGACAGTGCCCGGACCCAGGCCCAGGATGACCCTGGCCTCCGCCCACCCTTCAGCTGGGTTTCCCCCTCCCCAGTGGTTCCTGAAAGGTCAAGGTTAAGCTCCATGGCCTGCAAGAGCCTGCAGCCCACAGCACCAGCAGCCTCTGCAGAGCAGAGTGCCCGGAGCTGACCCTCGCCAGCAACAAGTGTCACTGAGGGACACAGGTGGTGTGTCCCTCTGTAGCCCATGGCCCTGTTCTGCACCTGTGCCCAGAGGGGCTGCTGTCCACACCAGAACTGCCCTTTCCCAGGTCTGGTCAACACTGGCCACACCCTGCACACTGAAGCCACTGGCCTGCTCGCTTGGCTCAGCTGCATCAGGCAGCTCCTGCCATGAGGGCAGGCAGGGCCCGAGGCTGGTGCGTGGGGTCCTTGGGCAGTGTCCACCATCATCTACAGGGCCCAGGGGCTGGCCAGCTGTACACCAGCTCACATGAGACTCCACAGCTTTCTGGGCATGACACCTCTGGACAGATCACATTGGAAACGTGACCCATCCCTGCTCAACACCCACAGTCCAGTCCTGGCAAACCCCACCTCAGACCTGGGCTGAGCACCGAGCACCACCCACAGACAACAGGCACTTAGTGCTCCTCCACCCACAGCAGTTGCAGGACACCGTCACCAGGGCCTTGCGGCGTGGACGCCCATGGCGGGCATTCTCCATCACTCCCCTGCTGATCCAGACAGCGCACATTTAAAAGCGATGCTCGTCTCATCCCCTTTAAGACGGTTGCTCCTGAGAGAGGTGGAGACAGCCCTCTGGGCCTGCAGGCACCGGACCCACAGGCTCCGCTCAAGAGCTGCTGGTGCTGGCAGGCTGCAATTTAAAGCTCCTGGCAGGACAGGTGCGACGTCTCTCACCCTCACTACCCTTCAGCTCAGGAATGCAACGATTAGGTTTGTATAGCATAACTGGTTTACAGAAGCTCAGTCTCTTTAAAAATGCACGATGAGGTTTGGAAGCGCAGCCCCACGGCAGAACACCTACCGCAGCACGCACAAGGACCTGGGTTCCACCCCAGCACTGAAGCAAGGGTGGAAGGGCCCCGGAAAAATGCAGCCCCCCTCCTCTTATAGTACAAAGGGACTGTATCACGAAGCTACATCCCCAGCCCTTTCTAAATTTTAACTTTTGAGAGTTTCCCCAAGTTGCTCAGGCTGGCTTCCAATTTGTGATTCTCCTGCCTCAGCCTCCAGAATCATTAGGATGACAGGTGTGTGCCACAGTGCCCAGCTGAAAATGCATGCTTAAATTCTCGTCAGTGAAGTTTATTCACCTGAGCCAGATTCTCGGGGTAGAGAGCACCAAATCTACCTTCAAAAGGTGCACAGAATTCACTTTCAGGAGTTTAGAACAAGTGACAGACTTTATAAGTTTGAATATACGCATCAATTTAAGCCTTAGGATTCTCACGTCACTGGAATGGAGAAAGGCTTCGGTGCACTCCGATGTGCAGGAGGGAAGAGGCGGCAGCAGACTCTCTACCTCCCTCTACAGAGCACTCCTTCTCAGACGGGAACAGGGGCCAGCCTCTGTAACTGCCCCCAAGAGGACCTGAGACACCCACACAACAGTGCGGGGGCCTGGGGAACAGGGACAGGGCCGCCAGCCAGGGCTCGCCCTGAGGACTACCAACCCCGCAAGGAGCAGGCGGCCACACAGGATGAGCCTGCACTAACCGCTGCCTGTCCCCAGGTGTCAGGCTGGTTTCCTACTTAGTGGGAAATACATTTTAAAGATGAAAAAAGTTGTCCAAATACACAGTGCAGTCCAGTTAAATCATTTAAAATTTATTAAATTTTTTGGTCAAAATAGTTGGAACAAATAAATACAATCCTTTTCCTAGAACCGATTTTAAGGACCAGGGCTGACTAACGCTGGCACAGCTGCTGCACACCTGACGGCGTGAAAGGCGTCACGACCAAGACACTGAGTTACTTTTAAATAAAATAAAGGCATTTTTATGTTCTCAATTTCTAACTCAATGTGAACTAATGTGGCATTCTGATAACATCGACTCAGGGTGACATGTTGTCCTTGCATACCTATATCATTAGTGATCAAAATACACCTTCATTTTCAGCAATGGCACGTGAGACCCGGCTCTCCACCCCTGGGGACAGGGGCACTGTGACTGGGCCCGTGGGTCAAATCCCATGGAAGCAATCTTCTCTCACTTAGCGCTGGTACGCCTCTGTACTATGTGCTGGGAAACCTTGATTTCTGACATCAGAGATCTTTTGAAATGAACCACCAAGGTATTGTTGGCACCTCATGGCAGTTAAAGTGGTCTGACTGCTGGCTTGAGATGCAGTGTGAAGGCATGCGTGTACCTTTAGCAATATTTAAAAAGTGTGTTTCCCCCAAAGTACTTTTTTAAAAGGCTTTTAAAAGAAAGCACATGTTTTCAATGCAGTGAGTCTGAGGCCTACCTGAAGGCGGGTGTCAGCGGCAGCTGCGCTGCCCTTCCCTGGGATCTTCCTTCCCAGCCCCACCTGGTGGGTGGGCGGCTATTTCTACAGACACAGGACCGCCACTGCCGCTTGGCAAAAGCTGTGTTTAGAATTTGAGGAACTGCACACCTTCCACCATTCTGCCAAAGGAGGACCAAAGACTCAAATTGTTCCCAGGAATGATCCTGCATGATTTCATTACATAAAATCGAAGCAAATAAAAAGAGGGCGACTTCTGTTTGGAGTCAAAAGCACTCAGCACTATGCTGCTTTCACTGGGTGGGCACCCCGGAAGGTGCGAAGGCCTGCCTGGCTCAGGGCCACCCCCGTCCAGGTGAAGGGCCAAGGACAGCAGGGAGAGGGAAGAGCCGGAGGGAGGGGCGGGGAGAGGGCCTGAGGACACCTCTTCCCTTGGATGTTAGTTATTTGGTCTATAAACTGGAAAGGAAGGCTCAGACTTAAATAAATATATTTATTTTGAGTAATGGCCTTTATTGAGCAATGTCCAGCACTTCTGCTCCCGTGGGCTTCGCTCTGGAGCAGCAGCACCCCTCTCTCCCGGGCTGAAGGCAGGGCCAGGCCAGGCGGGGCAGGGCCAGCTGATCCTCTGTGGGAGGCCTCAGGCTCTGCAGAGGTCAACGACGTCGGGCAGTCAAGACGCGGCCTCCCCCGCTCCTCAGTTGGCTTTGTCCTGGAATATGTACAGGTTATTGGTGGCAGCCACGGCGATGATGTTGTCCACAGGGTGCCAGGCTGTGTGGAGGATCTTCTTGTTGAAGTCCAGGCTGTCCACACTGATCTCGTCCTTCTTCCTCTTCCCGCCTGCACACACTTTCCGGGGCTTTAAGCTGGCGCGGGGTTTGCTGCTCTCTCTCGAGGCTTCCAGTGTGACGTCCCTCCGAGTGCTCCTATCGAACATCCTGAAGAAGTTGTTGTAGGAGCCCGTCATGACAGCACTGCTCGAGACAAGAGAGGAGCACTGAGCACCCAGCACCATGCGCCCCTCCAGCCCCTCTCTCCACAGCACCCAGGAATTCTCAGAACCAGGACTGAAATGCCAGTGGTCAGAGAAGAGATGAAGCGTTTCCTACCAAAGCTTACGTACGATCTTCTAAGCAGACGCAATCCCACCTGCTCGTCTCCGTCATGAGCGGGCGGCCCTTTTCCCAGCCCCAACTTGTGCACTGCCATCGCCGCCCAAGCTCCTCTCCACGCAGTCCTGCTCAGCACGGGTCGGCCACCCCGTCAATGCGTCTCCACTCACTTTTCATCAGACTTCTGTTGTTGTTGGTACTGGGGCCTCAACCCAGGAGTGCTTCACCCCTGAGCCACATCCCTAACCCTTCTTATTTTGAGACAGGGTCTCACTAAGGTGCTTAGAGTCTTACCAAGTTGCCTAGGCTGGCCTCAAACTTGCAATCCTCCTGCCTCAGCTTCCCCAGTCACCTGGATTACAGGTGTGTACAACAGGGTCCAGCCCGATCAAACCATTTTTTATTAATTTATCTTCAAAAAGTTTCTTCCACATGAAGCAATAGATAACATACAGTGAAACTCATAAATACAAAGAACAGTATGGCAGAAACTGAGAATCCCATTTCACATAAATCCAGATTTTGCTATACCTTCCCTGCTCTACTTCAGTGTCAATTCCAACTTTCAAAGGTCTCTGTGGACAAGGAGCCACTAGAGCACTGACACAGCCTTGACAGCACGGCTCGAGCACACGGCAGAAACCTCGTCAACAGAAGTTGACATTTTCTCATTTTCTCCAAAAATGAGAGAAGTGGCTGGCTAACATCAAATGCTGCTGGAGGTGACCCACGGCTTCAGAATGCGTGGTTCCTTGACAGGAGGGGTGGTCGATGGCTCTCCGCGCCTTCCTGGCCAGGTGAGACCATCTCTGGTGGTCCCCCTGCTGTCCTCAGACCTGGCTCTGTTCCCTCAGCATCCCCCCGCCCCCCTCTCGGGGGATGTGCCTGTCCAGGTGCCCATCCTCAGCACAGGCGGCGTCACGATGCACCCCAGGGCTCTTCCCAGCTATGTGCAAATACTCCAGTGTCCCATCAACCTCGTCCCCAACAGCTCACAGGAAAAAAGACAAACAGAAAAGGACTGCACACAGCTGTCCTTGCTCATTCGGGACCTGCACCCTGTCACAGGAGCACTGGTCCCAGAGGGGTTGGTGTTCCAGCCTAAGCTTGAAATGAACACCATGACCAGGACCACACAGGGCCACCCACACAGGAGGGTGACTCTAACTGGGAGCTCTTCAAACAACCTCTGCACAGAGCACAGTGCTAGGAAAGCACAAGCAGCCCAGCACAAGGTCTGAGGTGCAGCCAGGCCAGCAACTGCTTACCTTCAAACTCCTGACAGCCCATGCCGCAGCCCACCTGGCAACCACCCGCCAGAGAGCCCTCAGGGCCCCTGCCCCGTCAGCACCATCCCCCGGGATGGGGGCAGAGCCCAACGCAGACCTACATGGACAAGGCTGCCAGGACAAGAAGCCACACCACTGGCTGGACAACCTGGTGCACTGGCAGCCCTCAGCCCTCGCCCTGCGGCATCCTGCCCCTCGCAGACACTCCCAGGCAAGACAGTGGGGAGGGTCCTCGGGAGCCAGTGGATGAGCACCAGTTCTTAGATGCTCGTGGGGACGCTGAACTGAAATGTATTCTGTGACATTTCAGATAAACTAGAAGGCATCAGGAACAACGCAGCACTGTCCACAGGTCCATCACCAAGAAGGCCGAACCCCACCAGGCACTCCCCCAGACAGCAGATGGCCAGCCCTCTGGCTCTGCCGAGTGCGGTGATCTCTCCCCTAAGCAGGTGTGCACCTTCAGTCACAGATTCATATTCGGGGTGCTTGAGGTCAAACCCGGGGTCTCCCATGTGCTACGTGAGTGCTTTGCTAGCTTAACACACCTCTGGCCTGTGAACCTGAAAGGGCCTCTCGCACGGCTGGACAGCGAGTCCTCAGGGCCTCATGAGGCCCACCCTCGAGGCACGGAGTTCCGCCCCACTCTCACTGCTGCCCTGCTGACGACCCTGCTGAGCTAATGGTGGAGGGTCCCCCACCTAGTACCTGGGTCGGGGGTTCTGATTCCCAGCCCACTGATGGTCACCAGAGTCCCACACAGGGCAGGGCAGGGCAGCTCCCTCCTGGCACTCCCAACACCACTGTGTGGCTTCCACCTCTGGCTGTGGACGGGGTGACCTGTGCCTCCTTTACCCCCGCCCCAGCCCCACCTGCGGGCGCCCTCGGCGTGCCTGCCAGTCTCACTGACCCGCGGTCTCCACAGGTCTGGTGTCTTCCTGTTGGTGACGTTTGCTTCCTTGAGCCCCTACACTCTCAGAGCTGCTCACTCCTCGCTGTGGGGGCTTGTCTCTGTCCCTGCACCACCGCCCTCTGGTGGGGACAGGCCGACAGGTCTGTGTGGCCAGCAGACCTTCTCTTGGCTCCTGGCGCTGGCTGGATCCAGGGCCTCTCCAGGATCCCTCCTGCTGCAACACCCACAGCGAACGTCTCTGGCGCCCTCTCTGGTCTCCTCTTACTGTTGATTCCACCTCCCACTGAAATTGCCTTTACCCCTAATGCTCTCTCAAACAAGTGACCCTAGGCTGGGGACGGTGCTCTCTGGCACACTGAAGGCAGCTGGGCGCGTATGACACAGTGCTACACCTGACGCCTGGCACGGCTGTCCCAGCCAGACTCAGGCCGAGGCTCAACCCCAGGCACAGGAAATGAGGCGTTGTGGCCTCGAGGGGCCTGCCTTCATGAAGGGGTTGAGGTTTCCTTAAGACACTGGGCTAGCTACCGTGAGGAGGCCACTCTGAGGTGAGTCTGGCTTCCGGGGCTGGCTCTCTGCTCTCTCCTGCCCTTTGACTCACGTGCTCTCACCAGGTGCCGCTGTCAGTCGAACAGATAGAGTTACCTGCTCTTAGCCTTTTGGCCTCCAACCTGTGAGCTGCACTGGAGAATAAGCGAGCCTCTGCTCTATAAAAAGCCCCAGCCTCAGGTATCCTGTTATAGCAACACACACTGGACCCAGACAGACCTCCTCGGTGGCTGCAGGAGTCTGCTCTCAGCCTCCAGGGCCATCCACATGGGATCTGTGTCCTTCCCAGGTCCCTCCTGAGCTCTGCTCTGCCCTGGGTGCCCTGCCCTCACTGTGGTGTGCACATGGTGCCTCTGTACTCTTTGCTGCAGGTTTTTTTTTTTTTTTCGGTGCTGGGGATTGAACCCAGGGTCCTGTGCTTGCGAGGCAGGCGCTCTACCCACTGAGCTACATCCCCAGCCCTGCTGCAGATTTTTATGCCTTGAAATATGTGTGTTCAGTCTTTCCTGAGCTGAACACACTCCTGGCAATGCTATTTTAAATGCTCCCCTGCATGTGGACCCAGGCCGCACCCCGACATCCCCTCCACACTCAACCTTCAGGCTCTCTGCTTCTGTGGGTCACCCTTCCATCACGGATTCCAAGTCTCGAGCTGAACTGGATCTGCTGCTGGACCCACAGGTGGACTGTCTCCGGCTGTATTTTGTGTTTTGAGAAGTTCTGCCTGATGTGCTTTTAAATTGCCTAGGTCATTTTTAATAGTCCATGGTTCCTCGTTCAGGGTTTGGGATGCAGAACTCTTTCCAGCACCCTTATTTTACGTTCTGTGATGTACCATTTTGACACTTCAGTCTCACAAGTTCTGCTGCTGTCGTGGCTGCCCATAGTGGAGTTTTTCCAGACATGCTTGGTAATTTTCTTCCGAGAGCTGCATAGGTGGTTTCAGTCTGGGGAGTCCGAGGGTCCAGTGGAGGCTGAGGGGAGAGGGGGATGACCCACCAAAGGTGCCCGAGCCCTGCCTGCCCTACCCCCAGGAGCCAGGTTCAAGTGCAGGACTTGCTACTGCTGTCCTCACAGTGGAGACTCCTCCAGGCTGAGCGGGCCCTGGCTGCTACACAACCCCAGGGCCTGCATGGCCCCTGCCTGGGCCCCACGTCACTCTGGGAACTGATGCCAGCACAAAGGGCATGCTGCTTCCTGTGACCTGAGAAATTCCTTGGCCTCTCCCTGCAAGTGCTCTCGGCTAGCATGTTAGACGCCCAACAGGCTGCCTGCGTGAGGCGGTGGGCTCCTCAGCATGAGACGGAACAGAACTGAGGAGGGAGCTGAACCCAGAAGGCAAGTGCCGGAGCCCTGGGTGGCCTACAGCGGAGCGGACGCCAGCAGACTGGCAGAGCCCCTCCTTCCTGTCTGCTCAGGTGGGGCTCAACGGGAGCAGAACAGATCACCACCGAGCTCCCCAAGAGCACTGGGGCTTTGCTTCTGTCCACGTGTAGATGAGCCAGGGAGAAACTTCTCAGCATCCTCCACTCAAGACCATGGTCAGCCAGGCCCCGAGCCCACAGGCGCCCATGCTCCTCGGAGCTGACTGCAGCGCCCCTCCCGCGCTCCGTGCGGCTCACCTGTCGGAACCGTTCCAGCAGCACTCGAACTTGTCGAAGATGCAGTCGTTCTCGTAGAGGGAGCAGAGCTTGCTCCGCAGGTACTCGTGCACCTGGTGGGTCTCCACCGGCCGGCTCTCCATGTTCAGGTCCCACACCTTCACTGACAGGTAGTCTCTGGTCATCATGTACCGGCCACTGTGACTGAATTTGACGTCAGATATGGATGAAATTATTTCTGAGAAGAAGGACCTACTACTGGGATCTTCAGGCTCTTCAAAAACTGAAAAACAAAATAAAATGTTTGTTTCTGCTTCAAATCAGAAGACAAATCCTTTTATAGGTCTCAGCCCCTCAGGGAGACTCCGCAGGGTTCAGCCTCGAAACTGCTACATCTTCTGACTTCACTTTCACAGCTGCAGCTAAGACACCCCACCAGTACCGCCTGGGCAGACAGATCAGAAGCAGACACCCACATCTCGTGGAGATGCCGAGCCAGAACCTCCCGAGTCTTGCCCCAGCCCGAGACTAGTTACCATCCAGAAGCCTGTACCCTCATGGCACCAGGCCAGCGCACGCCATGATCTGTCGTGTCCACGTCCATCCCTGGAAGACACATGCTATCACAGGTGTGGTGCTTGGGACCTCTCAGGGAGTGCCTGTTCTCTGCAGGGCCAACAGCTGGTGGCTCTGCTGGAATGACCACCACCCCAACCCGCAGCACAGGGTCCAGGGGGTGGTGGTGGGTTTCGTACCGGGGCCTGAGCACAGGGGTGCTCTACCACTGAGCCACATCCCCAGCCCTTTTCATTGAGATGGGATCTTGCTAAGTTGCTGAGGCTGGCCTTGAACTTGAGATTCCCCTGCCTCAGCTTCCCAAGTAGCTGGGATTACGGTGTGCCCGTCCACACCTGGCTGGCAGTCCAGATTCTGTCACAATGGTCCTGCTGGTCAAAGCCACTCAGCAAAAGGGGTTTATTTTCCACATTGAAGTCACATTCTAACTGTGAAAGGTTCTTGTGCCTCCTCGAAATCTGCTTTCTCTACAGAAACCTGACAGCACTCTCTTTACCGGGCCAGTCAGGTGGTGCCCCTGACCTTCTGGGCCCCCGGCTGCCCTGGTGCCAGGCTGTGAGCTGCTGCTAGCTGCTTTGGCTCTCCCCTGCTCTTTCCCACTAGGAACCTGTGACATCTGAGGCTGTGCGTAAAGTTCACCTGAGGCCAGTGAGTGCCAGCAACTGTACTTCCACAGGTCACCTGCTGTCCGGCACTCCTGGACGCCCAAACGGCTCAAGGTGCAGCCTAGACGCTGGGACGGGTCTTCCTGCCCGCAGGCTCTCTAACTCTCTAACAGGAGCACAGAGCTCCGCACGCCCAGGGCAGAGGGTGGGGAAGGCTGCTGAGGAGCAAGGGCGCACGTCCTCCAGGTGCTGTGCCAGAGTGACACCCACTGGCGGGGTCGGCCAGTGACTTCACGTCAGGGACAGCGCCACAGGATGCAGAGCCTACGGAGCCCTCCGGGGAGGGCGCGGCAGCTGGGAGGGCAGCAAGGTTTCCGTATCCCAGAATACAGGCCTCACGGACCCTGCCGTCTCAGCTGTGGGGACACTGGGATGCAGGCACACCCACTGTGCCCAACAGCCTGTTGTCGCCACAGCTAATGGCGACAAAAAACCAAACCTTTCCTCACCTAGAAGGGACTTCAAGGCTCAGTGCTTGAAGACAGGCCCCATGGGGAACTGGTTTCCAGGGGAGCAGAGCATGAAGTGGTCAGGCCAGAGGCCTTCTGGCCACCTCCACCCAGGCTCCCTGCGTGAAGGTGAAGGTGACAATGTGTCCCATGGACCCCATCAGGGAAGAGCTCAGGATGCCGGCCCAGGATGGCTGCCTGCACGAGCACCGGCCACGACGGAGCCGCCTGGAAAGGAGAACTTAAATGAGGCACTTACACTTGGAGTGCCGGTCACACAGGGCGGAGGAGCGCATGTCACACAGCCGGATGGTCCCCTTGCTGCTGCTGTAGACGAACACGTTGCACTGGTGTGGGTGGAACTCGGCCGCGGTGATGACTTCCGTCAGCTCCTCCATGTTGGCAGGCTTGATGTCCACGATGTCTGGAGACAGGCGTTAAGGCACATCCTGCTGACGGTGAGCTACGGCCACGCAGGGAGGCGAGGCAGGGACGGCCACGCAGGGAGGCCGACCACACACGTCACGTTCCCCAGGAGCACACCAGGAGCAGTCTTGGATGGCTGTGGCCCTCGGACCACGAGCCGCCCTGCACCCGGCTGCTGCACTGCAGCCTGCAGACCCCCGGCAGCACAGCCTGGGCCGCACAGCTCTGCAGAACCCCACGTCGGGTCCCACGGAACCGCGGAGCAGGAACACCGTGGCCTAAAGGTACTGCTGCCTGTAGGATTACCTGAAGTCAAGTAAGAACCTGCTGAGTCGTCAGAGCAAGGTCAACAGAGGCTGGGAATGCAGCAGTCAGTCCTTCAAAAAATAGGGGTGGGCAGAATACCCTGGGCCAGTCTGGAACAGGGAGGACCAGATTCACCTCCTAGCAGAGACAACTAAGAACACACACAAACTATGAGTCCAGAGCTTGAGTCACTGGATGCCAGAGAGGGACAGAGAGTGTCCAGAGAGCCTGGAGACATAACCAACCCCCCAGCTGCTCAGCATCAGGCTGGTGTGTGTGTTGGCAGCGGCAAACGAGGGGACCCAGGCCAAGCCCCAGGACCCCCCACATCCAGGAGACAGAGCTGGGAGTCTGGGGAAGCTGTGGCTGCTATTCCTAGGCAAACTGGAGAGCAAGGACCCAGAGACGTCCAGATACTCAGGTGAGGGTGGAGCAGCACTGGGCAGCCCCCCAACTGGGACTAGACGGAAACAGAGCCAGTCATAGGCAGTCTCAGGACAATTCTCTGGAGGGCAGGAGGTGTGAGCTGCCAAGGAGCCCAAGGCAGGACGGTAGCCATGCCACCAAGGGCTTGGAATTCTCACATGGGGCTGAATGTCATTCTAACCGAAGTTTTATTTTCTACTTCATTACCATTTGTAAATTTAGAAGAAAAAAGTACAACATTGACTTTACAAATACACCTGAATCAGACGGGCCGAGGGCTTCAGGTCAATCCCCTACAAAGACCTTTCCCCAAGATAGAAAGCTTGTACTTGCAGGGATGCTAAGTCACAGAACTTACAGCACATGCTACCAGGTAGGAAACTGTCTTCAAAGGTTAGAGGTGAGATGCACGAGCACAGAGGCACAGGAGGAGCGACTGACCACCACCCAGGGAGACGCAGTTGGCTGCTGGTGAAGGATACTAAAACTTCTATCTGTGATCTCTAAATGCCACAGGTTAATTCTCAGGTCATCTGCAGAAAGATACGTTTCATGATCACTATTTACTGAAATGGAATTTATATGATACGTATGAGCATTTGCAAAAATTCGTCGTGGGCTTGCTTCTACCATGAGGTCCATGGGCTTCAGTATCGGAACCTAAAAATGGAAGGAAATAGGAATTCAAAACAAGGGTCACAGCAGTGTAAGATCAAAGCTTGTGGAGCAGGTAACAAAGGGACAGATCTAAGTTCAGGGCTGGCAACACCCCCAAGTCACCAGCTAGCAGGACTGCAGCCAGAGGTACCCAAGTCCCTCCTCTGCTCCCACTGCTGAGGCGGACTCCAGCTCACTGCAGAAGAGACCTCCACCAGGCACGCTCGGCACCAGTGTGGAAGGCGGGCGAGACCCTCCCTGTGCCTGCTCCACAGCCTCCCTCACTACTGCACGCAGTGCCCGTGTGTGTGGAGGGTGCTGGCAGGGAGACTGGGCACCCAGGAGCTGAGGATGCTCATGTCTTCGGGGCTGGCTATGTGGCACATCCAGTCTGAGCACCCCAGGGCTAGGCAGGTCCACGGCCATGCCTTTCTGGGTACGCACATTACACTCCATTCAAGGCTGTGATGAAAGGGCAAGGCCCCTCCCCATACCTGTTCTGTGGCTGGGGGGAGCTCCAGGAAACAGTCTGCCGTGCCGAGGGGAGGAGGGCACCTGGCCGGGCAAGAGTGCAGGCCCTGCCCTCGCCAACCAATTCAAAACTCCAGGGAGAGTGCTCTCTGTTATTTTGGTAATCAGACATCAGAAGGGAGCCTTGAAGGCAGGAAGAAATCTCTCACCTGAGTCTTCTCTGGCCAACTTCTATAAAAATGATCTGGGGAGTTGGGGACTGACACACACTTATAATTCCAGCTACTCAGGAGGCTTAGGTAGGAGGACCCTGAGTTTGAGGCCAGCCTCAACAACTTAGGCCAAAAGCAATTTAGTGAGGTCCCGTCTCAAAAATGAAATATAAAAAGGTCTGTGGATGTAGCTCAGTGGTAGAGTGCTCCTGGGTTCGTTTCCTGGAAATGAACGTGTCAGCTCTACCATGTGCAGGAATGAAGCACACCTGTCACAACCCTCTGGCAAGTAATAACGCTCAGGGCCCTTCTGTAAGTCAAACCCCTTTTCTGGCACTAAAACAAAAAACAGCAGCAACGTCGTGGCTGCTGCCCAGGTCGGCTCCGCCACGCTAACCGTCCTCCGTGAGTCAGGTGCAGACCTCGGTCTGCAGACACAGCACCTGGCCTGACCCGTGTCCTCACACTGTGGCCAGCTGTACTGGCCAGTCTCCCCTGGGCAGCTGGCACACTGGTCTCACTTAGGCTAATGCTGTCCAAGGCCACGTGAGACCTGCAGGTGAGCACATGGTGTGCAGTGTCACTGGGAGGAACGTGGGCTCCTGAGGAGGCTGTGCACACACGTGGTGGGAGGGGGACAGACTGCAGGGGACGCAGGATGGCCCTTGTCACCGGCTCCTGCTGCACAAGACTGACAGTGCTGACGATGGAGCCAGGGTCCTTCAGCACCAGTGAGGCTGTCACCGCACGACTTACAGACCCGCGGATGCGCCCGCAGCAGCGTGGCGCATAGAAGCTGCCAGTGCTCCATGGCAACGTCTGGGTTCCCACAAACCCATCTGAGCAAATGGCACTGCCTTTCTCAGCCACAACGAAGCCCCTGGAGAGGCAGGGGTAAATCAGAGGCAGAGTCCTAGGAAGGTGCTGGGTGCTCACCTCAGCCGCACCTGCCGTCTACTGCAGGCGCGACGGCTTTGAACAGCACCAGAGCAGGCCACGTCCACGCTGGGCGGCAGGCATGCCCAGTGGGCCTGAGGTGTGTGGGGTGGGATCTGTGCACAGCACCCTTTCCGGGGGCTCCCTCCACCCCTGACTTGAAACGTGCTCACTAACTCGTCTTTCTCTGATGAGCATGAACGTAGCAGGGCTGAACCCTCATTGAGAAATGCGCCACCCAACGGTTTTCCAAACAGCCTTCTCCTCTGGCCAGGCGCTGGTAACCCTGCTGAGCCCCACCCCTGGATGCACTTTCCCTGTCTTGTGTGGGCATTAATCCAGTTTGCTTACACCCTGTGTCTTAGTTCATTTAATTTAAGACACCCTCAGACCAGAACAATTATAAGACACTGAAATTGTTAAGTTTTACCCAATCACACAGATGTTCAAACCTGAAGAAAACCTAAGCAGGAACGGAGGCATTACGGTCACTTCACACTGCACGTGGGGTGCCAAAAGGCAAGGGGAGAACCTAACAATTAAAAGTAAAGATGCTCACGGACCCCCGCGGCAAGCATCCGGGCACAGCAGGGTGCCCCAGTCCTTGAGCAGCACCTCCAGAGCACCTCCACCGCTGCCCTCTGTGCAGTCCACCTTCCCATCTGCAGCCCGAGCTCTCCCCAGGGAAGCGCCCTGCCACGCGGCTGGCACCTCAGTTGTACCTTCTGAGCAGCGTGTGTGGCTCCTGCCTGGGAGGGTGGACACCTGCAGAGCCCCCACTTAAACACATGTGCAGGTGACTGCTGGATGACCAGCACCTCCCGAGTCGAGAAGGCGACCACAAGGTTTCCCGTGGTCCACGGCACCGGCCAACAGCGGAGGAAGCAAGGCTGAACGTGTGAAGAACACGGAGGGCACACCTACCCGCAGGGCCGTGATTCTAAATGGGTCTCGAAGTCGTCCGTCTTCATCTTTCAAGTTATAACCTTCTGCTCTTTTATCTCGTTCACTTATTTTCCATAATTTAATAGTTTTATCTGAAAATAAAAACCTCATTTTTCATGTTAAAAGAAAAACCACAACATGTACCACTATCACTTAGGTGTCACACTAGAAAACAGGCCCTGCGGGTGTGCAGGCTGGGGGTCTGCGGACATGGACGTTTCCAATTGGTCATGGACGTTTGCTTTGTGAAATAAAAGACGCAGACGCGTGCAGAGTAGTGAAAGCAATGCTGGTTCTTGGGGGGCACAGTTTGAATTTTTAACCTACAATTGCCACTATGGCTGATACTTCATTCTCCCAAAAGTTTAAGCCAGAAACAATTTTTAGAATGTCTTTGAAAAAGAAATCCACATATACAGGTTAAAAACAAAAACTTAAATCAAAAAGCCACTTAAAGAAAAAATTCTTACCATTTGTAGACAGTAGAAAATGAGCAGCATTCTGTTGTGGCAGCCACCTAATTTTATTAATTTTTTCCTCAATTTCTAGACTTTTCAAATAGTCAAACTCGGGCTCATGACTTTGAAAGGTACTGTAAACATTGTATTCTCCCCTGGAATGAGGGCGGACTTTGTTCTGCAAGAAAACACAACACGACTTTCCTGAGCACAGAACACTCAAGAGACCACGAGGACCACAGACATGAATGCCAAGTGACCACACACACTTTTGTTTTTGGTTACTGGGGATTGAACCCAGGGGCACTTGACCACTGAGCCACATCCCCAGCCCTTTTTATTTTTTGAGACAGGGTCTTGCTAAATTGCGGAGGCTGGTTTTGAACTTGCAAGCCTTCTGCCTCAGCCTCCTAAGCTGCTGAATTACAAGCATGGCCACTGTGCCCAGCAACATTTTTTAAAGTTAAAAAACAAAACAAAACAAAAAAAACCACCACCCTGGGTCACTGGGTGAGGTGGCTCATGCCTGTAATCCCAGAAACTCGGGCGGCTGCAGTAGAGGATCACATGTTTGAAGCCAGCCATGGCAACTTGGCAAGACCCTACCTAAAAATTTTTACAAAGGCCTGGGGATGTAGCCTAGTGGTAGAGGGCCCCTGGGTTCTGTCCTCAGCATGCAGGGAGGTAGGGGGTGTGAATCCTGGATCAAAAAAATCTCACACAGATGAAACACAGAATCAATGTACTCAGAAAAAAGCAGGTGTTTCCCAGCCCACCTACTCCACGTTCAGGTTGCATTCGGCAGACCCCACCTAAATGTGGGCTGCCTGCCTGCCTGCCCTGCCTGCCCTGTCCAGAGGGAGGCTCAGGCGCTGCACACCCCCCTGGATGGGACACACAGGCAGCGGTGGAGCCACCATGCAAACCACACGGCAGGCAAGCACAGGACCCACAGGCAGGTCCTACACAAAGACATCCACGGTGAGGAGCCGCCCATGGGAACCTACACACAGAACCACCTAGAGTTACAGGAAAGCACAAGAGCGTGCTGGAGAAGGCCTGCCAGCTTCAGTCAGGGCAACTCTGGCAGGCAGGGCAGAGGCGCTCAAGGAGGACGGGGGTCCAGGCGTCATCTGCAGCCTGAGTGTCTCCTTTTGCATTTTTCTGTTTTTCCAGCACTGGGGATGGAACCCAGGACTTCACATGCCAGGCAAGCCTCTAAGCTACACCCTATCTTTTGTTTAATTCTTGCTCTATAACCCACATCTAAGAATTCTACATTTTGGGCACTTTAGTATGTATGTCAAGGAAAATAAACTCAACAAATCTTTATGTCGAGATGGGTACTTCTTTATATTTCTGAATTATAATCAAATATTATGAGAAGGCATCCCTCCAAACCACCTGGACCTCTCCACTGTGCGGATCGCCATGCCCTGCGCGTCCCTGAATCCAGTGTTCACTGGCAGGAGCAGAGTCCCCCTCACCAGGGGCTTTCCTCACGGTGCTGGTGGGGCTTCTACCACTCAACTCTCCCTCCTCGCCAGGACTCACTCCCTAGAGGAAAGCACAGTCCGCAACAGACAGTCCCAACTTACAAAGGAAAAGAGCAAAACTCTATCACTTCAAAGGAAAGAAGTGCGCCATCGGTCAGTCCCTGCCAAGGCATTCCTCCACCAGGAAAAACCAGCAGGAAACAAACCAGCAGCGTCTGCTGCCCTTGCCGGTCTGACCAGGACCCAGAACAGCCCCCACCATAACCACTCTTGCCCCGCACCCCAACTGCCAAAGCAGAGGAAAACAAGCTGCCAGGGTTTACCCAGCCGCACTGGACCAGGCCTACCACAGGTCAACACCTGCAGGGACACTCCTAGGTGACTCAACACACCTTAGCCAAAACCTTAAAAATCAATTTATTTTTAGAACAAGATGTCTGACTTTTATTTACAGATTCTGAAAAGAACTGGCAGGGGAGGGTTCAGAGCCAGCTGTGTCCTGTGCACTGCAGATCTGCACGGGGGAACAGGGCCCACCAGCCTCTGGGCAAAGCTTTAGAGACCAGAATTTGGAGACAACAGGAAGGCAAAGGATGGTCTCACAACCTGCCAGCAAAAGCACAAGACCCGCATTTAGAGGCCGAGGTCTGGCACACCGTGGCTGCACAGCAGGCCAGAGCCCTGCTGCCTCTGCGGTCACAAGAACGGCTGAGGCCACAGGAAATGCCGGGCTGGCTGGTGGGGGAGGCAGGGCCTGGTCCCAGGCCCATGTTCTCATGTGTGAAGAAGTACCCCTCACAGAAATGGCCTTTTGTGGGTGGGTTCACCTGTGGGCTCCTCCCCCAAGGCCAGGGAAGCCCCCAGCAGCTCAGAGGAGCGCCCCTCACCTCTGCGGAGAGAATCTATGCCCCACCCAGTCCTCTGTAGCAAGTGCTCTGGGAGCTGGTCAGTGCCCAGAGGACGGCAGGACAGCGGTGGGGCAGCAGGGACTTTTGCAGACTGCCACTTCAGCTGATTTCAGTGGAAGCGCACAAGTCAAATACCACGGCCTCTGCCTCCCTCCTCTGGTCCTTGCTGTGGGCTCTCCCTATTCCAGCAGAAGGCAGCAGGGACTGGTGGGCTCGGCAGTGGGAGCTGGGCCTCCCTGCTGGTCCCTAAGGAAGGTTCACATGCAGCCGCTGTGGAGGAACTGAGTGGAAAGGAAACTGGATTCTGAGGAAATAATTTTGCTTCCTTTCTTGCAAGGTATATGAAGGTCTGAATCATTTCATTACGTCTGAGGAGTGTATATTACTGACCTCTTGTTCCCGCTGAAAAATAACCACTCTGCCGCCCTTGTCTCCTGTAGCGAGAAGATCTCCAGAGTAATTAAACTCAACGGTTGAAATGATGTCGGCTGTCAATAAAATACAGAAAAAATTATAGATTGTGTTTCTGGGAGGAGTTACAAGGAAATAAAAAGGAAGATAAACACACGTGGAACTTTCTCCCCACCAAACAAAACCGTCATGGCGAAGTTTTAATTACCAAGTGGCTGCTCCCTGGCTTTGCGACAGCCACCGACACACACGTGCACACACGCACATGCGTGTGCATCTGACCCCACTGACCCGAGGCTGCCTGGTCCTCTGGCACACCAGGATTTGTCTAGACTGGGCTGTCTTGATTTAAGAAGACAGGGTGGAAATTTAGAAAATTAATTTCTAAAAGGAAAATAAAATAAGAGAACAAATCTGACTGGTCCTAGAAAAATGTCGCCTTATTTCATAATGCACGCCCAGTGGTCACTTCTAACATAAACCGGACTCTTACGCAGTAGCAGCAGGAGCACTTTAACACTCCATGCAGTAAATTCTGCTGGCCCCTGCACAGGACAGCACTGTAGACGGAACAAGCTTCACCTCACTGAAGTCCGAGTCCCTCTGATGACAACACCGTCACAGACAATGAGACTCCTGGGTCTCCGACACCAGAACACATGACGTCATGGTTCAGATGTGAGGTGCCCTGGAAGCTCAGGTGGGAGACAATGCAAGGTCTGGAGGGGAAATGACTGGGGTGACCCTAACCTAACCAGTGAGTCGATCCCTGATATGGCTGTTAACTGGAGGCAAGTGGGGTGTGGCCAGAGGAGGTGGGTTCGCTGGGGGTGTGGCTGGGGGTATATATTTTGCATCTGCAGCCTGGAGTCTCTCTCTCTCTCCGCTCCCTGATTATGATGCGGGCTGCTTCCCTTCCGCCACACTCTTCTGCTGTGATGTTCAGCCTCACCTGGAGCCCCAAGGACTGGAGCCAGCCTTCTGTGGACTGAGACCTCTGAAACTGTCAGCCCCCAAATAATCCTTTCCTCCTTTAGAATTGTTCTGGTCTGGTCCTTTAGTCACAGCAGCAAAGCAACTAAAACACATGAGCAGGGCTGGGGATACAGCTCAGTTGGTAGAGCGCCTGCCTCGCAAGCATGAGACCCTAGGTTCGATCCCCAGCACCTCAAAAAAAAAGAAAAACAAAAACAAAACCAAAACCCACTTGAGCTCTTGAGGTGAGAACCACCAGGAGCACAAGCAAGCACTGGAGGAGCCTTTCAGTTTCAAGGGACGGATCTACATTTATGAGACTCTCAATACAAGAAAAACACCATGTCCCTGCCGTGGCAAGGTGGCCTCTGGGGAAGCAGCCTCCCTGTGGCTCGGCTGTGGTGCTGCCTGAATGAGGACGAGGCTGGCTGGGCGTGTCTGTGGCCACCACTGGACCCTGCACCTGCTCAGGAGAGCTGCAGTCTCAGGCACTGCCGGGCACGGACGCAGAGGCGTGCAGAGTGGCTGCCAAGCACACCAGGGCCACCACAGCGCCAAAGCTGCATGTTGTTAAAGACTTACCCGTGGCGACTGGAAACAGTCTGTCTGCTAATGATTGTGACATGGACCCAAAAGGTGAGACTCCTTGCAGAACCCTCACCAGGTGGTCTTAATAGAGGACCATCCCTAAAGGCCTCACCAACCCCAGGCGCGGGAGGCTCGTGCCCCACTGCAGAGTCAGCCCCTCGGCGTCAGCACTGCTCCCGACCCCAGGTCTGAATCCCGCTGCTGGGACTGCTTTCTTTTTTCACAGAGATCTTTGGTTAGACTTGAGGAAAGAATTAGCTTCTTATTAAAGGCACCTACCTCTCTTTCTGGTGTGCTAGAAGTGAGCCCAGAGCCT
Source organism: Glaucomys volans (assembly GCA_020662805.1). Taxonomy (NCBI): domain Eukaryota; kingdom Metazoa; phylum Chordata; class Mammalia; order Rodentia; family Sciuridae; genus Glaucomys; species Glaucomys volans. The sequence continues at coordinate 116,579 of JAJEJO010003340.1, read as the reverse complement.
CGCACATGCTAGGCAAGCACTCCACACATGCGTCACACTCCTAAAACTGCTCTAAATAACCTAATTTGCTTAAATGAAACTACAGTTTTCTGTACTGGATTAAAAGGGACTAAATCTATGTCATTTACACCCAGATGATATACAGTATTACATGATTAATGGTGTTCTGTCAGTGGATTTCAAATTTAATTATAAAGAACTGACTCTCTATATGAAAGACCCCAAGACTGCCAATGCTGAGGAAAAATTCTCATTAAGCCACATAAATATGCATGTGCCTAAATTCAGAAATACTCTCTGTAGACAAGGCCTAAAACCAAAATAAACTAAATGCCAACAAAGCACAAAACCAATAAAATGTAAATTATCAGTCATCAGTTTGATCTGATGGATATTATCTTACAAAATGCAACAGGTTAAAAGTGTACCTATGGTACTGAATAGGGCACGGAGCTGGTATTCAAAACTCGAAACCACCACATACTTGGAGGTGAGTCAGTCTGCCTCCTTTTTTCTCCTGGAGTCCACCCATAGCACCACAGGGCACCTCCTGGCTGTCCCCTGGTGGCATCAGGTCTACTCAAGAGCGGCTGCACGAGCCAGCCCAAGGCGCTGGGGCATGGCTATAAGATGGTCATCTGGCTGATGCCAAGGGTCCTGCCAAATGTTTAGTCACATCAGAACTGTGGCCACCTCCAGCACCCCAAGGGCCCAGCTCACGCTTCCGGCAGAAGGTGGACTATGCGTACATCCATGTCCCTCCCCTGCCCCCAACCCAGGGGTCAAAGAAAGTGAAGGCATGACTGTGAGGCTGCCTCCAGGACACTGCAGGACAGCAGGGAGAGGGCGTGAGAGGGTGAGGACTCCAGGGCAGTGCGACTCCACCCTGCCCTGCCAGGCGGAAACAGGGCTCCTGCTCAGAGGACGGCTGCCAGGACTCCAGCACCCCCCCTGCCCTGGGACTGCTCTTGAAATGCAAAAGGCCCAGGCAGTGCATCTGGGGTCCTGGAAACATGCCTGCCTAACAATGGCTCCACCCTCAGACATGGACCAGCAGCCCAGCGTCACACCAAACGTCAGTGTCCTAGGGAGCAGAGCACATTACCCAGGTGAGCCTCCCTGCAGGCTGTGAGCAGGCTACTGTAACCTCTGCCTGAAAGGAGGTGGATGCTGGCCCAGTACCAGCTGCAACTGGGCCTGTCTCAGCCACACCAACCAATGGGGTTCTGGAGGTTGAGCAGTCTGCTGTGAGAGAGGAAGCGGGAAGAAGCACCATCTGAAATCCAAACAGGAGCAACAAAAATAAAAACCAGAAAACTTCTCTCCAGGATGGAGTAAAAGCCAGCAGGAAGTAAAAGACAACCAGGATGGGTTTCAGTGGCCCATTGCCCCCTGACAAGCTCTAAGAAGACAAGAGAGAAAGGAAGGAAAAGTAGTTAGGGGTTAGTCCAGAGCTGCCTGGGCCAAGCACAAGGTCCCCAGCTGACTTAGATGAGCACCAGCTCCACTAAAGGACATGCAGGCCAGGGCACCTACGCAGCATCCTCAGAGGACATGGCATCACGGGGGAGAGGGAAGCACCCCAATGGCATCACACAGGAGCCAGCATTGCCCTCTCCTAGGAGTCCAAGGAAAGTAATTTCAGCTTAGGTTCCACACTAGCCACATTTTCAATCAAGGTTGAGGAAGGAGTAAAAATGTTTTCAAAAAGCTGAATCAAAATAAAAACCCTTTCCAGGAAACTGCTGGAAGCCTATTTGTCAAAATAGGAGAAAAACAAGAGAGAGGAAGATCAGGGAATGGTCTTCCAAAAAAAACAGTGAAGAAAGTCCCAGGACACGGGCTCCGTGGCTAGTAGATTCTGCTAGGAAGCTGTGGCCAGGCTGAAGGAGACTGGCTGGACGGACTCGCCTCGGAAGAGCTGCGAGATCACACGGCAGACAAGCTGCCCTTTGCAAAAGGCACTACGGACATGGAGAACAAGTCCTGTGGAGAGACAGGGCAATCAGCAGCGCCAGGAAAACAAACGCTCCTATGAAAAAAAAGAACCCGGTGGGTCCGTGATGGATGGTGCTTACATAGCCACACGCAGATGCCAGGCACCCCAACAGCATTCTTCTGGCTCCTGTTTTGGGGTACATGTGGGTCAAAGGCGATGCTAGTAGGAGTCAAGCTCAACAGCCACCCCACAGGAAGCCACTCCTTACTGTCAAAACCAGGAGATCCATGTGTAAGCACCTTACTTGAACCAGGAGCTGCTGAGAATGCGTCAAGGCCCAGAGCAGGGCAGGCGAGAAGAAGCAGGCGGAAAGGAAAAAGAACAAAGGAATGTGGACAGGGAGCAGCAAGGACTCAGCAGGGAAGTAAAATCTGTGGGATTTTTAAAAGACGGGAGTCGGGCACAGTGGTGCACAGCTATAGTCCTCACGGCTCTACTCTGGTGGTTGAGCAGAATTACAAGTTCAAGGCCAGCCTGGGCAACTAAGCAAAATTCCATCTACGTAAACACACGTAAACACACACACACACACACACACACACACACACAGTCATATCTGTGGCAAGCAAGGAGAAGGGAAGAGGGATGGAGATGCAGAGCCAGAGAGCAGGGCAGGGGCAGAGTCAGGGTGTGCCTGGCAGAAGCAGCGGCCATGGACACGAGGCGCCCTCCAGCACCTGCTCCTGCACCTGCTCAGGGCACGGATGCTGTGCCAGGTGAGAGCAGAGGTGCTGTGGGAGGGAGACGCAGAGCTGTCCCGAGGGAGGAGCGAGCGCCCCGAGAGAGGCCAACTGCCTGTGGCCCTGAGCACCTGCCTCGGGGCCAAGGCACTCTGACCTCCTCTAATGCAGCAGACATCTGAGTGACTTTCTGAGGTGGCACTGCTCTGAGAACACCCTGAACCAGGCAGACCCCTGCCTTCCTGGGATTTGCCCTTCAGACCGGGTATGACCAGCGGTCCGAGGGTGGAGTCTGAGGAGCAGGGAGGCTGCTCTCCCGTCCCTCTGCAGTGCTACCATAGAATACCTGACGCCACGAAATCTGGGAGGGACAGAAACTTGTGTCTCACACTTTGGGAGCCAGGAAGTCCAAGACCAAGCGGGTGGCAGAAGGCAGAGGAGCAAAACGGGGCAAAGCCCCCCTCCAGGCCCAGGGTTAACAGTGTCCGTCCACTTGCAGGGAGGCCACCTCTGCTGTGGACACTTCCCAACACCGAGCACTGTCAAATCATGTTCCCACTCCTGAGTTAATTTAGGGGATACTTTAAGAGCACAGCATTGAGCTAGACCCTGGGTCCAGGTTCTAGTAGAGAAACAGGGAGGCGAGATGGCAGGGAAGTCGGGGTGGTGGGTACAACAGAATGCAAGCAGGGAGGTGTCGGAGCCTCAGGAGTCCTGGTGGCTCACCAGACCCTGAGGCCCAGAGGTGACCAGTTCTGGGTGAGCATGCAGGCGTCTGGTGTGTTAGTCTACACTTCTCCAAACCATCAGGGTTTCCAAAATGAAATACAAGCATGGATATTTCCTTTTCTCTACTTGGCTCAGACTTTACTGCCACCACCCCAAGTCCGCAGCAGCTCCCATCTGGCTGTCTCCGGGTTGCCCTCTCCTCAAGTCCCATCTCCAGAGCGGAGGGAAGGTTTAGTTTAAAAGCACAAAGGCAACATCATCATTCTGCTACCACCACCAGGCTAGTTAACACAAACAGTAAGACGGTGTTCAGGACCGAGGACCGAGAGCTACTGAGTCACTGCCAGCACAAAATGGATCCGTGACAGACGAGAGGTACCGTCTCCACCAGGTTCATATTCTTCGTCACGAGAGGTTATTTACACACACATCTTGGCAAGTGCCCAAGGAAGCTCCTGACACAAAGGCAGCCAGCAGCCATCAAGAGGACTGTGGGGCCGAGCCTGCGTGTCCCTGCACCGCGCCACCGACTTCCCTTTGGGGTCTCCTCCAAAGCCATTCTTGACCATCAGGTACATGAAATGGTGTGCAACCCCTTCAGCCGCCAGGGAAAGGCAAGTAACAGCCACACTGAGACACCACCATGCAGCCACCAGGACGGTGAAAATGGACCACCACCTGTGTTCACTGCAGCTCCGTGGACTGCTCCTGGCAGTGGGAACTGGCACAGCCGCGTTGAAAGCCCTCTGGCAATATCCATTAAAGCCAAACACGCTATCCCAGAACCTGGAATCCCACTCCAGATACCAGCCTCGGATCTGCACATGCACGTCACTGAAACCGGCAAGATGTTCACAAGGAGCGACTCAATGGTCCTCCAACAGTAAACGCTCTCACAACGGAGCACTACACAGCAATGAGAAGGAGCAAGTGCCAAGCACGTGCCATCAGGAAGACAGTGCTCAGAGTGCATGCAGACGGACTCCACTCACAGGGCAGAGTGGGAGGGAGGCCCGAGCCTTGGTGTGTGCTCCTTCCCTCCCAGGCAGGGTCCCCACGGAGCTTTTCCCCTCGGTGAAGCGCACTGTTGCATGCTGGGGGTCTGTGTCCACTTGTACACCATCGTATTTCTAAGCAGCCAGGTCTTCCCTCTGTCCTGTCCATGTCAGTCACCCAGCTCTGCCAGGACTCTTGTGCCCACTGGGATCTGCTGTCCCTCATCTGCCTCTAGTGCCCAGCCTCCCCTCTCCTCTAACACTCGCTGTGTTTTCTTGCTCTGAAACCTGGCAAATCCAGGCGGCTTCCCAGAGCACTCTCCTATTCTGCTCAGCCCAGAGATTCTGCCTGGAGCCTCTGGGTGCCCCTGGACCATGGCCCTGCCCCCACCTCCCACTGATGGTCTCACACCTTTTCTTCCTCCTCCTCCAATTCCTGCATCCTGGCCACTCACTCGCTTCCTGCTTATTTCACTGAAAAATCAACACATACAGAAAAGAGCAACTACATCCTCCACCATCAAATCCAGCCTGCAGCAGCACGGCACCTTCGCTCCCTCTGCAAGGGGAGTCCCACCCTCCCCCAGGACTTGGTCCCACGTGCACCTCCTCCCCGACCTCCTGCAGCTCACTCCATTTCCAAAAAAATGCGACACTCCCCATCATAGTAATCAAACAACCTGAGCTCCAGGCCTGCTCCAGACACATTCCCTGGTTCCTGGGAGTCCTCTCCGCCCCGCCCACTGGCAACTCACTCAGCAGGGTCAGTCACTTCAGCCCCTCAAACTCCAGCAGCCTCCTCTCCTCCCAGTGTACCTGCAGGAGGTGGACAAAGGGCTCGCCATCGACGTGTGCTCTGCAGCAGGTATCAAGGGCACACGCTCACTGCACCGAGGGCGTCCACCTGTGCTCTGCGGCAGGTATCAAGGGCACACGCTCACTGCACCGACGGCTCTCAAATGGTGACTCATGCAACTCCAGAAAACCCACTCAGGTCTCCTCACACAGCTCACCACACACCAAGAACTGATGTGAACTTCTAAGAGCTGAACTTCCACGGGTCCCACAGGTGCCACCACCCAGCGCTCTGGATGCTACACTGACATGAAGAGAAAGTGGAAGTGTTCTGCCAGCAGAGACCTACAGTTTCTAAGTATGTTTTACCCCCCAAGTACTAGGGAATTGAATTTAGGGGCGTGTTACCAATGAGTGTCTTTCCCAGCCCTTTTTATTTTTTGAGACAGGGTCTTGCTAAGTTGCTGAGGCTGACCTCCAACTTGAGATCCTCTTGCCTCAGCCTCCTGAGTCACTGGGGTAACTGTCATGTGACTCTACATCCTATCTGAGTATGTCCTCTAAAGCATCACCCTAAGATGAGCACCACCTTTGTTCAGAAACCAGATACACTGACACCCCTGCTCTAGAGCCTGCTCCATAACACACAGCGACCACCTGAGTAGGAGGAACTGCAGAGCTCTACCCAGGACCGCTGCAATCTCAAGGCACCACTGTGCTCTCCAGAGTACCACTGCTGAAGTCAGCTTTCTTGCTTCTGTGACTGAAGGACCTGACCAGAGCAGTTACAGAGGAGGGGAATGTTATTTGAGGGCTCACAGTTTTAGAGGTCTTAGTCCACAGAAGGCCAGCAAGGGGGCTGAGGTGAGGCTGAACATCACAGCAGGAGAGGGGAGCAGCTCAGGCGGTGATCAGGAAGCAGAGACTCCACGTGCCAGATATACACCCCCAACGCCCACCTCCTCCAGTCACTCCCTGCCCCGCTACCACTCAGTTAGTCCCATCAGGGACTAATTCACTGATTATCTTAAGGCTATAACCCAATCATTCCTCCTCAAAACCTTCACGCATCGTCTTACACGTGAGATTTTGGGGGAAACCTCACATCCAAACCATAACATTGTGTTGTGGTGTCAGAAACTGGAGGATCTTAAACCTCTTGATTTCAAAACTCACTATATAAAACTACAAGGATTTAGACAGTGTGGGCCTACTGTAAGGACAGACATGGTTTTCAACAAAACTGCCAAGACTATTCAATGGGAAAATGGTATTTCAATGAATGGGGAACCGAGACAGCCAAATACTCACATTAAAAGAAAGAAGTTCCAAGCTTGCTTATGGCACATATAAATTTATCATGCACGAATTATACATATAACTACACATAAACCTATGGAAAATGGACTTTAAAAGTGTATCAAAGTCTAAACATAAGCACTGAAGCTATAAAACTCTTAGAGTTACAATTAGGCAATGGTTTCTTAAATGTGACACTAGCAGCCCAAGCAACGAAGAAAAATTACAGTTCCTGTGCCTCTGAGGACACCATTAACAGAGTGGAGAGACAACCTGCAGAATGAAAAAATACTGCAAATCACATACACGGTAAGGGACTTACATCCAAAATGCACGAAGAACACTTCGCAACTCAATAAAAAGTCAACTGAAAGATAGGTAAAGGATTTGGATAGATTTATTTTCAAAGAAGTTATACAAATGTCCAATAAATACAGGAAATATTGCCTGACAACATTAATTACTAAAGAAAAGCAAGTTAAAACCACAAGGTACCACTTCACAACTGGGGGAATGGCTAAAACTAAACACAGGTAATAACAGGGGTCGGGAGGATGTGCAGGAATTGGAACCCTGTACGCTGATGGTGGGGATGTAAAACGAAGTGGCTGACTGGGAAAACAGCGGGGGGTTCTCAGAAAGGCTCCGCACAGCACGTGGCCACGCCCTTCCCCGCCCGTGCCCACACAGGAGCATGTGGAATGTGCACGGCAGCAGCACTCCTGAGCGCCCACACGGATAAACACCACGGCATGGATCTCTACCACCCCTAACGCCGACACATGCCACCCCATGGGCGATCCTTGAAAGTATCACGCTAACTGGAGCAGCCAAACAGAAAGGCCACACCGTACATGACTCCATTCATGCTGGGTCCAGCCCTAGCACAAGGGTCGTGGTGGTCTCAGGCGAGTGGGATGGTGCTGGCGAGGTGGAGAACAAAGCAACACAGACTCAGTGCTCTGAGGCTAAGGCCCAGGTTTATTCGCCTTAGTAGGCACTCTAATACGTGGGAAATGGGCAGTCCCCCGTGTTTTGTGGGTACAGAACAGGAAGGGGACCAAGACGCTCTCACGACATACCCCTTATCCCAACATCAAGATAGACTAATTATTCTTAGAATTTTGCTTATTGTTCTATGCACTTCTTGCTTCCATATTACTTAAAATTCTATAAAGATAATCTAGCTTAACTAATAATACGACTTCAGCAAACATTACAAGTGTGGTTAACGTGGTTATAGTGCCAGACGGCGTGCCCTAATATTGACTTATGAGATTACATGAACTATTAAACTCTGAGTTAACATTTAAGGCACCGTTTATAGATTACAGCTCCTACTTTTGCCTAGTAGGCATTAACCTGCCTTGCCCAAGGAAACTGTTCTGAGCAACTTAGCAAACACCAGGGTCTCACATATTTAAATATTCTGAAAAGGGGAGACGAGCTTTCTATGTACGTTTTCCATTATAATATACTTGATGCCAATCAAGGTGAATTCTGCCAGGGGGAAATAAAGGGGGGCCTAAATCTAAGGGACCAGAAGCTGGTTTCCTAGGAAGATACCATGGTTTTCCATTAACCAAGTAAACATTACCAAATGGTGTCTGAATTGTTGGGACTATTTTTTTTAGCTTTAACAACTTTGTTTGTGACTTTTTGTCTGGAGGTAAGGTGGGAAAAACCTGTTTTGTTTTGTTTTTTTGCCCTAGGTCATCTGAGAGTAGTCACCATCCGCAGTGCATTTATACTTTTGTTACATCAGAACAAGGGCCTTTCCTGGTTATATCCAGTATGATTAGCTGTTTGATTCTTGTGTTCTAAATCCCCTAAGACCCTAGAATTCCCAGAAATCCAATATAATATTATTCCCAAGCATAGACAAATTAAACAAGACAACAGGAAACAGCGGCCCCAATTCGCTGGAAGATGAGACCTTGCAGACATCTTTATTACTCAGTGGAATCCTTGTCAAGCACTGAGGGGACTGAAGAGGGCACAGCATAGTCACACCAAGTGTCCAGAGCAGGCGAAGCCACAGAAACAGGAGACGAGAGATCCTGGTGGGTGGGGAGTGATGAAAACCTTCTCCCTGCTCTAGAATCCGAGGGTTCTGAGGGCTGTGAACACACACTTTGAAAGGAAGAGCCCACGTGTGTGAGAAACGCCACGTCCGGTGTCAGCCTTATGGGACGCGGTCTAGTTCTCTGCTCACTCTAGTTCTAGCGTGGGCTGACTGTTTACCCTACCACCGCAGCCCTTCCTGTCAGCAGTGAGGGGCAGGTGTGGGAGGACTGCCCGCCCAGCTGGCCTGCTCACGGACCCCTCTGGGCGTGCACCTTCTGTAGAAGTACAGGTCTGGCTGGCCCACCCACTGTCCAGCTCGTGTCTGCTTTCCTGGGCAGCCCATTGATCCTAACAGACCTCAGTAGAGCTGTTATGAACAAAGTGCACCTTAAAAAAGAGTCAGATCACTGAGAGGGCTGTGCAACTTGCAATCTTTCTCAAAATACATTCTAAAAGTTGACCAAACTATTTTGTTTCTCCTAAACAAAAATCCTCTGCTATAAATTTGTTTTCAACAAAACACTATTTCAAATATTTTTTTCTCTTGAAACCTAAAGGGGCTTTGTCCTCTGGCTACTCTGTACAAGTGTATTCATAAGGAGATGAAGGTGGCAGGGGAGGTGGGGAGTCTTTTATTACTGTTTTATTAGGAAAATCAGTGTTCACGTCGTTCCATAACCAGGAGTCTTGTCTGATTAATGCAGCAAACTTCAACATTTAGGGAACCACATTTATCCTTTGCCATTAAACCCCACTGCAGATTCAACCACGATTTTCCAGGAAAATCTGATTTATACAAAATGCTCCACACTATTTCTCCCCATTCCCTGATGAAAAGTGAGGAAGTCTATCCCAAAAGCTTTCTGGTGGCACATATTAATCTTTCTCACAAACATTAAATGATCTGAATATTTTATGCAAGGATATTTTATGCTTAATTACATGCTTGGGAGTTCTTTCAAAATAAGAACCACAGGGGCAATGGCAAATCAGCTACAGGGCCAGAGTCTCTGCGACACAATCAGCGCGCTCCCCGGGCTCTTTGGAAAATCAGAAGCACAACCTTCCAATGGAAATGCGTCTTGCCTGAGCTGATTCCACCCCCACAGGCACACACTCCCGTCAGAGTGATGACGACTCTTCAGGCACAAATCTGGTCAAGGGACTGAACTCTCAGGGTCCCCATCAAAGACCAAGCCCTCAGAGTCCTCAGTCCATCCCCGTGTTTTTCTCTAGCCCAGCGCCCAGGCCTCATTTGTTCCATCCTGTTTCAACCCATCCCATGTTCTCCACCTCTCCTGCCCCTCCCGTCCTCCACTCTGCCAGGCACGCATGCCCACATCTGAACACAGGGTCAGGGCCGCCTGGACTCCTTCGAGCCCACTGTGATAACTGCTGAGCCCTGCAGCACACCTGTCTTGGCACCTCAGGGCTGGCACCTGTATGTGGGAGGATGCCAAGCCCTCTCCCACAGACACCGTGCACTTGTCAGCAGGAAGGCTGTGACAAGCAGTGTTCAATGCATGGAAGGATCATCACTTTAAGAACTGGTACCAGAAAGGGAAGAATGAATCTCACAACCTGGGAAATGACCTTTAAGTCCAGCCTATCGCACCAGCAAATCAAAGCTGCTGATAACTAACTCTCCTTCAATCCCATCTTTGCTCAGCTCACCGGGAACACACCCAACCCTGAACCCTTCCTTACACTTAGTACACATACGTACGCATTAAGGTCCTCAACCACAGGAACTCTGCAAGAGGCACCTGGATCGCGTGAGTGACAAAGTTATCAGGCAAAAAGTAAAACAAGTAGGTCTTACCAAACTTTAAGCAATGATTACCAATTTGCAGTTTATTATTACTTAGTTTAGAGAAAAAACTGTAACAAGCTAGGTGCTCAGTGCATAAATACAATTTCCAAATAGCTTTTCAGGAATTTGAGAATATAATAGATTTAACATATATAAATGAGTAAAAGCAACATAAATAACAAAAGTAGGCTGAAAACATTATCTCCTACTTTAAAAAATCCTCATCTAGTTCTGCCATGAAACAATGAAACTGGAATGAAATTCTGACACCTATTATACCATGGATGGGTCTTGAAAATATTGTAGTGAAGTCAGAAGACAAGGAGGGGCATCATTTTAGAATTTCACTCATGGGAGTCCTTAGAAAAAGCAAATTCACCCAGACAGAAAGTAGACTGGGGCCAGGGATGAAGGGGAGAGAAGAGGCTACTCCAAGGGTACAAGGTTTTTGAGGGGATGATGAAAGCTCTGGGTATAGGCAGTGGTGATGATCGCACAACACTGGATGCGTCACCACCACTGAATTACACGTGTAAGAACACCTAACATGGCAAATGTGCAATGCACGCTTCATCACAACTTAAAAGATTCCTGGACCTAAAACATATATAATAATATGTACGTACACACACACACAAACCCATGTATGGCAGCCGAGACAATCACAAGTTAGGGGGACAGAGATGCAGACATAGGATCCCAGGGGCAAACTGTCCTCCAGGGGTGGGGCCTGTGCTCTCCCTCCCACTCCCCACTTGACCTGCCCCCAGGGTCAGGTGGTCAGGGCAGATGACGGGAAGCAAAGGTCCCATCTACTATATGTCTTGATGTATCTGTATCTACGCAGTGTTTGTACCTTCAACAGTAATTTCAATGGCCTTCTAAAGTGACAGTTTGTGTTTCACCGGGAATAGTACTTTACAGAGAACATGGAGAGGCTCTATGCAGATGAGCCCCCAATGCCAATCCATTACTGCTTTCACTACTTAAGTCCATATTCTTCCACACACAAGAACTAAACCAAAACAGGTAAACCTTTTCTTGTTCTGTTTCAAATTAAGACACCATTTCACAGCTGAACTTAACCAGGATTCCAAGCAGAAGGAACCAATAATTTTGGTTGGTACTACTTTAAGGATTACCTCTGAATCTGGACTGATACATTCCTTACACTGTGCCCTCTGAATAGACCCCAAAGGTCTATGCTAAGGAGCGGGGAGGAGGACACACCAGCAAGGGGTCCCATGCCAGCTCTGATGGATGAGAGGTAATCTGTGCACCAACTCTGAGCAAAGTTCAAGAGCAGGACAGGCTGGGCACGAGCATCACAACCGAGGCTGCTGCTGGGAGAACAGGGCAGGCCGGGGGCCTGGGGAGCAGCAGACGCAGGACTTCAGCTGTACCTGCACCCCTTACTTCTTAAAGGAACCCAGGCCAGGTCAATAGTCATCCGGTGCTGGGAACGGGGGTGTCCGTTTTCATTCACATCGTACTACAGCTACACTGTGTGTGTGTGTGTGCGCGCGCGCACACACGTGTACAGTTTTACTTATTTTAAGGCTTCCCACAGGGTCTACCAGGATGTGAGGTGGGAAATGAACAAGACTTCAGCACACACTACAAACCACAGAAGCAAAACCAGGCAGCTGCCACCAGTCTTCGTGCAGGCAGGACACCCACAACTGCCCACCCCCCCACGAGGCACCCTCTCCCCACTTCAGGAATAATTCAGCTGGGGCTTTATCTTAATCGAGGTGTGGCACTAGAGCACCTGTAAAGAATACACTTATGGATATCTGTTTTGTCATTCTGGACACCTAGAGCAGGACAAGTTAAACCGAGAAAAAAAATTCGAGGTATGTTTGAACACGAAGAAAGGCAGCCTGAAGCAGTTTAAGAGAGCCACCAAACAGAAGGTAGAAAGATCAACCTGACCGACCATCCCTAGTGGTCACAGCAAGGTAAGGACACCTTCCTCCTCTGAGCTCTGCTCAAAGCCATCTGCCTCCTCTTAACTGACCTCCTCATTACTACAAAGATGCTGAACCCTTGGTGTGAAACAGAGAGTAGAGGAGTGTGCGGATGAAAGCAAAAGGCCCTCGTCACTGCAGACCTGGCTCCTCACACCCACAGGCACCCAGCTGCTGACCTCCGGTCACTGCCCTGGCCAAGGCATTCACAGCCACTTAAGCTCTACAGGGATGCCTGTTATGCAAACACTGCCATCCAAGTGCCCAGCTTGCTTTCCAACAGGCACAGCTGTGTTCTATGGCTGTTTGGCAGCACCCAAATATCCACATGCATGGCCTCTGATCAAAGATTCTGTATGTCCACTCTTGGGTGGACGCCTGCATGCAGGCAGATGGATTATGAGACTCTGCTATACTGCCAATAGTAACGAGGTCACCGGCACTGAAGCACGACGCAGTCATCACTGGGAGGAACAGGACTACCCAGGAAGACAGCCAGCTGAACCCTGGGTGCAGAGCACCTGGAATGAAATCCTGACTGTGGCACGTGCCAGCTGAGGCATGGCCAGGGGCTCAGTCTTTCTGGAATTCAACTTTCTTATCCATAAAACGATGGCAAGGTCTCAGCACATCCATCTCAATGGGTGTGGACAGGCTCCAAGGACTAAACGCACAGCCTAGTGGAAAGCCCAGTCGGCCATCAGATCTCAAACTGTCCAACTACTAGTGAGAACAGCAAGCCACAAAGCAGGACTTAGAATAGGGTTCCATGAGTTAACTAAGACCTGTTGCTTTATATTCAGACTAAGTTAAAGAGAAAGGAGAAACCAACGAAGGGTCTAAATATTTGCTGCTAAGAGGAGACTCGTCCTCTAGGAGGGTTCCAGGACAGCAGAGACGGAATGAGCGGTGGGCTCCACTCCCCGTGCATTCGCATCATCTGACTTTATTTAGCACTCTATACTTTGAGACAAAAGCAATAAAACTAGTAAAGCTAGGAGGGGGCAGTTAACCTTGAAATCTGCCCTGTCCTTGTCGTCCCACTGCCAACAGCTTGCTTTAGAGCAGTTCCCAGGGTGGTCTGTGGGACCCTGCGGTCCCCAAGAACCTCTCAGAGTGCCTGAGGCCCAGCCGTCTTCCCAGCGTCACTGTGGCTGCTGTGTGCTGTCAAAGGCAAGCACCAACTCTCCATTTTCCTTTTCTTCACAGACTAACTTTGGGATTAGGAATAAATTTCCTTGAAAATTAGAAGTGAGTCTCTCATTTCACAGAAAATAGTTGACAGTACTTGTTGCCAATGATAAAAATCCGGCTGTTAAGAGCAAATCGTAATGTGGGGAAATTTTATCAACTGTAATATGACAGCTTCCTCTGATGAGACTGGGGAGACAGTAATGAGCATGATTTTCTTTGGTCTAATATAATGAACAGGCAGCATTCAGCACAGAGCACTTCAGTGTCAACACTTCTAAACAACCAGGGCACTGTCACCAAATCAGGCACAGGAGCAAGAGTCACTCCAGGTACAGTACCCACCATGTGATTTCTTTTTCTCTTCATGGTACTTAGGGATTGAACCCAGTGCCCTGCACAGGCAAGGCAAGCACTCTGCCACTGGGCTACACCCCCAGTCCACAGAACTGGGGGTTCTATGTAATGGTAAAAAGTTCACTCCCAAGTTTCAGATCCCAAAACAACTAAACTTAAACCACCATCTACTGAGCTGTGCTGGGTGTTGGAGACTGCCAGCCACCGGCCCTGCTCTGACCACGGCACACGTGAGCGCAGCACCAAACTCTCTGTATACAGTTCAATGAAGCAACTGCAAGAGGCTGAATGTGCAAGCAAACCTGAGAAGCCAACGGTCTTCTATTCAGCTATTAATTCATTTAAAAAACTTTTCAGATGGGTTCTGGTTATGTTGCCCAGGCTGGCATTGAGCTTGCCACCCTCCTGCTTCAGCCCCCCAAGTTGCTGGGATCATAGGTGCACACCGCTAAGTTCCTAAGAGTTCTCAAAATCATAAAACAATGGCACCCTTCTCACTAAATCTGTTTTAGGAAAGTTGTCATCAAAAAATGTTAACATGCAGATTTATTATTATTTTAAAGAGAAATAATAAATATTTTAAGCTATTTTAATTTCAAATTTAGTATAATCAATAGATATAACACAGAGACAAAAGAAAAGCTCTCTGGGTCCTCAATAATTAGTATGTGAAAGTATCCCCAAATCTAGAGGCTCTGAGAAGCAATGATTCCAAGCAGAGGTCAGCAGCCACAGCCTGAGGGCGAAGCCTGGCGGCTGCCTGCTTTAAGAGTTGCCTCCACTGGCGTCTTCCTGGCCTGCAGCTGTCCTGCCACATGCACAGAGCTCAGCACTCACACAGGACAGCCTGGCCTTCAAAGTCTGAACTACTTAATACCTGGCCCTTTTAAAAAGTCTGCTGACCCATGATTTAGAGCAAGCCCCATTTCCAGCCTCTGTGATCGCAGTGCTTTCCAAGGGGAACCTCGGTCTCCATTCTCCAAAGGCCAGAGTGGCCTTCCTAAAAGCTTCATGTTTACGTCACTCCCCACTCAGGACCTTCCAGGTTCACGGTCACTCAAACCACAACACAAAACCCTAGCATGGTACTCAAGGCCTTGATGTGTCACCAACCGGCAGGATCAGCCTCCTGCCTCCAGAGGGACTTCCTTGTCACCATGCCAGGCACACTCTCATTTCCCAGAATGCACCAAGCATCTCCAGTCTCCACTCTAAGACTCTCCACCTGTAACGTTCTTCTCCCCATCCCTCCCTCCCTCTTCTTATTTTGTGACTTCCTCTCCTCCATCCCTACCCCAGTCTGTGTAATGGGCAAGTCTATCACATTTCCTCAACATGCTCTGGTCCCAGCTGTTGTGCAACAATCCATCAGCTTGTGTCTCTATCTAAAATGAGTTTCTCCACTTCTGCATGCAGCACTGGCCATCTTCCCTGCACCACTGTGTCGTCTTCAGCCCTACATCACCCTTCCTTTTTGTTGGCCTGGCTCCCTGGAGCAGTACAGTATCAGTTCTTCTATGGAAGAGGGTCTCCTTGCACAGCACCCAAACAGTTACCAGGTCCTGTTTGCCAGAACTTTCTAACCCTAATAGTATCCATAATAGTACCCACCTTCCAGATGGGGAAACAGAAGGTAAGAACCTGGCCACACTGACACAAAGCAGGAGTGTGGAAACCCTTTTGCACCAAATCTTTCCACCTGCATGACTTTTCACACTGACTGACATCAAGCGGAAGAGACATGCCTGATCCATGAAGTGGAATCCAACCACCCGACAAGCAATGCTGTGTTAAGTGAAGGAAGTCCAGAGTCCAAGACTGGACATCTAATGTGAAGAGAGGCTGGAGCAGAGAGTCATAGACAAGATGGAAGCTGGGATGGACTCCGAAGGAGCCGTGGGGTGTGCAGAACACAGAGGGATACAAAGAACTTTAGGTCAGCAAGAAACAGGAGCAAAAGTGTCATAGAATAATAACTGAAACACCACGAGGCCCGGCTCAACAGACAGGGTGTTGGGTGGGTGGAGATGGGAAGGACCAGGAGAAACCCAAATCTAAATCAGCTAAAACCAAATCTAAACACTTAAAATGAGCCAGCACTTGTAACAACACTGCACAGATTATAAAAGCTCTGTACGCTGATCTCAAGGTTCTTTTGGTGGCTGGTTCAACGGTGCCTGTGACCGGCTATCAGGGACACTCACGCAAAAGAGCTCAGGTTCGAGGTCAGCCTGGGTGACTCAGCAAGAGCCTGTCACAAGATAAAACAAAATGTGAAGAGAGCCACAGATTGGGAGAAAACCTTTACCACACGCACCTCAGATAGAGCACTGATCTCCAGATACATAAAGAACTCAAAAAACACCAAAATAAATAAATATTCAATCCAATCAACAAATGGGCTAAGGAGCTGAACAGACACTTCACAGAAGATCTATAAGCAATCAACAGATAAGTGAAAAAATGTTCAACATCTCTAGCAATTAGAGAAATGCAAATCAAAACTACACTGAGGTTTCATCTCACTCCAGTCAGAATGGCAATCATCAAGAATACAAGCAACAAGTGTTGGCAAGGATGTGGGGAAAAGGTGCACTCACACATTGTTGGTGGGAATGCAAAACCGTGCAACCACTCTGGAAAGCAGTGTGGAGATTCCTCAGAAAACTTGGAATGGAACCACCATTTGACCCAGCTATCCCACTCCTCAATTTCTACCCAAAGGACTTAACATCAGCACACTACAGTCACGCAGCCACATTAGTGTTTAAAGCAGTTCAATTCACAATAGCTAAACTATGGAACCAACCTAGATCCCTTTCAACAGATGAATGGATAAAGAAAATGTTACTCAGCTTTAAAGAATGAAATCCTGGCATTTGCTGGTAGATGAATGGAATTAGAGAATATCATAAGTGAAATAAGCCAACCCCCCCTTCTCTGATATGCAGATGCTAGCATACAATAAGGGGTGGGATAGGGAAGAATAGAGTTACTTTATATTAGGTAGAGGGGAGTGAAGGCAGGGGAAGGAATGATAGCAGAGTGAAACAGACATTAATACCTTGTGTACATGGATGACTGCATGACCGATGTGATCCTGCAACACGTATAATCAGAAAAACGAGAGATGTCTCTATTTATGATCAATCAAAATGTATAAATACATTCTATCATGTGCAACTAATTACAACAAGTAAAATTTTTAAAAAATTTAAAAAGATTAAAAAACAAAAAGGTTGGCAGAGTAGCTCTGTGGTAGAGTGACCCTGGGTTCAATCTCCAGAGGTGGGGGTGTGGGGGGGAGTCTTGGTGTAATTTCTAAATAAACATGCTGAGGGGCCTTGAGAACTGGTAATTGGCAGACACATGAACCCAGAATCTCCATTGGGAAGCAGACTTTGAGAGTCAAGAAATGGAAACATTAAGGGTATGGTTTAACAGTAGTGTCAATCTTGCAAATTTATATCTGATTTTAGCCATGACCAGGCCAGCTTCCTGATCACCAACCTGACTTCACCAATGTGGCTGGGCTCAATAGGTCTGGGGGATACAGTGATCTTACGAAAGGCCCACACTTCATTTCCTCTTATGATGCTCTTACGAGTAAAGAGCAAACACAGAGTAAGATTGCCTGCCTGCTTGTAGTCAATCCTGAGATATGTTCCTGAAGGCCCTTTTCAATGGCAGATACAGATGGAAAGTACATGGAAATTCTCTAAAGGTGCAAAGGAATCAGACTGGAGTAATTCAAATAACTAATACCACATCCCACTGAGACTTAAGGAAAAAAAAAAAAAAGAAAAAGAAAGAATACCATTGATAAATGAATACAGAATGCCCATTTCCTATATGCAGAATAGATCCCAAACTCTTAAATAAGAACTGTGACTGCAAAGTGTTGCATTCTCTCACATTACATTTTACTGACTCTGAAATGCCCTTTAGCACATTTAATACCTTTGTAATTAGATGTGTCTTATAGTCAATGAAACAATGTACCTTCCTGTCTGATGCCCAAGTCCCCTTAATTTTTGTTACCTTCCTCAATTTAACTGTTTCTTTCTTTTGAAACATCATGTGCTCCGCCCCACCCCTTAGGAAGGCTTTTCCTACCAGTTACCCAAAGGCCAGGTTATTTCAACTCAAGGTTCAACTGTGAGTTTTCACATTTCTTTAGAAAAAGGTTATTGCCTAATTCAAAGTGACAGATTAACTCATGGATTAAGAAAATGATTAAAATGAAATCATCAAATTAAGAAGATACAACTACAATTCTGAGATGAAAGGACCTACCAGTTGCTAAACTATGCCAAGCTCTGGAAAATCAGGTTCTAACCAGACCTGTGACATCCCTTCCCTAGTTTCTTGGGAACAGCAAAAAATATATAAAGGGAACAAGACCCACATCTTTCCCACAACTAAGCAGACTGCAGAGTCCTGCAGTTGGTCCAAAAGCAGCCTGAGTTTAACACACAAGGCCCATTTACTCCAGTCTGAGATACGTCCTCTTCAAACAGCTTGAAAATGGTCAGAAAATGACCCCATCCTGGAACCCTTATAAATCTTATAATACTTTAACACAAAGGCACTTTAGTACAATTCCTGAAGGTGTGATCCCTACTGGGCTTCAGGACAGCTAGAAGCCCCAACAGTCACTGGAGCAGTACAGCACATGGGGGCTCTGGAGTCAGTCAGCAAGGCTTCAAACCCTTCCGCTGCCACACAACACCTGTGGGACCACGTTAGCTGCTCTCTGTGCCTTGACTTCTGCATCTGAAACTGAGAACAATAGTTCCTGACTCTCGAGTTGTGTGAAGGTTAGATTAACTGACACTGGTAAAGACCTTGGAGCAGTACTTGGCACACAGTAAGCATTCAATACATGTTAACATCACTACCACCTGGCCAGGTCCTCTACCCTGCACTGGGGTGGGGTGACTGTGCCCTCAAGCTGAAGGAGCTCCAGTCTACTTGGGACAAACAAGTGAAGGATGGTAAATGGGTGTGATGTTCATGGGCAGGAAGCATGCTCAGGGTCTGGGGGAGGGTGACCAGCAGCACAGCAAAAACTTGCACAGACACTCATCATCTCCCAGAGCAGCCACCATTCAGAACCTAAGCTGTGGAGACAGAAGCCTGCAGTGTCTCTTCCCTTCTCCCTAGAAGTCGCCCTGGCTTCCCTATTTTGATCACTGGTCACCTCACCCACCTTTCTGCACAGGCAGGAGAAGCCAGTCACCACTGTGGGAAGCTTGCTCATCTCCTGTGAGCCCCACTCAACCCCACTTGCAGAGGGATGAGAATCACTGATGGCACAGTGGAATTATGGCTCTTAATAGGACAGCTGATCTGATCCACAGCAAAATCCACTTCTTTAAATACATAAATAAATAAATGGCATCAAATTGTTTACAGTCCAACATTGGCCATTAAAGGTTATGACTGAGCACCCCAGAATTATAAGTTTAAATAAAAAAATCAACAAAAACCAAAGCCCTTTCCCATGTTACTCACTTCATGACCTTCCAAGTCAGGCCTGCCTACTCCTGTCTGTGTGTCACCCATGCTCAATGGGCACCATTCCTAATAAAGTCAGGGAAGACCAGCTTTATTCACTCTGGGTACTTCTGACAACCCATCACAGCGACAGCAGAAAGTCAGGCCAAAGTGCAGGGTCATGCAAACTCTGCAGAGCTGGGCTAAGATCAGAACAGAACCTTCCAGAACAAAAGCCTCACAAGTTTACAAAGATATTTTGCCACAGGCCTTCAGTTCTGCAGTTCAAGCACCAAAGTACAAAAACATCTCCTTGAAGTCCCTGTCTTACCAACATTTCTCCTTCAAAGCTGAGTTTGGGCAGAACTAGCTTCTTGATTCTTGTTGCTTTAATAATCCCCATTTGCTAATAATTACATGCTCCTTCTTCACATCTATTCTGTAGTGTGAACAATTCCATAACATGATAAGGCTATATACATGTGCTAATCCCAATGGATTAACTACATTTAAGGGTATGTGGACTAAAATAGAAAGCTTTGAATACATACAATAATAAAAAGAAAAATGTGGATAGCTATCATTAAAAAATAATACCCAAAAAATGACAACCGAACACCAATCTCTTCAGTGGACCGGGGATGTATCTGGTGGTATTGGCTCGTGTCCAGTGTTAGGCTCTGCAAGTGACCCCCAGCACGACTGGGTAGGGGAAACCATTCTCACTGCAGAAAGTTCTGATCAGTTTACTTCAGACAATAGAGTGTTTCTGCCAAGACTTTTAAGGGAAAGAAAGGTATTTGCATAAGTATAAAGTTACACTTGAAATACATCAGTTTAGACCTAAACTTTACTTCATTTGGCTTATCAAAGCGGGTAAACCATAAATTAGGACCAGCTCTTAGCGTCCCACTACACAAACAAGCTTCGCCTTCTTCCAGGAGAACTCCCGGTGTGAGGCTGAACTGTGGCCCACTTGGCAGTACAACAGAGGAACTAGAGTTAACATGTTTCAAAGCCATACAGAAGAAACAAAATCAACGGGGTATTAGGTTACACAAAAAGTCACTCAGTTCCCATCTCAAACCATATACCTCTGTGCAAGTGTCTGAGGGCAGTTTCCCCTGCTTCATGACCTGGGCACAGTCTGCCCAAGGGGCCACGGTCTCCAGATGTCCTCAAGGGTCATGCGTCACTCCAGACACTGCCAGGGAGGGGAACAAGGTCAAGGAGAAGGGAGCAAAAGGTCAGGAGGCTCCAAGGTGGGGGAACTCAGACCAGAAATCAGACCAGAGACTAAGTAACCTGGGACAGGGAAGGGTACTTGGTGCAAACACAAACAATTTTTAAGTGAACAAGAACAACAAAAAAACACTAAGATTCTAAACACGAAATATTAGACTTCAAGTCTCAGAATCACCACTATCCACACCTTTAGAGTTCTGCTGACTCCCTGTCCACGACCCTAAACTTCAGGCCTGGCCCATTCGAAGCTGTGACCGAGGGAAAACACCAGGCAGCAGAGACGCCTCAAGGTTCTAAACCAAACTCCAGAAGGGCTTTAAAGCGAACAGTGGAGAAAGACCCGCGGCGAGACGCCTCCCGCTGAGACCCTGGGAGCAGCACGCGGTCCCCTCGCAGGCGGAACGCAACCCGAGGACGCACGGAGGACGCGCAGAGCTGCCTCGCTGGTGACCGCAAAGGTGGTGGGTGCGCCCCTGCCCACCCGGCACGGCCCCCACGTGCACTGCCACTAACACCCCGAGACACTGCGCGGACATTCGAGGGCCGGCGTCCACCCGCACCCCGACTTACCTTCCACGGACACCCGGAGTCCAGGGTCCACGAGCCCCCAAGACCACCGTCCACGAACACCAGGGGCCGGGGTCCCAAGCAGCCCGCGTCCCTCCGAGACCGGCGTCCGAGGCTGCCCGTGTCCCTCCCGCGTCCCTCCGGGGCTGCCCGCGTCCCTCCCGCTTCCCCCGCGGCCGGCGTCCGGCCCCAGCCCCTCGCCGGGCCGCGGCCTGGGTCCCTGCAGGACGGCGCGGGGCTGCGCGGGCGGAGCTGGACGCGGCCCGGCGCCGGCCCCGCGCGACCTTGCGCCAGCTGCGGCGGCCTCACCTTCCGCCACGTCCTCGTCGACGGCGCCCTTCACCTGCGAGAAGCACCACTGGAAGTCGTTGCCCGCCGGGCAGCCGCCGCCTCCGGCTCCTGCAACACAACGGGCGGTCAGGGCGGCCCCGCCCGCCCACCCCGCCGGCGGCCCGCCCGCCCGTCCGCCCGCGAGCCCGCGGCCCTCACCCGCCATGGCCGCGGCGCGGGACGGCGCCCGCCCAGCCTTGTGCGGCCGACCGCAGGCGCCGCTGCCCAGCCTCAGCCCCGGCCGCCGCCGCCGCCGGGAGGGATTTTTTTTCCCTTTTCAAAATGGCGCCCAATGCCCGTCGCCCCGCCGGCTGACGTCATCCCCCTCCGCCTCCTCGGAAGGCCCGGGCGGGGTGAGCCGCGGGGGCTGCCGGGGGCACGCCACGCGCCGACTGCGCCTGCGCGAACCGCCCTGCCCGGGACCACACACCGCGGCCGGGCGGGGAGATGCCTTCAGGCTGAGGGGCGGCCAGGTCCGGCGGGCGCCGACGGGTTGTGGGCCCTTGACCTGTCGGGCAGTCCACAAGCCCCGGCGGCTCCCCTGAGGACCGGTCGCCCCCGTGTTGGCTGGCTCCAGAGGCAGACTTTTACCTTCGGAAGGCCCCGCCCTTTCCCACGCCTCGGCCAATGGGAGCGCGGGCCCTCCGCGCAGCAGCCAATGGAGGGCGCTCGGCGGCAGTGGGCGGGGCGTCCGGTCGGGGCGCACCTGAGCGCCAGGTGCGGCGCACTGCCCACTGCCCGCTCGCCGCCTGCCAGAGCGGCGGGACACCAGTTGGTGGGACACCAGTTCCAAGCGCGCAGTTCGCTACGGAATTGTTACTTCAGGGGTTCTGAGGTCCCAGGGTGACCGTCTCTCCGTTTGTGGCTGTTTCTCTGGCGTACGGAGGGATTATTCCCTGTGGGTTTGATGTATCAGAAATCACAATTCCAAGGATGCTGTGAGGTTGGTAGTAGGCCTGTTGTGTCACTAGAGGACAGTTGCTCCCATTCGGGTCCGTTTTGCACGCCACGGATATTTATTGATCAGCTCCTGTCACGCGCCACCCGCTGTTCACAGTCCTCGGATGCATCGTTGAACAAACCCCTGCCCTGGGAGTTTACCGTGGAGTGGGGGAAAATAAGGAAAAAATACTTAGTAAGTCAGATGGAGCAGAGAAATATAAAGCGCAGAAGGAGGAGAAGGGGATGCGCGGCAGGAGAGCTGGAGAAGACCCCAAGGAGATGAGTGAGTAAGCCCTGCAGACACCCGGGGAAGGTTGTGCCGGCAAGTGGGGCCTGCCAGTACCAAGGCAGCAGTCAGGACCACTCCTGGGGTGTGTAAGAGGCCCAGGAAGCTGCTGAAGCACAGGGAGTGGAGAGGAGGCTACAGGTAGTAGTGAAGGCAGAGAGGCTCCTTCTTGGACTAGGACTCCAGAGGAGAAAGCAGAGGAGGGTCACCATGGACTCCAGCTGGCTGCTGTGCTGAAAACAGTCAATGGGGATCCAAGGGAGGAAGCAAGGACACCAATGAAGAGGACAACAGATGGTTCAGGCAAAGGGGTGAGGGTGGAATCCCACTGGGTGTGGTGGAGAGTGGTGAGGACCAGTGCATTTCAGAGGTGAGTACTTGGAAGGCATGGCCTCCAGGATTTGCAGAGGGGATCAATGGGGAGGGAGGGAGGGAGAGAGAGAGAAAGAGAGAGAGGTGGGGGGAGAGGGAACTCAGTAACTGCACTTGCATGATCAGAGCACCTGGAAAGAGAGGTTTCCAGGCCCCAGGACAGGAACTGTTCTGTAAATGACCATTAGAGCCAGTTGCTTGGCGGTGCTGTTGAATCCCACTGTGCCCGTACTGACTTCCTGCCTGTGGACCTGTGTGTCTGGTGGGGTACTGGGGTCCCTGTCTGTAATAGCAGGTTCTGCTTCTTGCAGGTCTGTGAGCTCTTGGCGCTTGTGGTTTCATGCCTTAGGCACACATGTGCTCTAGGATCAGGTGTCTTCCTGCAGAATTGGTCCCTTTGTCACTCTGTACTGCCCCATTTGTTTCTCATCCTTTCCCTTCATTTGAAGTCTGCTCAGTCTGAAATTAATATAGCTCTTCCTACTTTCTTTTCTTTTTCCTTTCTGTTTCTGGTGCCTTGTGCTGTTGAGGCAAGTGCTCTCCTGCGCCACACCTGCAGCTCAAGAAGCCTACTTTACGCATAAGGATGCAGATTACCAGTGCAGGGATGGAGGAAAGTACACCAGGAAAACACTGATCCTGAGAAACTGGGAGGGCTGGGGTGTAGCTCAGGGCTAGCGCTTGTCTAGCAGGCACAAGGCCTGAGCTCCATCCTTAGTACCACACACACAAAAAACTTGGACACAGTTTTCTATGTCAGTACTTACTTAGGTCTTATTTTTTTTAACCCCAAATCAGTCTCTGCCTTGTAATTGAGGTAAACCATTCATGTTTAAAGTGGTTGTTGAGATAGTTGACATAGGCAGATTAGTATTTGCCATGTTTATTACTATTTTCTGTTTGTGACCTTATTGTTTCTTTTAAATCTCTCATTTGTTCTGCTTCCTCTGGTTTTAATTGGGCAGTTAAAGTGATTCCATATTTTCTCCTTTCTTTTGTACTTTTCAGTGGTTTCCCTTGAATTTGCAGTGTGTGCTCAGATCTCATCACTCTGACACTTCCTGAGCAGTGCAAGTGTCTATCAGTGTTCCCAGTCTTGTCTCCTGTTCCTGGGACCTTCCTGCCCCTCTTGCCCATGGGTTATACCCTCCCACTGTACTGTTGGTTTTAGGAGTCTTGAACAAGTAGTTCTACTGGGTCATTTAGAAAAAAGAAATATAAATTTTTTGCTTTACCTTTTTTGGTCCATCTCTAACACGATTCCTTTCTTTATGTACGTCTGATTTTTCTGATCTCTATCATTTTTTTTTCTCTGAAGGATTCCTTTTATCATTTCTTTCAAATCAGGTCTGCTGGTAGCAAATTCTCTTAGTTTTTGTGTAACTGAAAAGGTCTGTATTTTTCCACCTTAGAAGCATAATGTTGGTGAATATAGAATTCTAGGTTGATGGATTGTTTTGTTTTGTGTGTGTGTGTGTGTGGGGTTTGGGTGTGTGTGTGTGTTAGTTATTGGGGATTGAATCCAGGGGTGCTTAACCACTGAGCTACATCCTCAGTCCTTTAAAAAAAAAACTTTTTTTTTTTTTTTTTAAATTTTGGGACAGGGTCTTACTAAGTTGCTGATTTGCTGAAGCTGGCCTTGGACTTGTCATCCTCCTACCTCAGCCTCCCAACTCCTTAGGATTGGCAGGTGTGTGCTGCTGTGCCCAGCTTTGGTGGATAGTTTTGTTCTTTCAATACTGCAAATGTCTCAGTTGGTTCTCAGTTTGCTTGTATGGTTCGGAAGGGAAGTCTGAAGCAATCACTGTCCTTGTCTTAGTTACTTTTTCACCTGTCAAGATTTGGCTGAGCAGATGACTAAGCAGATGTCTGGGCTCAGCCCAGAGCAGGTCCCCACATAGTTCTGCGGCATTGGGAGCCAGACTGGGTTTAAGTTGACTGCTTATGTATGTTTTTCCTTTTTCTGAGCTTTCCTGCAGCAGCAGCAGCTGGAGGCTCCCTCTCATCGCCCCTCTGTGCTTTCAGTGCCTGCTGCATGAGTTTTGGCAGTGACTCGCAGTTTTCTTCTCTCTTCTCTGCCCCCTCTGGAATCCCCTGCCTCCCTCCTCCAGGAACCATGGAGTCAGCGCTTTCCAGCAACTGACTCTCCTGCTTGTGCGTCAGGAGTCAGAAGCATTTATTTTAGCTCTTGGCTCAGCTTGGTGCAGGCAGCAGGGTGTCTCCTATGGTAGGACTGAGGCCATGAGCTACCTCTGCTGATGGTCCTGCAGGGCATCATAGTCCTTAGGCCTTGGCTGAGATTCTCTAGAACTGTCTATGGGTAACTGTCCAATCTCCCAAATGTGACTTGGAAAATTTCAGAGCCTATCAGATTTTATGCATATATCAGCTTTAGTTACATCCGCCCAAAGGTCACCCACCTTGTGAATTGCTGTTTCAGGGACTATAAGTTGAGAAGAGCAGGAGAGCACCGTGCTGGGTAATGATGGATGGCGCCTTCCGTACCCAGCTGACACCAGGTGGCCTCCAGAGGAGGAAATGATGCCTCTGGGGGAAGACAAGCTTCAGGGTTGAATGTTGAACTTGTGGAGAAAGATGAGAGGTGGTGGAGGTGGCAGCGGGTGGAGAATGTGCCCCTGGCTCCTCAGGGTCCAGGGGAGTCAATGAGCCCCCATGGGACCCCTGAGAGGACAAGCAGGAGGGCACTGGGCACAGCAGCCATGAGGAGGGGGCTCCAAGACTGGTTAGTGAGCTGGCCCAGGCCAAGGTCCACAGACCTCTGTGGGACTGGGGCCCGACTAACCTCAGGGCTGCTCAGCATAGCTCTCTGCCGAATGGCAGTTGCGTGTTGAAATATTCAGGAGTTGAGGTCTGAGTGAGCCAGTGTCCCACTGCCGTGGTGCGTGTGCACACACCTGTTTAATG
>JAJEJO010003340.1:67394-90508 GCA_020662805.1 Glaucomys volans | reverse complement strand
ATGGTGTAGTAAGCCAGTGTCCCACTGCCGTGGTGCGTGTGCACACATCTGTTTAATGGTGTAATGGGGTTTGAACCCAAGGGTGTTCTGCCACTGAGCTACATCCCCAGCCCTTTTTGTTTTGTATCAATACATAGTCTCCCTAAGTTACTGAGTTTGGCCTCAGCCTCCTGCCTCAGCCTCCTGCAACGTGGAGATGACCGGCATGCACCATTGTGTCTAGTTCAGAGTGACATGTTTTTAATTGAAGACCACACAATTGAATGGATTGAACGGATATGATTTTGTAAATAGCTTCCCTAATAAGTATAAGAAGTGTGTGCTGGAACTCCAACTCAAACAAAGAGCCCTGGCTTTAGAGTTTGCCAAGGCCCCAGGACCAATCTTCCCACCTCGGCCGAACCCAAGCAGCTGGGAGATCTGGGCTCCATCCACCCTGGCTCTCACATGCTGGTGCCCGTGGCTGCGGCACAGCCTGCTCCTCGGTGCCTGGGAAGCAGGAGCCTGTTGCCCTGAACATGCCTCCCAGCCGAGCCCTGTCCGAGCCCCCGCGCTGTGCTCACTCACAGGCTTAGGACAAGGCGGCTCTGGATCCTTCTCACCACTGTGCGGTTTCCCCGACATCAGTGTTTTCACCTCTACCATGGCGGTCCTGCTGCAGCTCCCGTGGTGGCTGCGCGCCTCACTGCGGGTCTCTGTCAGCGGAGGTGCTGTCAGACATGGTGTGTGCTGGGGATTGGAACTGAGGGCCCAATGCTGCAGCACAGAACAGGGACGGGACCAAGGCCACCAAAAAGTAGATTCAGAACCAAGATTCAGAACAATTGAAAACTGGGCCAGGAAAGAAGCTCCTCCTGTTTTTAGGTGACCTCCTGTTATGTGGCAGTATGACATTAGCGGGTGGCTATGCCAGGCAGAGTGGCCCTGCCTGCAGGGAGGGGAGCTGGCGGATACTGTCCCTTTGAGCACACAGCTTGTGAGGGTGGCTCAGTGCTGTCTGCTGTGAAGCCAGCCGTCTGCTGCCTGTTCTCCCCCAGCAGTTCCCCATCACCTTGGAAAACCATGACAGAGGCCCCTCTGTGGGAAGCAGGCCCTTCTCCCAGAGGTGCCGAGGTGCAGCAGGTGGGTGGGTGGTGCTCTGAGGCCCGCAGACGGAGTCCGGAGGCTCCGGGAAGGTCTCACAGGGAGGACAGGTCCAGGCTTCACATCCCACTCAGTGACTGGGAGGAGCCTCTTGATCTGGAGCCTGGAGCTGATTCTCTGCTGAGCAGCTGGCCCCAGGCAGCCTCCCAGGGCAGAGCCCGCTGTGAGCCCATAGGGCCCTGGTACCAGAGTCTTGCTCAGGCACTGTCCTCAGCCCTCCCTGGTGGGGGTGATGGACACTTCAAGGTTAAGATGTGAGGGCTGGATCTGGGGTGGGTTAAAATGTCCTGGGCTGTAGGAGGCACCCTGTTTTCAGGGAGCTCCAGGTAAGGGTGAGCCAGTGTGGGGTGACTGTAGCAGAGGAGCTGTGGCTGAACCCTGGCAGGGTTTCCTGTGCCCAGTAGCACCAGGGCCAGCTTTCCCCTGGGAGCCTGTATTTAGATTTTTATTTTTCTCTTTTCAAAGAGAATTTATTTCCCTCATCCACATGGGAGGCCTTGCTGAGGTCCAGGGAGGCAGCGGCTCCAAGCTGGGGGCCTGTGTGGAGCTGTGGGCTGCACTTGTCAGCCAGTGACCCTGCAGCCAGGGCCAGGGGCCCAGTCCACCCATCTGAGGTGAAGGTGGAGGCAGGTCCTGGGAGGAAGCAGTGCAGCCTGTGGGTGCTGACCTGGGATTTCAGGGTGCTGCAGAACTTCTCTGGCCCTAGAGCAGAACAGAGCCAAGTGGGAGCCCAGTGTGCTGGGGCCATGGCTCACCTGTCCTTGCAGCAGGCCCTGCCCTGGACTCCAGACAGCAGGGGGCTTGTGGCCGGGCTGTGGGAGGGGCAGGGCAGCTGGGGTTCCCTCTCCTGTTAAACGTGGGTCACCACCTCTGCCCACTTGCAACAGTCTTCCCGAGTCAGGGAGCCAGACACCAGCTGCTGCCCTTGGGCCCCCAGGCACCCTCCTTTCAGTTCAGCCATGGTGAGAGGGTCTGTGCTGGGCACCCATGTGCTGCGCTGGCCTTCACAGCCTCATGGCAGGTGCTGGCCAACATGGTGGGACAACTCTGAGTTCTCCCTCCTAGCTCAGAAGAGCACAGTTGTCCCTCCTTCACAGTATTCTGGGTGTGATGGCCCCTGCCCTGGACCACAGGTCTCTCCCAAGGCTTGTCGTCCTGGGCTAGAGCAAAAGCCTTCGCTCGGTGCTGGGGTCTTGGTGCCTGTAGGAGACTGAGGTCATGGGGGCAAGTGACTGAGTGGTTGGGGGTGCACTGTTCCCCCTTACCTGGAATTACCTGCCTTGCAGCAAACGTGCAGGTGTGAGTGGGGCCTGGCAAGGCCAGGGGTGGCTTGGGGCCTGGCTGCAGCGGTCCACCCTCCGCACAGCACATCAGGAGGGGCACACAGTCCTTCCCCCAACCCGCTCTGGTCACACACAGCGTGTGTGTGTGTGTGTGTGTGTGTGTGTGTGTACACGTGTACGTGCTTGGGCAACATGGTGAAATCTGTTCTACCAGTGCCCCACGGCTTTCAGGCTCAGGCAGGACCCTGTAGTGCACCAGGACCCCCGCTGAGCGGGACCCTTGGCTGCACACGGACTCCTTCCTCCCATGCGAGGTACCCTGACTCCGCCGTGGACTAGAGCACAGAGTTGCCCTCGCTCTCCGTCTGATGAGTCTCAGTGGACTCCTGCTTGGAAACCCTTCCGGTCCTCAAGGGCTGCTGCTGGTCACACACGTGTGTTCACGCACACTGTCCACGACCTGCTGGAGACAAGGTCACTCCAAATTCTCTTCCCCTGAGGCAGGATGTGGAAGGTCTTTAGAGTATTCTATTTATTTGTTTATTAATTGGTGGTCCTGGGCGTTGAACCCAGGGGCTTCCTTCCACTAAGTTACACCTCCAGCCCTTTTTATTTTATTTTGAAGCAAGGCCTGGCGAAGCTGCCCAAGCTGGCCTTGGGCTTGTGGTCCTCCTGCTTCGACCTCTGGAGTGGCTAGGATGACAGGTGTGGCCACTGCCCTGCTTTTAAGGCAGGGAGAGGCTGGTCTGTTGGAGGATCTTCTCCCTTCTTCCACTCTTGCCTGGAATGTCCTTGCCCAAACGAGCCCTGGGGACCCAGGCCAGACACACCTAGCCCTCTGCGTCCAGGTAGTGCTGAGGTGACTTCTGACAAACACACCAGCTTGAACTCACACAGGTTCATTGAGGTCAGAGGTCCCGAGTCACCATGCGGGCAGGACTGGCTCCTCCAGAGGCTCTGGGGGTTCCTTCCTCGCCCCCCAGCTTCAGGCTGCAGTGTTCCTGGGTGGTGGCCCTGCAGCATTCTGACTTCTGCCTCATCCCCTAATCTCCTGGAGCTCTGACCCTCCTTCCTCCCTCTTTTTTTTTTTTTTTTGCGGTGCCCAGGGCCCTGTGCTTTGGAGTCGAGCACCCTACCGAGCTCTGCCCCCAGCCCCTTCCTCCCTCCTTTAAGGGCATCTCTACATCCAGGACAGGCTCCCTCTCAGAGCCTTGATCTCACCTGCAAAGTCCCCTCTGCCTTCAGGTCACATACCCACTGGCGTTAGGATGGTCCCTTTGGGCTGTTCTACCAGGCTCAGTCAGATCCAAGGTCCTCCACCAGGGAGGGCTGCGGACAGTGCCTGAGCGAGACTCTGGTGCCAGGGCCCTGTGGGCTCACAGTGGGCTCTGCCCTGGGAGGCTGCCTGGGGCCAGCCGCTCAGCAGGGAATCAGATCAAGAGGCTCCTCCCAGTCACTGAGTGGGATGTGAAGCCTGGACCTGTCCTCCCTGTGAGACCTTCCTGGAGCCTCAGGACTCCGTCTGCGGGCCTCAGAGCACCACCCACCCACCTGCTGTACCTCGCACCTCTGGGAGAAGGATGCTGCTTCCCACGGAGCCTCTGCCTCTTCTTGGCCTTACATGTTTTTCATCTCCCAAATTAGGAACTTGGATAACTTGGGATGGCAAGGATAAGTTGGGATGATTTAGGATGTCTTGGATAGTTAGGGACAGCTTGGGATGCTGTGGGATATTTGGGGATAACTTGGAATAAGGGGATGGCATGGGATAAGGTATGATGATGTAGGGTGGATTAGGGCATCTTGGGATTCACTGAGGTAATGCAGAGTGTTTGAGATAACTTGTATTGGTTGGACATAGCTTGGGATAACTTGGGATACCTGGATGGCTGGATAATTTGGGATAGCTTGAGATTGAGAGAAGCTGGATGGCTTGGGATGGTATGAGAACTTGGGATGGCTTGGAACATTGGAGGGGAGGTTGGGACAACATGGGCTATCTTGGGGTAATGTGGGCATTTGGGCTAGCTCAGGTAACTTGGGTAGCTTGGGTTGACCTGGGATGGCTTACCCAGTGCAGGAATGAGACTTGGTAGGTTTGAGACTCAAGTTGAAGATGAGAGGCAGAAAGGTCAGGGGCACACCTTCTGGGTAGACTTGGAGACCCTTCTCTGTGGATGGAGGCAGTCTTCTGAGCTTCAGGGACTGTGGAGGTTCTGGTCTCCATTGCCATGAGCTGGTAGTAGAACTGTCCTGCTCACCAGAAGTAGTCACCTGGCAAAGGATCTGGAGCTTGGCTGAGAGATGCAGCAGGGCAGAGCTTGCTGACCAGCTGGGCGGTTGGTCAAGGTGGGGGCAGTTTGGCTTTTGAGACCTTGTGTTTGGTGCTGGGAGAGAGCTTAGGCCAGGGGTGGGCTGGCAGTCAGGCCCCTGACAGCCTGGTGAGTTAGGCAGAGTAAGGATGACTCTGTGGTCTTTGCAGAGGCTCATAGAGGTCAGGTCACTTGATTTAGGCCACACAGCTCATGAATGACAGGTGGGGCTTAGATAGGGCTGCTGTCTCTAGGGATCCCCTCTCCTGGTCTCTTTGTCCAGACCCAACCTGGCCACCTCCCAGACTCACTTAAGCTTAAAAAGAGAATCTGGGATTACTTCTACATATTCTGATCAGAAGGTGGAGTGGGATTGGGCCTTTGTTTTGAGAAAGGCTTCCAGGTGACCTTAGTGCAGGGCAGAGGCCAGCGTCTTAGAATTAGTTGTGAACACTTGCTGGCCAGGAGCAGGAAGGTGGATGCCACAGCGCTGCCTCTGTGCATCTCGCCCCCCTGAGTTTATTTCAGTGTCTGGGGGGTTCCCTGTGAGCTGTGCTCAGCCAGGCTCCTGGGAAGGCATTTCCATCTCCTCTGCCTGGAGCCAGCAGCGCCAGGTGCTGGTGTGTGGCTGCTGCTGACAGTTGGACCTTCCATCGGGGTTGTCTTTAAGACAGGCTCAAGAATGGCTGTTAGCCATGTACACCTGTAATCCAAGCGACTTGGGAGGCTGAGTCAGGAGGATTGTGAGTTCAAAGTCAGCCTCAGCAACTTAGTGAGGCGCTAAGCAACTCAGTGAGACCCTGTCTCTAAATAAAATACAAAATAGGGCTGGGATGTGGCTCAGTGGCCAAGTGCACCTGAGTTCAATCCCTGGTTAAAAAAAAAAAAAAGAATGGCTGTCACAAAGGAAGCCAGGTCCTCAGAGAGGAGGCAGAGCCCATGAGGGCCCATGGGAAGCCCAGGGTAGGCGTGGGGCATCGGGAAGGAGGGGAGCGGGGGCCAGTGCCTTTCTTGTGGCTTCCGTGGGAAAGGACAGGTAGGGTGGTGCAGGGAGGCTTGGACTGGCTGGTGGAATTAACTCTGAGGCCCAGGGGCTGTCCTAGTCATCTGATACTGACCCTGGGGTGACCAGGGCCTGTCAGTCATGGCCTGGGCTGGTTGAAAGGCTCTGGATTGGTTGGTTTGCATAAGGAAGTCCCATTTGCTGGTGAGTTTCGGCATCTCTCGGAGCTGGCCAGCTCTGGGGGAGCTGGTCCTCCGGGTCCAAAAGGCCCCAGTGTCAGCGCATCAGATGCAGGGACTAGAAATGTGCTCATCATACTGGAAACTGGAGAACAAAGCTGGACCTGGGTAGAGATGGTGGCCCTGACGTGCTGCTGGGACACTGTGACGCAGGACTTGTCCCTGGGGCTGCCCTTTATCCTCTTGGGGCACAGCCCTTATCCAGGCAGAAGGAAGAGTCCTTGTGAGGCTTCCAGGCGTCTGGGCTGGGGCTGCGGTGGGCTGGGAGGCTGGGCCTCAAAGGCTTCCAGTGTTCCCACACACCTTTTCTCTTTTGGAAATTAACCTGTTACTATTAAATAGAACAGAGGTGTAGACAACCACGTACAAAGCAAATGTGTGGCTTTCTGGATTATTTGGGCAGAAACCCTGTTGCATCACCCTCAGTCAAGAGGCAGTGTAGCGGGTTCCCGAGAAGCTGACTCCTGGCTCAGGGGACGGGCTCCTCTGTACCCCTCAGCCAATGACAGACGATCCAGAGGCTCTGTCAGAGGTGGCCAGTGCCTTCAGCAGGTCTCCAGGTTGCTGGTGACTGGCCCTGAGGAGGCTCCTTGGATCTGATGTGAGCAGCGAAGGCCCAGGTCCATTCATTCCCAGGGGTGCAGAGCCAGGTCCTGCCATTCATTTTCATGTATTAGCCGAGAAGGTTTTTATTATTGATACTGTGGTTCTGGGGAGGGAACCCAGGGTCTTGACCTGTAGGAAAGTCTCCACCGCTGAGCTGCACCTCCAGCCCTCCTCTGTATTTTCTCAACTTTATTTTAACTTTCTGCAGCCCTGGGGCTGGAACTCAGGGCCTTGTGCATGCTAGGCAAGCCTCACCTGCTGAGCCACCCCCAGTCCAGATGAGATGGCCTTACCGGGAGCTGGCCCTCATCTGCTCTCTGGTTGCCTGGCACTGCAGTTCGTAGAGGAAGCACAGGGTCCCTTTGTCCTTGTCCACACCCACATCTTGTTTCCCTGGGACCCTGGGTACGATCCAGCCAGACACGCCCTCTGTACTGGTTTGCTTTACCCCTGCACCTGCTCACCTGGGAACCTGCGGCAGCAGCACGGCCCCTCCACTGCCCTGAGGAGCACTCGCCTCTGCCCCGCCTGCTCCGCCCAGTGCAGAGGTGGCCTGTGCTGTGCTGCCTGTCTGTGGAGCCTCACCGCGTCCCCTTTGCTCTCTCACCTCATCTTCCCACAGCACTGCCGTCAGCTCCACGTTCACCCCGTGTTCCCATCCACATCCTTCCAACGCTCTGGCGCAGGAAGCGCGTCCTTGAGGGGTTCCACAGGGAGGCCCTGGGGGAAGACTCCTCAAGCCTGCATGCTGACAAGGGTTCTGGTGATTCGTGCTTGAGAGGGCCCATCATGCCACCGGCTTGCATTCTGGGGTCCAGGGGTGCCCTCATCCAGTTTCATGGTGGATGTCATTCCCGGGTTGCCTGACTTGTTAGGGAGGTTGGAGCTCCGCAGACTGCACCTCCCTGTCACTGCCAGCTCTCCCTGTGGCTCCATGCTCTGTTCACCCTCCTGCACACCTGTGTCTCGCGTGGCAGGACACATCTGCCTGTGGGGACTGGCATTTCCCCTCCATCGCCTCTGACTCTGGGACCTGCTTTCCGACTCCCGCGCTCCTGACCCCTGCCCTCCGCACCATCTCCTGCGGCATTCCTGCGTTCAGCTCGGGGCTCCCTCCACAGGTTCCCTGCTCACACCTCCCCCTCGTGGCTCCAGACTGTCCTGTGGGCTCATTTGTACCAGGCCTTGTGAGAGGTCAGGAGCCTCTGGATTTGCTGCATCTGGACCCCACGCCTGGCCTGAAGCCATGCATGTGTGCAGGTGTGAGTATGTGTGGGTCCTCGTGAGGAAACTCTGCCAGTGCACCCCTTCCCCCCAAGAAGGGGCCCACGGGAAGGGCGGGCTGCTGGGGGAGAGTACAGCTACTGGATGACTGGGTGGACGTGGGGATGGGGAAGGTGTGGGAAGGTTGGAGAGGAGGCAGGTGTGTAGTCAAGAGGAAGAGCAAGGCGGCTTTGAAGGGGAGAGGGGTCTGGTGGGAGCAGCCTGAACCAGGGAGGTGTAGGCAGGCCCTTTGCCAGCCAGCACTGAGCTGCATGGGCAGTGTGGGGCAGGAGGCCACCTGCAGGGACACCTTAAAGCCTCTATTTGGACCCAAGGTTGAGCCCAAGCTGTAGCAGACCCTGCTGTCCAGCTGCTCCTGCAGGACTTCCGTGGGGGTGGGACTCACGGTTGGCACAGTCATCTTGTGTGTCCTGCTGCCAAACGGAGCACTTTCATTCTGAGACCTGGCAACCATCTGTGCTGCAGCCAACACTGGGGAGAAATAACCCACCTGGGGTGCTTCTCCTGGGTGGAAGCCCTGTGTGTCCAGACCTGACCTGGGCCTCCCCAGGCCACCCGCAAGACCATCACCCCTGAGCCGCAGACAAGCCTTGTCCTTTGTGCCACATACTGAAGGGCTGTGATGTGGCCAAGGTTGTGGCCCAGACTTGCTGGGTAGGCGGGGCCAGGTCTGAGTGGGCTTGGAGCCGGCCAGCAGCAGGCTCTGGTGGAGGAGTGGTCTCTGTCCACATATACAGACACTGTGTCCCCCCTTCGTCTACAGTCCTGTGGCCCAGGCAGGGAGGCTGGGAGGGTCATGGGTATAAGGATCCCTGCCTCCCAAGAGATTTGTTTCCAGACATCTGATGGGAACTGTTGGGAACTGGGAGGGCTACTCTCTGGGAGACGCAGAGCAGCAAGCCATAGTGCTCTGGTGACTCACGTGGCCACGGCAGTCCTACACCCAAGCTCCAGTCCACCTGGGCTGTTGAGCATCTGGGACCAGAAGGGAGTCAGGCCTGGGGGCAGGTGGGTGCAGGTGGAGCCCTGGGACACCATGGCTGCAGGCAAGGGTGCCAGCCCCTTTTTGGCTAGGCTGTAATGGTTCTTGTGGAATTTCTGGGGTGTCAGGGTGAAGTACAGGAGTTAAACGATACGCGCCATTTGTCCCTGACAGATGCTCCTCATAGACACACATGTCACTGGCAGGTGAGAGGTCCTTGGAGGGCTGCAGGAGTTTCGTAACCCTCTGAGCCCGGGTTGCTGACCGCCCCTCCACCCTGTCGCGCCCCACGGCACCCTGCCCATGGGTCCACGCGAGCTGCAGCGGTTCTCAATTCTGAGGGCATGACACACCTGGGTTCAGGAGGGGCCTGGGTGCCCTCAGTCCCACCTGTTCTCTGCAGGACTGCGCTGACCCTCTCCTTCCCCCTGACTCCTTGGTGCTCTCCCCATTTCTGACTTGAAGGCAGAGGGAAGGAGTGGAAGGCTGCAGTCCCCGTCCCACTGGACAGTGCCAGGGCACATGTGGCCCCACTGTAAGCGCAAAAAGGAAAAAACGGAGGCAGACCTCGACGGATTCAGAGAAGCCTTTATTCCTTCGCAGAGTCGGGTGTCATTCGGGTCCACTTTCCTAATGGAAAATGGCCGTCAGTTACAGGGGGGATCCTGATTTTATAGGGCAGGAGGAGGAGGATGTAATCATTGTGTACGTGCAGTTTTTACCATCAGGGGCCAGCTGTGCAGGTTAAAATTAGATGGTGAAGGATGAGTGTTCAAATCTTGCCCGATGTCATTCAGGATTAGGTTGACCTGGGGAAGGTCAAGGTTTAGGGCCTAGCATTCCATATCCACCCTTTTCCCCAGAGCCCATTGTTATCAGGAATGCACTGGGAGAGGTTTAATGGGTGATCAGTCCCCTTTCCCGCTTCTCAAGCCTCACCGTCCCTTATTTTTCTTGGGGAGTTATTTTATAGGAATATTATTTTCCATAACCCTTCACCTCTGACCTGAGCCGAGGGACACCCCAGCTCACAGGCAGCAGAAGGAATTTCTGCACAACTGTGCACAAGAATATTTGGGGGCCTCTCTGTTCTGCATTGTGGATAGCCAAGTGAGGGTGCTGGCCTCCTGAGGAGCAGAGCCCGCATCTCCCACCGTCGGTGGAGCGCATCCCCTGGGAAGCCGTCCTCTCTCAGCCTGACGCACGCCTGCACCTGTGCCTTTCTCTGCATTTGTGGAATACTGTCAACCGTTTGACGTTTCTTGTTTTAAATTAGATATTTTAAAGTGAGAAAAACACTTGTTCATTTTAAGTGCTTTAAAAAAAAAAGAAATGCACAAATGGGGAAACTTCATTTCAAAAATAAGAATAGAGCTTCGCAACATTCCACAGTGCTGTTTTATTCTCCAAATTATAGAAATTAAGGCAGCTCCGAAGCAGTGCAGAGCGCAGGCTCGGCTCCGAAGGCACAGGCCAGGGCGAAGGCACAGGCCAGGGCGGCACCTGCAACCCTCCTTTCCTGGGAGCCTGTTTGCATTTAAATCATGCACAATAAATGTCACTTCCTCCCCAGTTCATCTTAGTCACCCAGGAATTCCGTATATTGAAAAAAGCTCTTTGTACATCAAAGTGCCTTAAAAATGCCAGTCACCTTCTGGTGGGAGGGTGTCAGCGAGATTGATAAGATGACTTGGGTGCTGGGCTTGTTCTAGGGGGAAGGGCGTCTCTGAGCGGGGTGCTCCTGTGCCCTCTGCCTCTCCTGCTGCCAGTGGATCTGCCTGCTCGTGGGAAGCTGCAGGGCCCTGTCATGAGGAAGCCTTGCTCTCTGCCCCGAGCCGCCCTGGGAGGCACGCCACCTGCAGGAGCAGAACGCGGGCCACGCCGAGTGCCCCTGCTCAGTGAAGCCTGTTTCTGAGTCTCACGTCCACAGTCCACAGGAAGGGATGAATGAACTCAGCAGCAGCAAGAAACGCCAGGAGGGGCTCTTCCCAGCTCTGCCCAGGACCAGCTGGGGTCCTTGCTCCAGGGAGGGGTCACATCCTCCGAGCCCCAGGAACAAGTCAAGCCTGCACAGAGGGCTGGGGAGCACGGGCCTGGCCCTGGCTTCAGGACCTTCTCTGAGAGGCAGATCTGCCTGGTGCCCCAGGTGGGAGCCCCAGGGGCACTGCTGGCAGAGCTGTCCAGGGCCTCTCGCTCTGCCTGGGACGCTGAGGTGCAAGTTCCCAAGGCAGCGCGTTTCCAGCGTCGCTGGGTTTGCTCCTTTACCCTTGATGAGCAGGAGTGGTTGTTCTCTCTGCTCGGTGGAGTTAGGAGGCCAAAAGAAAATAATGCAAGCTCTCTGAAAATGGTCACATGTGGCCCAAATCTGAACTAGTTTACTGCTGAGTTTCAGGGAGGCGGTGGGAAATCATTTTCTGCTCCCCTCCCTTATGCCAAACTAAAAATAGCCGGGGGGGGGGGGGGGGGGCGCGGGGGTCTCTTGATCCAGTGCTGCACCTGCTGGGTGTCTGCCAATGGCCTCAGGTGTGGTCCTGTCAGGGTGCCACTGCCCTCTGCTGGCCAAGCAGGGAGACTGTCAGTGCCTGACTCCAGACATCCAGGGAGCAGGCCAAGGGGTGGACACTCCTTGCTTTTGTGCCCACAAAAACATCCAGGAAGCCGAAAGCCCAGCAGGCCCAGAAGGACACTCCCAACACATGCTGGCCACATCTCTGTGCCCCAAAAGCCTGTGCAGAAACCTCTCCAGGCCCCTGAGTTGGGAGAGGCTGGTTAGGGAGAGCCTGAGCCACAAACGGGCCCTGGCACCTGACCCTGGTCCTCACCTGCTGGTGGAGGGGCTGGGGGAGGGAGAGGCGGAGGGTGATGGAGCAGGGCCTGGGGGTGGACAGCTAGTCTGTGTGCTTCTGACAGCTGGGCAGCATCCCAATCATCCTCAAAACACAGAGCAGGTCCTTGTCCCTTGAGACGGACACTGCTGGTGTCTCTGGCCTGATGTTGTGGGGTGCACTGGTCACCATGTGTTGGTTCAGGCAAGGCTGTTGAACCACAGCCTCTGCAGGGAGCCCCAACAAGTTTCCCTAAATCTGATCTGCATCCTGGAGGAAGCACATCCCGCAGGTTCCTGTGGTTTATTTTTGTTTTAATTAACAAAATCAAGTGTAGACTCAGCGGAGAAGGCGGGAGCTTCCCACCCTGTGAGGACCTGGAACACAGGCTGAGCGAGGCCCATGTCCGGCAGGCAGCAGGGCCTTCCTGGGTGTGCTGTCCTGGCACAGCAGCACCCAGGTGGGCAGCATCTCCCCCTAGGCAGGACCCATGGGAAGCCTCCACCCAGGGCCTCCCTCCAGGAAGCCAGAGGTGCAGCTGACCTCCATGCAGCCCTGGGATGTCTCTAAGAACCACTGAGGACCTGGCGCCCCCCACAGCTTGCCTACCAGGGAAAGCGGAAAAGCCACTCGATACCGACGACGTTAGTGAGAAGCAGGAGAGCCGCAGAGCCTGCACACCAGCTCCAGCAGTGCAAGTGTGGTCACGCACCACGCCACACCCACACCTGTGTGTGCAAGTGCGTGTGCATGCAGGGGTATGCAGGGTGCACGTGTGCATGGTGTGCAGTGTTTGTGGTGTGCAGTCTGTGGAGTGTGCATGGTGTGTGTTGTGCACAGTGTGTAGTGCGCATGCGGCATGTGTGGTGTGTGTAGTATGTGTGTGGACACCTGACGTGTGTGCCCTGTGCTCTGTGTATGGCACATGTGGTGTGCGGGGTGTGTGTGTGGGGCGTGTGGTGTGAGGCCTGGGAGGCGTTCATACTGGTACGTGCCACTTGCCGAGGTGCAGGCCGCCTGCGTCTTGCTCACTGTGACCCTTCAGATGAGTTTTCCAGGTGCATCCTCAGCCTCAGAAGACTGCCTGAGCCCCGTCCTGTGTTTGGAAGGATGCAGGGAAGGAGCAAGGCAACACCTAGGGACATTCAGGCACCTGGAGACCTTCCCTGCAGCCTCTCGAGCACCACCCTGGGTTGGAGCCGGCTGCCCCAGGCACCGCTCACTCTGCTGGAGTCTTGCTGCCGGTCTCCATTAAGCATGGGGCCTTCACTTCCTTGAGGAGTTCGGCCAGGTGGCTGCAGGCCCCCTTGCCCTCCTGTGTCAGGGTGTGCCCTGTCCACCCAAGTCCTCTTCTGCATACTGACCACATTCATGCCCCAGTCCCAGGACCTGTGGAGGGCCTCCCAGGAGGATGCTGCTCTCCTGACGATGAGGTCTCCCCGGGCAGTGCTGGCAGCCCTGGATGCCCTCACAAGTGTCCTCACCAAGGGAGGCAGAGGGAGAGTGACGTGAGGGCCGGACTCTGGAGTGACATAGCACAAGCCACAAAGGCCCTGCAGTTGGAAGGAAGGGAAGGCCCTCACCACAGAGCCTTGGGAGGAGCACAGCCCTGCCCTCAGCTGGAGCGCGGCCAGCCATGCTGGTTCAGGACCTCTGGGCTCCGGACCAACTGAGAAGGAATTGCTGCTGCTCTAGGTCGCCACTCATGGTGATGTTACTGCCACCGAAGCAACGCTGGCCCAACCCAGATTCTCTGGGCTTCTGTGTATATTTTATCAGACGCGCTGTTTGCACTTCCTGTTTCCTCCTGGCTGGTGGCTTGCCTTCTCATTTGCTTGGCGGAGTCCTCTGGGTAGCTGAGGGTCTGCAGTTAGTGAAATCTGGCTTAATTTTTCTTCCATGGATCACACTTTTGTGTTGTGTCTGGAAACTCATCTCCAAAGCTAAGGTCACATACGCCTCTCCTGTTCCCTTCTGGAAACCCTGCAGTTTGGGCCTACGGTGCCTCTCGAGTTAGTCCTGTGAAGGTGTGTTTGTATCTAAACTGAAGTGTCCAGCTGCTGCTGGGCTGTGTGCTGAAGGCTCTGTTCCAAATCTGTTTGTTTGCTATTTATTTATTTATTTATTTGGAACCAGGGATTGAACCCAGGGGCACTCGGCCACTGAGCCACATCCCCAGCCCTATTTTGTATTTTATTTAGAGACAGGGTCTCACTGAGTTGCTTAGAGCCTCGCTAAGTTGCTGAGGCTGGCTTTGAACTCGCGGTCCCCCTGCCTCAGCCTCCCAGGTGCTGGGATTACAGGTGTTCACCACTGTGCGCCCGGCTTATTTATTTATTTTTGCCAAAGCAACACCGTCTCAATTACCATCCGTCACTTTATAGTGAGACTTGAGGTTGGGAGGTCAGTCCTCCAACTTCGTTCTCCTCTGTTGGCTGTTCTGGGAATTCAACTTTCTGCACTGAGTTCAGAATCTGTTTGTCAGTATCCCCCAAATACGTTGGTGGGATTTTAATTGGGATCGAGTTGAATCTGTGGCCCAGTTGGGAAGAGCCTCCGGATGTGAAGTCTCCCAGGCACTTAGTCCTTTCCCCTTCTCTGCGTTCTGTGGCTCTCCTCACGGAGCTCCCGTCCACTCTGCCGGGCGTGCCCCTGTGTACTGCTGTCCATCGCTGCTGTCCACAACAGACTGGCCTTGTCTCATCTTGCAGCCTTACCATAATTAGTTCCAGGAGGTTCTGTGGCTGCTGATTACGTGGATCGTATGTGTTCACACTCCTGTCACCCGTGGGGAGGACGGCTTCCTTTCCTCTCCTGCAGTCGCGTGCCTGGAATTCCCTTTCCTGCTCTCTCCGGCTGGGCTGCTGCGTGCTGTGGGGTGGAGCTGCAGAGAAGGCGGCCTCACTTGCTCATCCCCGTCCCAGGTGCCAAGCCTGAGTTCCTGCCGTGAAGGAGGAGCGCACGGGGTTCAGTGGCTGTTTATCAGCTGGGGAGTTCTGGGCTCTCTCCGGAAGTCCCTAGTGAGATCACTGAAATCATCCCCAGGGTTGATGGAGATGTATCCAGAAGCACCTTCCCACTCTGCTGCTCCCAATGCCCACTTCCTTCCCGCTCTGTTCCAGGTCCTTCCATGCTGCACTCTGACCCTGGCTCCTGCCTGTTGAACCCCTCCATCCCCCTGGTGCACCGGCCCCTTTCTTCTCTGTGCCCTGCTTTCCAGGCCCTCTGCCACCCGAGTCTCTCCTTTATTCTGGAAAAGCTGCCTGACCCTCCTAGTGGCATCTGGGCTTACCCTTCCTTGAGGAAGAATCACCTTTTGTATTTTATTTTTTATTTTTTTTTAAAAACACCTTTATTTAATTCATTTATTTATATGTGGTGCTGAGAATCGAACTCAGGGCCTCATGCATGCTAGGCAAGCACTTTAACCACTGAGCCACAACCCCAGCCCAAGAATCACCTTTTGAAGTAGATTTAAAACGTTCAGTTCTACACACGGGCCGGGCCACACAGCAC
The DNA here is from genome assembly GCA_020662805.1 of Glaucomys volans. Classification (NCBI taxonomy): domain Eukaryota; kingdom Metazoa; phylum Chordata; class Mammalia; order Rodentia; family Sciuridae; genus Glaucomys; species Glaucomys volans. The sequence goes on along the minus strand of JAJEJO010003340.1, from coordinate 75,315 downwards.
ATTACTAGGCTGGCTTTCTGTGAGCATCTTCAAGGGACACCCTGGGTCACCTGCCCCCAGGGCACCCTGTGGCCTCCTCCGTCTCAGGAGGAAGGTGGTCCTCGGAAGAGATTCAGCGACCCTCCTGGCAGGGGTATTGGCAGCGACCCTCCTGGCTGAGTGGGATTCGGACTCTTACTACCTCCTCTTACAAATGAGAAAATGGGCACAGAAGAAGACACAGTTACTCCAAGAACATACAGCAACGTGTGGCCAGCCGGGCCTTAAGCCCACAGCCTCAGCCTCCAGGGTAGGTCAACGGGAAAGAGGGTGGGCGAGTCAGTAGTGAGCCCTAGCAGGGCAGTCAGCAGTATCCCATGTCCCCCGGCTTCCTGGAGTGGGCAGGGAGCTCTAGTCACCTGGCTGCAGGTGTTAGGGCCCACTTCGCCCCCTTGAGCTCTGCCCCCAGCCTGGGCCCACAACCCTAGCCCAGAATCAACCACCTGGACCTTCCTTGCTCAGGGAGGACAGGGAAGCCCCTCCCCAGTCAGCCCCTCCGGCAGGCTTCACCACCTCATTTCCTTGTTGTCATAGACACTGGTGTAAAGGGGACAAATCATGACTGCCAAGGCCCCAGGTAAGCCAAGCCACGGAGCCTCTCTGGGGCCCTTGCTGAAAGTGTCCTGCTGAGGGTCCCTACCCAGGACAACAGGCATTGGAGGTGACTGTGGGAACTTGGGCAGGGGTCTTTGTGCTCACCACTCTTTCCTGGCCATGTTGGTGGGTTTCCCAAGCACACAGAGGTGGGGTGTGCACAGCCTTATCCCACCCAGGGTGTGCACGGCCTTAACCCGCCCAGGGACCTGGTAGAAGCTCCTCCAGTTCCTGTGTGGCCCCCAGGGCAGTGTTAATTGCGAGTGTCCATCCCTCCCACCCTGAAGGATTGGGGCGGGACTCCAAGGGTCAAAGTGGGCCACCTGCAGCCATCCAGTGGAGACAAAGTCCACATGGGGCGCGGGGTGCTGGGCTCTGTCCTGCCCCCAGACACACAAAACAGACAGGAAAGGTGGCTGCACCCTGGAGGCAGTGGCTGCAGGCTTTGAGGGCAGGGGCCTGTGGTTCAGATTTTCCAAGATGCCCTGGGGGAGGGTGAGGACCCGCCCTCCTGGCTCCTCTGCTTCTGCTCCTGGGTAGGGGGGGGCAGGTGGTGGAGACCAGCCTTCACCACTGAGGTTCACCTGACAGGCAAACTCCCTTCTGGTCTGACGGAGAGGTCTTGGCACCTGCCTCTGCTGGCCTCAGGGAGAACCCCTCTGAGAGACCCTGCACCTGGATACCCCGTTCAGGGATGGGGTAGCCCTGTCCTTGCTGGGATGGCAGGGGTTCAGGCCCCTGGGAGCAGAGAGGCCAGGGGCGTTGCAGGGAGGGGTCTGTGTCCAGCCCTCTCCCTCCCGGTCGGGAAGAAGCTTGTGGCCTGGGGAAGGAAGATGTCCCACACACGGAGGAAGCAGGCAGAGCAGGCAGCCAGCGGCGAGGAAAGAGGCCACAGGGTGGCGCCCTTGCATCTCATTTAAAGGGTGGGCCCACGCTGGCTAAGTTTTTGTTGAACTTTTGTTAACCTGTCAGCAAGATAAACAAGAGGACATCTGAAGTGAGACGCAGTGTTATTGAAACTTATTGGGACCTTTTTCCTATTTTCCAAGATCGCCCTCCTCTTCTCTCTCCATCTCCTCCTCCTCCTCTTCCATCTTCCTTGTCTTTTGACTTCCATGTTTTAGAGATGGGGAAATTGAGGCACTTGCCCGTCCATCCTCCTCTGAAAGAAAGAAGAACACCAAGAAAGTGTCCTTTCTCATGAACTGGACGCCAAGTCCTTCTGCCGAGTTGGCCAAAGGGGAACAGAGTTCTGGTCTCTGAGGAAGTGTTGCTGGAATATTCCAATCACGGTTCCATTTTAACACAGGTGGGTTCCTTCTGGAGTTCCAAGGAGGAGAGCACTGTGACGTCAGTGAAACTTCAGAGGGTCTTGTGAGGACAGGTTTGGGACCGTCTTCCAGGCCAGGTACACTAGGAGAGTCCATGTGGCTGCAGGTGCGGTGCTGGGTCCAGGGCTCCTGTGATCTTCCCATGGCCCCTCAGCTTTGCAGGGCGCTGGACAGGGCTGTGTAGACTGCAGTGAGCAGGATGCAGATGCGGCAGAGTCCTGGGACTGGGGCGCCTGGTGCCCCACCAGGTGACCATTTCCTGGGAGAAACTGCAGTGGGAAATAAAGGAACATGCTGAAGGGACGACCAGGGGTGGCCAGGGTGAGCTGGAGGAATGGCCAGGGGTGGCCATGGTGAGCTGGAGGGACGGCCAGGGTGAGCCATTTTCCTTTGGCTCCTCTGCTTTCACCTGCTGGATTCTGTTGGGGCTGCCAGGTCCCCTTGTCCCAGGGCCAGCCGACTGGAACCGGGTCCTCCTCTGGCCTCCATGGGCCCTCCTGGAGTCTCCTGGGCCTCCCAGGATCTGGGAGCTCTGCTCATCATGGAGGCAAGCTTCCTTGCCTTAGCTTGTGCAGCTGCCTGCTGGGGAGATAGATCTGAGCCTGGAGCAACCTCTGACATCAAAAAGAGTCTGTGTGAAGAGCCTGCAGGGTGCTGGCCCGAGGTGGCCAGACCACAGTAGGAACCCAGAACACTGGCTCAGAGCAAGCCCAGCCCCACCTCAGGGCCCTGGCACAGGTCGCCCTGGAACAGGCAGAGCAGAGCTGCCCCCACGCCCACGCCCGTGAGTGGGGATGCCACCCTGCTTGCATCACTGCTGGCCACCGCCCCTGCCCCCAGATGCTCAGAAGAAAGCTCCCTGAAGGGATGGCACCTGAATCCAGGTCCCCGGAGGCAGCCACTGGAGTTGTGGTCTGCGTGTGTTGCAAACTGACCTCTGGTCCTGCCTGCTCTGCGTGTGGCGGAGGGCCAGGCCATGCTAACTCCCCTCCGGCTTGGAAGAGAGGACACCACAGTGTGGGAAGGTCCACAGCCCCTCCTACTTTCCTGTGATCACAGTAACGGGAGTGAGGAGGTGGACAACAGTGTTCCCTGGATCCTGTGGTAGCAGAGCAAGGCCGTGGTGGGAAGCTCCAGGCGCTTTGGGAGGACAGGCATCGGGCTCCTCTGATGACAAGGGGGTCCCACTTTAGATCCCGAGGCAGGGAAGACACAGGTGTCAAAGGTGTTGGAGGGAAGGGAGGGCTGGGGTGTCTGACTGGGAGCGAGGGGCAGGTGCTGGTGACAACTGGGGCCACAGAGAGTCTGGGCCCCCAGGAGCTATGGAGGGAAGGCCCTGTGGAGAGACGCACAGTCACATCTGCAGTACGAGCCACAGGGGCTGGATTGGTCGACTGACTCAGGCTCCTGGACATTCTGCGGGCAGGGGCAGGTGACTCCTGAGGAGCTTGAGGAAGTTGGTGTTAAGGAAACAGAAGGAGGACTGTGACGTGCGGCTCGCAGCAGCCTTGCCTTCTCCTTCCGAGGGTGAGCTCCTCCAGGGCCTGGTGCATCCTGACTTCTCTGGAGGTGCATGGGTGCTGGTCCTGGATTTGTGCAGAGGACCTCAGTGTGGCCCGGGGTCAGGCCAGGGCTCCAGCAGCTGCCTTCAGGACCTGAGCCTGGCTGCCTGGTGCTGTGTCCCTGTGCACTGTGCCCAGTGGGGCATTAATGTCACCTCTGTTGGGTTAAAGGATGAATGTCTAGCTGGATGTGGTGGTGCACACCTGTAGTCCCAGGGGCTCAGGAGGCTGAGGCAGGAGGATCGCAAGTTCAAAGCCAACCTCAGCCACTTAGTAAGGTCCTAAGCGCCTCAGCGAGACCCCGTCTCTAAATAAAAAATAAAAAGGTGCTCAATGGTTAAGTGTCCCTGGGTTCAATCTCAGGCACCCCCCCCAAAAAAAGTCCTGCTCTTAATTCCAGAGCGGAGAGCCTTTGCACCCACAGGGGTCCCTCAGTGCCCGACCATGAAGAGGTCCTGGGAGAGAGGGCTTCCTCATTCCCTCGGTTATGGATTGATTCATTCAGACCTCTGGTCCCGGAAGGCTTTCCAGAGCCTTCTGCACCAATGGCCAGTCAGGGTTCCTCAGCTGCGAGCCCTGAGCCCCCACGTCTCTCCAGGGCTTGGGCCATGGCAGCTGATCAGATATCTGCAGGACACGAGAGCAGACCCTGTGTAGACCCTGGGCCCAGAGACTGCACTGTGGCAGGGGGCAGCCACCCCACCTGATTGACACCCTTAGACTTGGTCCGTGGGGAGTTTAAAATCTACAGCCCAAAATAGTGAGTCTTGGACCCACGAGGCCAGGTCTTTGCAATTGGAGCAGAGTCCCTTGAGGACGTGTGAAGAGCATGAGGCTGCCCTTCATGACACTTCACTCGCCTCTTGATTATCTGATATTCTACATACAGAGGTTTCAAATGGGTTTCAGGAAATTCCTATCACCACACCTGAAGGTTCATTTCTCTTTAATTTGGAGCCCATTTTCTGTTCAATATTTCAACACTTGTCATTTCAAACCAATATATCAGAGTCAGGGGGAGAATAATTTACCTGAAAAAATGAGACTCCATAAATAATATAAATAACAATAAACGAGTAATTTGGGTGCGTTTACGGAATATCGAGGCTCTCACGCTGGGCTGGAAGGTGCACGCCACCTTCACCAGTGCCACTGAAGGGCATGTGGTGCCCTGGGTGGAGGCTGTGGAGGCCCCCAGGCCCTGGTCCGGCTGAGGCCCGTGGGCAGTGCACTTTGGTGGCAGCGGTGTGTGGGCATGCAGAAAGGGGAGGGCGGGGAGGGGTGCACTGGTGTGGGAAGCCGCCTTTGCCTCACCTTCGTGGTGAGATCTGGGCTGGTGAGCATGCAGAGAAGAAATGAAGAAATTTTTTTTTTTTTTTGCACTGGGGATTGAACCTAGGAGAGCCTTATTACTGAGCCACATCCCCTTTTTATTTATTTATTTTTAATTTATTTTTTAAAAAATATTTTTTAGATGTTGATGGACCTTTATTTTATTATTTATATGTGGTGCTGAGAATCGAACCCAGTGCCTCACACATGCTAGGCAAATGCCCTTCCACTGAGCCACACCCCAGCTCCCCCTTTTTATTTTAAATTTTGAGACAGAGTCTCCCTAAGTTGCTTAGGGCCTTGCTAAGTAGCTCAGGCTGGCTTTGAACTTGCAATCTTCCTGCTTCAACCTCCTGAGCCCCTGGGATTATAGGCGTGTGCCACCATCCTGGCTAAATTTTTGTCCCTTTTTAAATCTCCACCTGCTTGGCAGAGCTTAGTGCCCACCCCTCAGGCTGGACAGCTCTTCCCTCGGGTGCCCAGAAGCACCCACTATCAGAGGGCAATGATGCCTCTTCCAGAGCACTGGCTTCCCTCCCTGGTGACCATGCAGGCACCATTTTCCATATTAAATGAAAGAGTTTGTTATAGAAAGCAAAAAGTTGGCATTTTGAAACAAAGGAATAAAACTTGTAGCATGTTTTCTTTGTGTGGCCGGCAGCTTCAGGTTGCTTCCCAGGTTCCTGTGTAGTGACCATGGAGGTCCAGTAGCCCCAGGTGGGGGAAATCCCCTGGGGCTTGGAGGCAGGCCCTGTGTGGACTTCCTGGGAGATCTTGGGCATGCTGCTCAGTGTCCCTCACTGTTTGAGAGCCTCAGTTTCTGGGCTGCCTCCAACCGGTGAGAACCTGAGAGGCAAGAGGCCTGGGACCAGGGCAGGCCTGTCCCTGCTGTTTCCCACCACCAGGCTGGAGGGGCCTTGCTTTCGCCACTCTGGCCTTGGCAATCTCAACCAACTTCTGCTTTGTATTCAAGACCGTGTGAGGCTCTTGCAGCTCTTGCAGGGAAGTCAGCTGGATTTAAGTCTTAGGTATACTCTTGCCGTCTCAGGGGAAAGGAAGGGCGGCATCGCCGAGAACAAGGCAAGCTTTGCAAAGCCCGGCAGGATGTGTCCTGGAGACCCGAGGGCTCCACAGAGCTCATCCTCCAGCGGCTTTGCAAATTCTGCTTCGCACACGGGTTCATGTTGCAGAGAGGGAAGAGATGCAATGGGCGAGGGAGACTGCACACCCCGCAGCCTGGCTCTGCCAGGTGGTTCCGCTGCTCGGCCCACCTCCTGTGCCCTCCCCCACCCGTGGCTTGCAGGCGAGGCTGCAGGCGCTCAGCACCCTAACTCGAACATGCTTACTTTGGACACGACTGAAATCAGCTCTGACTTTTGAAAGATTCAAGTTTGAACAGGTTTATCTTTCCCATGATTGCACAGAGAAGCAGTGTTGGTTTATTTAGTCTGTTCAGCATAATTTCAAAGTAAGGTCTTTTTAAAATTATTTTTTATTTTTACAGACTGCACTTTGATTCATTGTACACAGTTGGGGGACATCTTTTCATTTCTATGGAAGGTAAGGTCTTAAATACAGCTTAATAGCACTTTCAATAGGCTGCAAGGAAGAATCTTTCAGCTGAGGTAAAATGGTGGCATGGTAACAAAAGTGATCACGAAAGCTCTGGGGGCCAGAGTTCACTCCCGGCCTAAAAGGCTGGTGCTGGAGGCTTCTTTAGCAAGCGTGGGTTTGCGTCATCGGGTCCTGTTCTCCAGCAGGGGACAGCAATGCCTTCCTCTCAAGCCAGACTTTTGAAGATGCCTTCCGTTTCTCTTGGAGGCCAGCAAGGCTGTGGCTTAATTTGTTGCTTGTACATGGGGAACTTGCCAGGAGCCCCGCTGAGCTGAGCAGGAAGGCTGATGCCCCAAGCTTCTCCCCCCGCTGCAGGATTGCTCAGTGCCTTCAGGTTGAACCACATGACCCTGTGGTCAGGAGAAGAGTGTTTCCTGTTAAGAGAAACCAGCCATGTGACTGGTGGCTACTGTTGGAAAAGTGCAGTTCTAGCAGGAGGCTCACAACTCTGGCCTCTCTTTACAGAAGAGCAAGGGGCTGGGGCAGCTGGCCTGTTCGTTCTCCCTCCAGTGAAAGTCCAGGCTGCCGCTGTGCATGCTGGGAGAATCCTGGGATCAAGGGAGGGGGTTGTCCTGGCTGCAAGAATTGGGCTGCCTTGAGGGGCCAGCAGAGGCTATGGCTATGGATGACCACTACTTCTACGGTGACAAGTCCATCCATCCATCCATCCATCCATCCATCCATCCATCCATCCATCCTTCTTTACCCTCCCTGTCCTACATTTTTCTTTGCACAAAGGAGCTTCCCCTTATCTCCTTTCATGCACGTTTAGGGTATTGCAGACCATTGGTGACTTACCCGCACTCGCACCCAGCATTTCAGGAGACGCTAGCCACCTCTTCTCTGACAGTGGTGCCGGTGACCTCTGTCAGCCAGGAGAGGACTTAGAGCTCCTTTATGTGAAGCCTACTACTCCAGGACCTGCTGCAAGCTCCCAGCGGCCACGGGTCTGCTCTTCCGCCTTGGTAACTGGTGCCTCCCAGCTGCACAGTGGTGGGCTTCGCTGTTCATGCTGGCGCGCACACCGCGTAGCCACGTGATCTGGCCACTGTTGCGCCTCAGGGTTCCCCTCTCCCTCTGCGCCTCCCGCCCTGTCCCTTTCACTGACCCCCCTTTAGTTTCTATGACTTCCCTGCCCCCCACCCTTTCTTTTCCTTTTTTCTCTCTAGCTTCCACATATGAGAGAGAACAGAACGACCCTCTGAGTTTGGCTTATTCTGCATAACATGATGTTCTCAAGTTCCACCCATTTTTCTTTATGGCTGAATAAAACTCCACATATACTTCACATTTTTAATATATATTTTTATTTGTTCTAATTAGTCGTGCACGACAGCGGAATGCATTCTGACACATCATACATGAGTGGAGTGCGGCTTCTCATTCGTCTGGTGTACATGGGTCATGTAATCCTGGGCACATAGGGTCATAATGTCTGATTAATCCTAC
>JAJEJO010003340.1:37948-66994 GCA_020662805.1 Glaucomys volans | reverse complement strand
AGAGAAAACATTCGGCCTTTGGTTCTTTGGACTGGCTTATTTCACTCAGCATGATATTCTCCAGTTCCATCCATTTACCAGCAGATGTCATAATTTCATTTTTCTTTAGGGCTCAGTAATACTCCATTGTGTATAAGTGCCATAGTTTCTTATCTATTCATCTGTTGGCGTGCATCTAGGTTGGTTCCTTAGCTTAGCTATTGTGAATTGAGCTGCTATAGCCATTGATGTGGCTGTGTCATGGTAGTGTGTTGATTCTAAGTCCTTTGGGTAGAAACATAGGGGTGCGATAGCTGGGTCAAAACGTGGTTCAACTACAAGTTTTCTGAGGAATCTCCACACTGCTTTCCATAGTGGTTGCACCAATTTGCAGTCCCACCAGCAACGTATGAGTGACCTTTTCCCCACATCCTCGCCAACATTTATTGTTGCTTGTATTCTTCTTTTTTTTTTGAACCGGGGATTGAACTCAGAGGCACTCGGCCAGTGAGCCAGATCCCCAGCCCTATTTTGTATTTTATTTAGAGACAGGGTCTCACTGAGTTGCTTAGGGCCTCGCTAAGTTGCTGAGGCTGGCTTTGAACTCGCAATCCTCCTGACTCAGCCTCCCGAGTTGCTTGGATTACAGGCGTGCGCCACCAAACCCGGCTTGGAGCTTGTATTCTTGATGACTGCTATTCTGACTGGAGTGAGTTGAAATCTCAGTGTCGTTTTGATTTGCATTTCTCTAATTGCTAGAGTACATCACATTTTCTTTATCCATTCGTGTGTTGATGGACACCTAGGCTGGTTCCATAGTTTGGCTAGTGTGAATTGTGCTGCTATGAACATGAGCATGCGTACATCCCTGTAGTAAGATGACTTTAATCTTTAGGATAAATAGAGGAGTGTTATGGCTGCGTCATATGGTTGTTCCACGCCTCGCCTCTTGAGGACTCCCCATACTGACTTCCACAGCAGGTGTGCTAAGGCCCACCAACAGTGTAAGTGTTCCTTTTCTCCACATCCTCTCCAGAACTTATTATTGTTTGTATTATTGATGATTGCCATTCTGACTGGAGTGAAATGAAATCTCAGTGTAGTTTTGATTTGCATTTCCGTAATTGCTGAAGATGATGAACATTTTTCATGTATTTTTTGGCCATTAACGTTTTTTCTTTTGAGAAATGTTTAGTTTATTTGCCCATTTATTAAGTGGGTTATTTGTTGTTTTGCGGGTTTTTTTTGTTTGTTTGTTCTTTATATATTCTGGGTATTAGTCCCCTGTCAGAAGAGTAGCTAGCAAAGATTTCCCTCCGTTCCTTCTTTAGGTTCTCTCTTCACATTCCTAATTGTTTCCTTTGCTGTGTAGAAGACTTTTAATTTGATGTCATCCCATTTATTAACTTTTGGCATTATTTCCTGAGCTTTAGGTATCCTACTGAGAAAGTCATGGCCTGTGCCTGTATGTTGGAGGGTTGATCCTATGTTTTCTTCTAGGAGTTGCATAGTTTCTGATCTAATTCTGAGGTCTTTGATCCATTTTTTGGGGGGGGTACTGGGATTGAACTCAGGGCACTTGACCACTGAGCCACATCCCCAGCCCTATTTTGTGTTTTATTTAGAGACAGGGTCTCACTGAGTTGCTTACTGCCTCACTTTTGCTGAGGCTGGCTTTGAACTTGCAATCCTTATGCCTCAGCTTCCCGAGTTGTTGGGATTACAGGCGTGCACCATCGTGCTCAGCTCTTTGATCCATTTTGAGTTGATTTTTGTGCAGGGTGAGAGATGAGGGTCTAGTTTCATTCTACATATGGGTAACCAGTTGTTCCAGCACCGTTTGTTAAAGAGGCTGTTTTTTCTCCAAACAAACACCTTTTGGCACCTTTGTGAAGGATCAGATGATCGTATCTGGTGGGTTTGTCTCCATGTCTTCTGTCCTGTACCGCTGGCCCACGTGTCTGTTTTCAGGTCAGTACCGTGCAGGTTTTGTGAGCGTACCTCTGTAGTGTAATTTGAAGTCAGGTATTGTGATGACTTCAGCATTGCTATTGTGGCTTAGAATTGCTTTGGCTATTCTGGGTCTCTTATTCTTCCAAATGAATTTAAGGACTTTTTTTCCTACTTCTGTGAAGAATGTCATTGATATTTTGATGGCGATTGCATTGAATCTGTACATTGCTTTTGGTTTTGTGACCATTTTAACAATATTAATTCTGCCTATACATGAACATGGGAAGTCTTTCCATCTTCTAAGATCTTCCTAAATTTCTTTCTTTAATTTTTGTAGTTTTTACTGTAGAAGTCTTTAATCTCCTTGGCTAGATTTAGTCCTAAGGTATTTTATTTTATTTTGAGGCTATTGTGAATGGAATTGTTTTCCTGAATTCTTTCTCAGCAGATTCATTGTTGGTATATAGGAAAGCTATTGATTTTTTTGTGTTGATTTTGTACTCTGCTGCTCTGCTGAACTTATTAGATCCAGAAGTCTTTTTTGGTGGAGCTTTTTGGATCTTCTAAGTATGAGATCATATCATCCACAACCAGTCATAATTTGACTTCTTCCTTTCCTATTTTTATTCTATCTCTTGCCTAATTGCTCTAGCTAGAATTTCTAGCACTGTATTAAATAGGAATGGTGAGAGCAAACATCCTGGTCTTGTTCCAGATTTTAAAGGCCATTTTTTTTTTCTCCGTTTACTATGAAGTTGATTTTGGGTTTTTCCTGTATAGCCTTTGTTTTGTTAAGGTAGGTTCCTTCTACATCAGTCTATTTTTTTGTAATGAAGGCCTTCGTAAGAGTTCATAGGTTTCCCAGAGGAGCAGTATCCCCTTAATTTGGTCAGATGTAGACTTTTTATAACTAGACCTTGAACCACCTTGCTGTCCCTGGCTTGGCTCTAGGCAGGGGCCACAGACTGTTCCAGGGCTTTAAGGGACACAGATGCAACTAAGCCACATGGTGAGGCATAGATATGGGATAGATTCAATGCCATCAAGTTAAAATTATAGTTTACTATTACTAGAACATAAAACCATATTTTCTCTTTCTTGAGGCTGAATCATGTGGTGGTTTCTCTCTATCATCAACATAATGGTCACATAAGGTCCTCAGCTGCCTCTTGTTCCTGTTCCTTCCCTGTTGATTCTGGGGGCCTTACCAGGACTCTGGCACATGGAGCCATCCATCCCACCTCTCCAGCTGCTGCTGATTCCCTTATTGCTTCCCCACCAATGACCCCCTCCTTTTTGAGAGTCTCTTTCTTCATCGAGCTGGAGCCTTGTGGAGACGGCTGCCGTTGCATTTGGAGGTGCCTGTGTTCAGAAGTCTGGCAGGGATGAGGATGACCTTGGCCACAGGCAGCAGCTCTTCCCAGGTGACTGGTGGTGGAGGCCCAGTGCCTCTAGGCCCAGGCCACATGCTTGCCTTGCCTGACCGGCCTGATTTTGCACACCTGGGCTTGGTCTGGGGGAGTTCGAGGGACCCACCTTGAACTTTTCCCCAGTATATTTAATTTTCACTTTTATATTTTTAATTGCTGTAAAATATAAATAACACAAAACTTCCCACTTGAATCATTTTCAAGTGTTCAAGTGTTAACTAGGTTTCCATTGCTGACTCCGGTCACCACCATCCACTCCAGCGCCTGAAGCCCCGCCTCCCTTCTCAGCCCTGGCCAGCGCCTGTCTCCTTTCTGACTCTGAATCGGCTCCTCAGCCCCTCTTACTGGAACCACACGCTTGTCCTTCTGCGCTGGCTTCTTCGCTGAGCACGTGTTCCAGGCTCATCCGTGTGGTAGTGTGTGGAGAGCCTCATTCCTTGTTAAGGGTGAATGATGTTACACCGCGTGTGTGCACACATGAGTCCCCCAAAGCCCAAGTGCTGACCCCTGCACCCCAAAACCCCAGGGGGCTTTTGGAGGTGACTAGGTCAGGGGCCGAGCCTCAGGAGTGGGACCAGTGCCCATAGAAGAGGTCCTTCCACTTGTGAAGGTGCAGGTGGAAGGGGCCTCTGGCGCAGCGAGCAGGTGCTGTGCTCCTGGACTCCGGCCTTCAGAGCAGTGGGCCATCCATGTCTGCTACTTTAAGCTGCCGAGTACATGCATTTTGTTATAGCAGCTGGGAGGGGCGGAGGTGACCACGTTTTGATTATCCATCCACCTACCATCTATCTGATGAAGGACATTTGGGTTGCTTCCACGTTTGGCTCCTGTGACTGGTGGTGCTATGAACATGGGCTTATGAATATGAATTTGAATTCCTCCTTTCAATTATTTTGGTTGTGGGGGGAGTAGCTCAGAGGTAGCGCACTTGCCTAGCATGGAAAGGGTCCTGGGTTCCATCCTCAGCACTGCTAAACAGACATACCGTATTGTGGTCACACGGTAATCCTAATTTTAACCTTTTGAGGAATCAGGATATTGTTTTCCAGTGGCTTTATGCTTTTACTGTCCCACCATTGGGGTGGGGTTCTGATTTCCCACATCCCTTGCCGAGACCTGCCGCCTTCTGCTCCTTGACAGCTGTGCTGCCCGGCGAGCTGGTGCTTCATCTCGGTTTTGATCTGCATCTCCCTGATGATCAGTGATGTGGAGCCTTGCACATGCTTTTGGCGATTTGCATATCTTTTTTTGGTAAAAGATCTATTGAAGTCCTTGCCCATATTTGAATTGGTTTGTTTATTTTTTGTTGTTGATCCACCTTGAACTTCAAGCTCATTCTAAAACCTGTACTGAAGTTCTGTCACCCACCGAGGGCCAGCCTTTCTAACCAAGGTCAGTGAACCCTGTGGAAGCATGCAGGGCAGTGGGGGGCAGTGCTTTTTGGGGACTGCTGAAGCCCCCTGCAATGCCCAGCTGTGGGCTAGTGAGGTGGCCACGGTAGGACCACAGGAAAAAGCCAGAAGAGGGCCTCCTCCCGCTGTGCTGTCCCGGATTCAAGGGGAGACGCAGAAGATAGAATGGGGCTCATCAGTGTCATTTGACTGCAGTGAAGACCAAATCCCAATCTAATTATTTATAAAAGTGCTGTCCCCCCCCCCAAAACGGCAAGCTTTTAATAATTGGCGCGAGAGGCCCCACTGTGCACACAGGTCGAGGGTGACTGAGGTCTCCTCCAGCAGAGCCCGCAGGAAACGGAGGTACAGCCAAAGTGGGGGTGCCTCAGGCTGGGGCGTGATGGAAATAGGGAACGCCTAAGCAAGTGATCCTGGGTCATTATGTAATCAGGGGAGAGACTAGGGAGCTAATAACCGCTCCAGGAATAGGATTTAATGAGGAGAGAAAAGGCGAGGATTATCGCAAAGGTCAGCAGAAGACGTGCAGCTGTGGGGATTGCTGATGAGCTGGTGTCCGGCCCGCTCTGCTCAGGAGCGCTTCGCAATTATAGAATGCGGGTAGCTAATCTCATAAGAAATAACAATAACAACCCAGCATTTGTTTTGTTCTTGGCAATTGACAAAACCCTCTTGCACACTCGGTTGGATTCTTGCCTAACTCCTGGGTGGACATCGAGGGCCATCCTGGCCAGAGGGGTCTGTCCAGGACCTGGAGTCGGGAGCCCGGGGTCAGGCTGCAGCTGGCTCCCATCCCGTCACTCTCGGCACAGCCCTGCCAGCCCCACGGCCTTGCTGAGCCTGGAGTGTTACGTACAGACAGTGGGTGAGTTTGCCCAAGGTCACCTGTAGAGCGAGGGGCTGTCCCCATCGCCTGCACCTGAGTGAATTCAGGTGACAGGTTGGATATGACTGGCAGTGTTTTTAGTCCATTTCAGGCACCAGGAGGACCTGGCAACAGGAAGGGGCCCAGTGATGCCCGGGGCTGCTGTGGCTTCCAGGTGGGTGGGGTGGGGACAGCATGGCACGTGTTCTGCTTGGCCTCATGGCCACCTGGGGGTCGGGCCCTCCCATCCATTCTGAGCCCAGTGCTGGCATCACTTCAGCCGGGGCCTCCGTGGACATGGGCTTTTCACCAGTAGCCACGCCAGCTCCTTGCTGTGAGGCAAGCACCAAGTTGGCAGGTCCCAGGACAGCAGGCAGGGCACCAAGGAGCCCAGGCAGACGGGGGCCCCTGCAGATGGGAGACTTGCTCTGCAGGCCTGGGTCAAGTCTTTTGCCACTGGCCTTCAGTGCTGAACAACCTGTGGCTCAGGGGACACTTTGCACCTCCAGTGTGGACAGTGACCCCCCACATCTCCAGTGGGGCCAGTCTGGGTTGCAGAGTGACCTGTTCTACACTGGTGCCAGGAAGAGGTGAAGCGACGAGGTGGCTTTGTGCCAACCCTGGTGCACAGCGCCATGTTGCCAAGGGAAAGCGTAACAGGTCCCTCTTAAAATTTCCACTCTCCTGGGCATGGCTTTTTCTTTCCAAATTTGGAGAATATGAAATTTCTTTTCATAATCTGGATCTTTAATTTGGAATTTCCACTATATCTCCAGCAGAGCCAAGACCCTCAGCAAATGCCTGGCAGCCGAGTCAATCTTGAGAGGATCCCGCTGACTTGGTAAGGGTCGTGTCACTGGGAGGTCTGTGGTCTGCCAGCGATGGCATTTTGCCCAGCACCTGGAGGCTGCTGTGGGTGTAAGGACGTGGAAATGCCAATTTTTAAGTGAAGGTGGAATGGGTTGCTTTTGTAGGGAGACGCAGCTCCAGACATCGATCCACATCGAAGCGCCACCATGTGATAATGGACTGCAAGGGGGAGACAGGAAGCCCTGGCAGAGCAGCCAGAGCTGGCGTGGAGGTGGATGGGGGACAGGGACAGGTCCTGAGCACTCTTCTCCCAGAGCACAGGCAGAAGGTCCACCCAGGACAGACACAGGGCCTGGGCTCCCGCGTGGATGGACATCAAGGCGGCACCCAAGGCTGCCATTTGCTCAGAGGGGAGCAGGAACTCTTCCCAAGTGCCAAGGAGCTGTGGTGACAGTGTGCAGGGCTCTTCAGTGACACACTAGCCTCCTCCAAGCCACAGGTATGGCCTCCATGTGCTGATTTTCAGATCTTTTGCCCATTTTTAAATTGGTTTGCTTGATTTCATATTTCTGAGTCTTAAACATTCTTCCTGTATCTTGGGGATGCATCTGAATTTAGTCAGTGTTCTCCAGGGAAGGGGAACCCAGGGGTTGGTAGAGAAGTCCCCATGCCAGGCGGGAGAAGGCCTCTGGCTGTGGAGCTCCTTTCCTTCCCGCTCCTGCCCTGGCCAGCCCACAGGGTGGGGGTGACACCTCAAGGAGAGGACAGTCCTCCCAGTGCACTGGCTTAGAGGCCAGCCACCCGGCCCTCCTCCAAAGACACTCTGGAAATGGTGCTGATTCTGGGCATGCCAAGGCCCAGCCAGGCAGGCCAGCGGCTCAGGTCGGACAGCCCTGTGGCCTGTGCTGGCCAGTGCCCACCCGGTGACTTCGGTTTTTCATTTTCTTTGGTGTTTGCTGCTGAGAAGAGACTTCAGTGTTAATAAGCCCAGCTCACCCAGATCTTCCCTGTCATGGCTGTGCCTTCGGTTGATCCGAGACCTCACCACCAAGAAGGGCATGCGGACATTCCGTTTTCCTCTGGAAGTTTTATAGTCTTGCATTAAACATTTATGTCCACAGCCACTTTGAGTTGATTTTGTTTTATTGTGAAATAATTATGTATCACAAACGTACTCTTTTAAACTGTACAATTCAGTTTTCTTGGCCTATTCCCAGACCTGTGCAGCCATCACCCTTCATTCCAGAACATGTTCATCATCTCAGGAGAAGCCTTGTCAGAAGCGACACATCTCGAGCTCGGGTGAGCCCTGTGCTGATGCAGCTTTTTGCACACGGCCATGCATGTGCCAGAAGACCAGCCTTGCTCTCTTGAGCTGCCTTCGCACCATGTTGAGGATGGCAGACCAGAGACCTCACCCGTCCCTGCTCCGCGTGTCTGTGTGTTGGCCGACAACAAGCCATCTGGATTCCCGTAGCATCAGGAGGACTCCTGAGATGGGGTAAAGTGAGTCCTTCAAATGTGTCCTCCAGATCTGCCTCTTCTAGGCCTTTGCCTTTCCACAGAAACTCTAGAACCAGTGTCAGTAGCTGCAAAGTGGCTCACTGTGATCGTGGCTGGAACTGCATTGGATGTGTACATCAAGCTGGGGAGAACTGACATCTTAACACGAAGCCTTTGAACTACAATCACAAATACCTCTCCATCCATCTGGGCCTCCTTTGACCTCCCCACTCTGCACTGAGGTTTCCTGCGTACAGGAAGGCTGTGCAGCGTCTTCCTACCTAAGTGTGGCCTGAGTGTTTCAGCTTCTGGAGCTGGCATAGATGGTATTGTTTCTAACGTGTCCCATTCTAGGTGTTCGTTCTTGGTGACGAGGAGAGCACCGACACAGAGAATGCCTTTCCTCCTGATGAGAACAATGCGTGCTGCTGCCGTCTGCCGCAGTGCCCTGCAGCTGTCCGTCAGGCTGGGTGATGGATGGTGCCCGTCAGTCCACTCTGGCCTCACTGCCTTTGGTCCACTGGGACTGTTGGTCACTGAGAGGACGGTTGGTCTCGACTGTGGCAGCGGGCTTGCAATGCCTTGAGATCTGCAGCTTGCTGGCCTGTGAGGGCATGCTGGGGGGGGCAGGCACGGCAAGGGCTGCAGTGCCTTCCGCTCTGCACCCCATGACACTTCTCGTTCTGGAGTCTGAGGTCGACATGCGAGCCTGCTCTGCCCCAACGCCTGCCCCACAGGGGTGTGTGCCGCTGCAGCGTGGCTCTTAGCCGGGTCCATGTTCTCTCGGCTCTGCCCACTTGCCGTCTGTCTGTTCTCTGGGGTCCCTAGACCACCCACGTTTACAGTGATTGCTGACACTGTCCTGGTAGCAAATGTGTGTTTGCAGCCTCTTCACCTGTTCACCGGGATTACTCTTCCCTTTTCTCCCACTTTCCCTCTTTTGTTTTTCTCCTTTCTTCTTCTCCTTCTCCTTCTTCGTACCTGGGATTGATACCAAGGGGCTCTTTACCACTGAGCCACATTTTATTTTATTTTTTTATTTAGACACAGGGCTTCACTAAGTTGCTGAGGCTGTGATCCTCAGCAACTTGTGATCCTCCTACCCCAGTCTCCCCAGTGCTGGGATCACCATGATGGGCCACCATGCCCAGTTTCTCCCACTTTTCCTGCCTTCCCTGGTTTTAAGTGAACATTTTCTCAGATTCCATTTTATCTCATTTTTCAGCATATCAATTATAGTTCTTTAAAAAGTGATTGATGTTTCCATAGGGTTTGGAAAACGCACCTTTGACTTGGTTCACCTTCAAGTAGCACCATGACGCTCCAGAGGCCCTGCTGTCAGCTCCTGACAAAGCCTTCCTTTCCCTCCGTCCTGTGACAGCACCTGCCTCCCCGTCACTTACCCCTCTCTGGACTCACCTGGTACCTTGCTGCCACTGTTGTTTTGAGCAGTTATCTTAAAAGACAAAGGCCAAGTAAGAATAAAGAAAAGTAAAGGCTTTCATTTGATCTTCTGTTTCCTCTGGCACTCCCTGTCTCCCCTCTCTCTCTAAATGCATGGGGAAGTCTGCCTGGCCCGTCTAGGTCCTGAGTGTGGGCAGTGTGCGTGGCTCCTGAGAACGAGTGGAACCCGGAGACTCGCCTCCAGGCCGCAGAGCGCTGGGGGGTGAGCACACACTCGGAAGCCTCCCTGGGGCAGGGATCGTTGTGGTGGGAAGACATCGCCGTCTCCCTGAGACCCTGTGGCTGGGAGGCCCCCTGCATCAGAATCCCACAGAGGTCTCTCCCGTCTTCCTTTTGAGGAAAACAGCACTGCTTAAATTCACGTGGAGGAACAGTGTCCAGCAGTAGCTGAGAGCCTGTTTACAGAACAGTGAGCTGCAGCCAGACATTGGGGGCGTTTGATTCTGACGGCAGCGCAGGTGTGTGGCCTTTGCCCAGGGACGTCAGGATGACAGCAGCACCGGGCCTGAGGTGCCGAGCCAAGTGCCTTGAGAACTCCAGGCCGGTCGGTGGCCGAGGTGGCTCGTATGACTTAGGAGCTGGCCTAACTACTCCGGGCAGCTCTTGAAGGGGACCACTGGAGGCCTCGCCTGTGCCCTCAGTCCGAGCGGTGGCTTCCAAGGGGCCACGAGTTTTACAGGTGCTGACTGTTTCTGTGCAGATTAACCAGATGGAGGGGAGCCGATAAGGCGGGGCAGCCCCTCCCACCTCCCCAAAGCAGCCCGTGTGTTTCACGTGCAATTTTAATATACGCACAGCTGTCGGGCATCGTTCGGAATCCCTCTTTCCCCACATTCTAAACAGCGCTCTGTCTTCTCGCTCTTTGGCGGTGCTGAGGTGGAGCCCAGGGCCTTGCACCTGCGGGGCAAGTGCTCTACTGACCAGCCGCACCTGGGGCTAGTTTGTTCCATTTCACAGCAGCCTAAGGTCTGCCCCACGCGAAGGGCCCTGGATCCTCCGGTGCTTGGGAGGCTGTTCCTCATCAGTGAAGGAACGTGTACGTGTCATGAGTGCTTTGTGTCCGTTCTTTGGGTTCCATTCTCAGAAGTGTGGGGCCTGGGCCTGTTGACGTTTAAAATCTGATTTGAATCCCAAACCCGTCTCTGTTTCGTGCCTCATACCCAGGTAGGCAGATTCGTCCAGAGACCCAGGAAAATGGGTGAGAAGGGGCTCCTCAGGGCGCAGGGGCTCCTCAGGGCGCGGGGGCTTCTGGCCCTGGACGACCCTCTCCTGTCGAGGCGGCTGTAGTGGGGAGTGGGCGGGAGGCGCAGGAGAAGGATTTTATGAACTCATTCTCTGCTGGTCAGTCAGCAGGCCCTCCACACCTTCCACGGGCATGACCACCTCCCACGCACTGGCTTCCATGGGGCGGCCAGGTGGAGCCACAGTCTGTACCACCTTGGGAAGTGGAAGTCGAGCTCTCCACCTGCACAGCCTCGCGGGGCCTCTGAGGCGAGGCACTGTGGCGCTCCTGCTCCTGGGAGCTCCTGTCCTTGGCCCCTGTGGGGTGGGCGTGAGGTACAGAGGGTCCTCCGTAAAGAAATGGGGAGCGTCCACCCCAGGGCTCAGCCAACCACAGCTAGCAGGGGGAGCAGCACTGCTGTTGCTCGGTGGGTGACAGGGTGGTGTCCCCATGTGGAGGGAAGCCAAGTGGGGGCACGGTCCTTGAGCCGGCTGTTCCAGGACTTCTTGGAAGGTGGCCTTGGTGGTGCCCCAGCCAGCAGCAGGGCTCTCGGGAGTGGGTCTGGGTGTCTGGGGTCTTCAGTGGGTGGCTTTCCAGTGAGCGGCTCAGGAGGAACAGAGGACAGCTGGACTGTGACCTCTGCCTCCCAGGGCCCAGGCACCTGGCAGTTGACTTCAGCTGGGCCTGGGCACCTGCTGGTTCTCACCAACCCCTGTTTCAGAGTGGCACAGCCAGACGCCTGGAGCGGACGGGGGCTGAGGCTGGGGCAGGACCCAGTGTCCGACTCAGTTTGCGTGATGATGTTGAAGCTGGCTGAGCTCCACCCCTAACCTGGAAGCTTCCTTCCCACTGCTGCTGCAGGGGGCGGTGGTCACGCCAGCCCCTTGCTCAGGTTGTGAGTTAGAGGACATGGTGGACAGCAGACCTCTGGCTCAGCCTGGAAAGACATCCTGGTCAGCCAACCTCTTCAACTCCGTGGCTCGGCTGTAAGAGAGGTAGACAGCCCTGGTCACACCTGGAGCCCTGGCACGAGGGGCCTGAGAGCAGACGGCAGAGGGCACAGGCAGAGCTGCGGAACACAGCGGGCACAGGCGGGCACAGGCGGAGCTGCGGAACAGCCCCTTTGAGGGGGCAGGAGCAGCTCAGAGAAGGGGAGCGAGGTGACCCAGCCTGACAAGGAGGTCCCAAGGCCACCCGGGGCCAAACTATCCAACCAGGGCCGGGGGTCCTGCCAGCAAGGCTCACTCCGGCTCTCCAGTTCGCCCCCCAGGCTGGAGTGGTAGCTGCTCCTTGAGTGCCCGCCACCCACTGCACAAGTGCCTCGGGGTCCGTGCAGACCTGGGCTGTGTTCTGGGCCCCTGTGTATGTCAGACACCCTCTGCAGAGCCGCGTGGGCCCCCAGAGCTGTCACACAGAAGCTGCCCCTTTGCCCCCGCAAAGCTCTGAGTTACCGGATCCCAGGAGTGAGCCTGGCACCAGCAAGGTGGGGAGGAAGTCACCAAGCTTCGCCCTCTGGCCTTTCTCCTGCTCCCTCTGGGAACCGTGCACGGCCCTGCCCTGCGCTCTTCATTGCAGAAGGCGCGATAGCCGCCGCTGCCTCCTTTTCTCAGGCACACAGGGTGGTTCCCAGCTGAGCCTTCCTGTGGTCTTGCACATTTGTGTGCAGCGTGTGCCTCTCGGAGCTGGGGCCGTGCTTTCTGCTGTGAACAGGCCTGCTTCCCAGCAGCCCCTGGAGCTGCCGGGTCTCCAGGTGCAGATGGAGGAGGGCAGGGTTGCTCTAGGCACCAGGACGCACAGCAATGCCCGGCACCTTCCAGCCTGCGAGGTGCCCGTGCTCCCGCCAGGGACAGGTCCTGCTGGGAAGAGCCAGGGGTGGCTTTTCTTGCGTCCTTACAGCCTCTGTCACCTCAGCCCGCTGTGGCCTTCCTCCAGTAAGACAACCTTCCTCTGTCCGTGGTTTCACCAGCATCAGATGCTGGGTTACCCGTGTGTCCCCAGCACCTGAAGAAGGTGTGAGGCAATGGGTCCACTGCTCAGCCTCTGGTGCTCTTGAGAACGTGCAGTTTGAAACTGAATGACCGACCTTTATCCTTTCTTCTTGGAGGAGAGCCATTCAGAGGCCAGTGGAGGGCTGGCTGCTTCTGCCTGGTCCCCTCACAGTGCTGCGTCTCTGGGCTCTTGGCAGCAGGGCTGAGAGTCTCACCACATCGTGGTCTCTGGCTGGATGTGTGTAACCACTGTCCACCCCTGTCCCCCAGGCTTAAGGAGAAGGACACCCGGGAGGGAACCAGAGAGGAGGCCCACCATGTAGCACCAGGGCTGCTCTCGAGGCCACAGCAGAGGGGCAGACAGGGGAGGCCTCCTGAGCTTGGCTCGTGGTGTTGGAGGCGGATGGCAGACTCTTGCTGGGCCCCATCCAGGTTTCCCCAGGGCCTGGCTTGCACTGCCTTCGAAAAGGATGGTGGCAGGACCAGACCGGAAGACAGAAAGTTGGCTTCTGTTCCTGGATGCTTAAATGAAAACTTATGAAAGAGTAAGCAACACAGCATAAAACAGAACATCTCCCACTTACTAGTAATTAAATGCTTAAACACTCGAATTATCCATATCTTATGCTTATCAAATCGTGAGCAGCCTTGCGGCTACGGAAGCACACGCTCCTCAAGTTCCCAGATGTTTCATGGCTGTGCGGTGGTAAATCTCGTGTTGTCAATTGAGCCTCTCACGATGGAATGGCACAACAAACACGGGCATTAACTCCAGCAAGCCACAGATCCGGCCGCTTCTAGATTTCCATTATTAAGAAAGTAAATCTTCTTCTGCTGAATAGAGACATAAATACCATGTTTTTTTGCTGGAAAAATGATATGGGAAGATGGCCTCCAGAGACGGCCTGTCAGACACCCTGAAGAAGCACTTCTCCTGTGTTATTGCAATGAGCACTCTCTAAATTGAGTGCAGGCTGAAGCGCACTCCGCCAAGGGCTGTGCACCTCCTTCCCACGTGAATGAAGGCGTGACTTCAGGGGCAGACTGGGCCTGTCAATAGGAACCTGCCCGAGGCTGCACAGAAAAGGCCAATGGAAGAGCAGGAATCCCAAGAAACCCCCTGCCGGCTGTTGTTGCACAGCAGCCGGGAGCAAATCCAATTCAGAGTGGTCTTCCACTGCCACGGGAACCAGGCCGCCATGGCAGCCACTTGGCCCTGGTCAATGCTGTGTTCTCTCCTCTTGTGGGGTAGGGAGGCCATGGGACAGTTGGTTTAGGGGAAAGCACTTCCTCGTTGGCACAGGAGAGCAGATGTGCTGGTGGAGGCTGTGCTTGCTGGTGCTTCTCGCACAGAGCTTTGCATCTCTGGTGTGGATGGAAAAACGGAGCTGTTGGGGCCATGGTCTAGGGCTTCCATGGCTGCCGCCGCCTAGCACACTGTCCTAACCTCAGCTGTTGTTTTGGGATGGGCGGGGACTTGCAAGGGTACAGGGGGCTTGGCCAGTCTCTGCTCCACCACGCCTGGGGCCTGTGCCAGGGCCTGTGCAGCCCAGCACTGGATGGAGGGCCACACAAGGCTCCCGCAGGGCACGGCGGTGCCGGGGCCACTGGTGCCTGGGGCTCAGGAGTGAGTTTTGCAGTGAAAAAGGCTGCAGCAATGTCATCTTTTGTGACCCAGAAGCGTCACTCCTGCTGTCCACAACTGGCTTGCATTGCTCCTGTGCTCGCCCCCCACCCAGCCCCACAGGGGAAGGGGGCTTCTGGGAGGGGCAGTTCCAGCCTCCGTAGATTGCACCTGTCCTGGAACTGGAATTTTGTGTATGGGAGGTGGCATTGGGCAGGTCCAGGTGCCAGACACGGGGTCAGCCCTCCAGTGACCTCCTTCCTTCGAGATACTTGTGTGGAGGCTGGGCTTTGTGGATGTACTGGTGAAATAGGGAGGAACAACTTTTCAGAGGTTTAGTGACAAGTTGTGAAACCCTTGCAGGTACCCCACATGTGGGTCCCATGGGGGGCAGTCCATGCCACAAAGTCCTGTCTCAGGTGCCCCCAGTAAGAAATCGGACCTCTGGGCTGGGACATGGGGGGATAAGTGCTGGCTCACAGTGTGGATGGCTGGGCATGGCGGGAATGCACAGGCCACTCTGCTGCTCGCTGAGGGCTTCCCACCCAAGCCTGCCCAGGCAGAAGCAGAGCCCTGGAACAGCTGTAGGAACGTGCACAGACACAGGACGGAGCCCAGGGCCACGCCAGAGTCCCTGGGCTCTGACGCCGTAGGGGCCGCCCTTCAATCAGAGCAGATGCCGAAAGATGCTCTTGGCTAACTTCAGCTCTGCAGAAGGCTGTGGACTTCGGCATTCACCGAGACCTGGGTGAGAGCCTTGCAGTGCTGGTGCCGAGGAGGGAGGAGTGCCTGTGCCGGCCTGCGTCCAGGCCTGCCTCTGGGTAACCTGTCAACTCCAGGGCTGTGGTGCGTGGGCTGACCATGGCCTGCATGGGTCTTGGTTTCCAAGGATGGCCCAGGCCTGTTGGCTTCAGGCCTTGGGATGGACAGGGGTGGTTGTGAGGCTGAGAATGCTGTGGGGAGAGACTGTGCCAGCCCTGAGCCCGAGATGGCGTCCAGGTCTGGTTAACAGCAGCGCTGGGCTTATGAGTGAGGTCTGAGCTCCCTCCCCTGCCGGTGAGCCTGCAGGACCCCGACAGTCATGGGTGGGGCAAGTGGGGAGGGAGCAGAGTGGAGACAGCAGAGCAGCGTGAGGGTGGTGATGCGGAGGCAGTGCCCAGCCTGGGAGGAGGCCAGCTACAGATTCCCTGGGATAAGCAAGTTCTAAGGAGCCCAGGGATATCATCTCCACACCAACATCCCCGGGCCTCGCTTGCCCACGGGGCTGGACTTTCTGAAGGGGACAGCATGTGTGTGTGCGTGTGTGTCTGGGCGTGCGGAGGTGTGTTTGTCTGCAGGCTGCAAGAATGCTGAGCACGCCCTCCTCCTGGTGGTTGTTGAAGGGCAGGCTGGTTGGGCCCTGGCTTCCCAGCTCCTGGCTGGCTTCTGAGCCAAAGCACAGTGTGATCTAGGTCCCCACACTTGCCGCAGGGCATCCCCGCGTCAGCACCCTGTGGTGGGCTGGTGCCACTTGAGCCACACCAGGGAGGAGCCACCCTGAGTGGGAGTGGTCTGGAGTGAGGGGCTGCGGGGCTGGGCAGGTACTTTCTCCTTCACCTGTAAGCTCAGGAAAGCAGCAGGCGTGCGAGGGGCAGGGGCAGGAGTTCAGTCAGCTGGTGTCCTCCAGGGAAGAGCCTTTTCCACACGTGGCCCTTGGGCAGCTGCACTCTGCCAAGCCCGTGAACCCAGCTGCCAGGAGGAGGCCAAGGAGGAGAGGCCTTTCAGTCAGTGCAGTGAGCACTGAGGTCAGAGCTGAGCTCACGCCAGGCTCCTGACACGCTCTCCCCTGGCCTGCCTGTGGGGGCTTCCAAAGCACAGAGTGCAGGGACTGAGGGGGGTGTGGGTGAGGGGCGGCCCTGCAGTGGGCACTCGCAGATGCGTGGCCACCCAGGTGGCCTGGGGAGAACAACGGCCCTGAAGAGCAGGAATTGCTGCCGTGGCAGGTGCCCTGGTCAGGCCACCCATGCAGCCTCTTCGGCAAAACATCTTTTAAATCCTTTGCCATCAAAACATCACGATTGAGTCAGAGGGTTGTTTACGTATTTTGAATCCAAGTCCTTCATCAGATTCCTGGTGTTTACTCCAGTCCGTGACCTTTTGTTCTCTGAGCATCGTCCCTGGAGGACTAGCTGTTCCCAGCTCCCAACCCCAGTGGATCAGCTCCCCAGGGAACACTTTGGTGTCTGTCCGGAGCTCTTTGCTAACCCCGAGTGTTGGGTTTCCTCTGATCTTCCTCTTGAGAGTGCTGCAGCCTGGGCACACCATGTGCAGCCTGGAGCCGCCTTGGCTGATTCCTGTGAGCTGCGTTTCCTGGTGTCCTTCCCCATTGCATCACCTGGGCACCGTTTCCAAAGCTCAGCTCAGCATCTTGTGTGGGTCCCTTCCTGGGCTCTGTTCTGTCCTTTCACCTGCGTGTCTGTCTTTTCCCAAGGTTAAGCAGTCTTAACCATTGCAGCTTTGTAGTAAGTGACCTCTGGCAGCACGAGTCTGCCAACTTTGCTCTTTTCCAAAAAGTATTTGCACTGTGGTTCTTTTGTCTTACCACGTAGATTTAGAATCAGCACCTGTAGGAGAAATACTGCTGGGAGTTTGTTTGGAATTGTGTTGATTTACAGATCATTTGGGGAAGAATTGACATTTAACTGAATTGTGTCCCAAGCCAAGAACACAGTATGTCTTTCTATTAATAAATCTTTGATTTCTTTCACAAGAATTTTGTAGTTTTTGGCATATAGATCTTTTACTCATTTCATTGGATTTGTGCCTACATATTTCATTTCTTTGGGCTATAGTAAATGACATGGTTTTCGAAGTTTTCTTTCCTAATTGTTCATTGCTAGTATATAGAAAAACAGTTGATTTTTATGTTAGACTTATACTCTGTGAGGAAGTTTATAACTCATGTATTTATCCTAAAGTCTTGTGTTTGGGTAGATTCTTTGGGATTTCTCTACCTGAACAATCATATTAACTATGCATTGGTACAATTTTATTTCTAATTTGTTAATCTGTATGCCTTTTAATTTTATTTTCTTGCTTTATTGCGTTGGCAAGGATCTCGAGTAATGAGTAGGAATGGCAATGGAAAGGGGAGAAGTCCTTGTCTTGCAGCCAGTCTTTTAGCTCTGCATTTAGTCTTTCATTCTTAGGTATAATATTCTCTCTCTCTCTCTCTCTCTCTCTCTCGCTCTCTCTCTATCTATATACATATATATATGTATCATGTATTTTTAAACTTGTTTTATAAGGTAAGGGAGTTTGTTTCCTGTTCTTACTGAGAGTACAAGAATTGAATCCTGCTTCAGTGTATATAATTACATGCTTTCCATATTTTTAGTCTATGAATATGATGAATTCCATTGATTTACTTACATGTGTTGAATCAGCTTTGCATTCCAAGCATAATTCCTCTTGGTTGTGATGTACTGTTCTTTTTATATATTTCTGTATTCAATCTGCCAATATTATGCTGAGAATTTTGTGTCTGTGGTCATGAGGGATATTGGTCTTTATTGGTCTTTAATTTTCTTTTCTTGTATTGTTTTGTCTGGTTTTGATATCAGGGTAATGTTAGCCTCACAAAAATTAGCTGGGAAGGGTTACCTCTTCGATTTTCTGAAGAGATCATTAATTTTGTTATTATTTCTTCCTTAAGTATTTGGTGGAATTCTCTAGGAAAGCCATTTTACCCTGGAGTTTGCTTTTGTGGAGGGGCCTACAACCCCCATCCCTTCCAAAAAATTAGTGTATTTAGGACAATTCAGATTACCTGTTTCTCCTTGAGTGAGTTTTGATACTTTGTGCTTTTGAAGGAGTTGGTTCCTTTCATCCAAGTTGCTGAAAGTCTGTGCATGGAATTGTTTCTGAACACCGTTTTAGGAGTCTGTGGTTTAATATCTATGAAGTCCAGAGCTGCTCCCACCTTTATTTCTAATAACGGTGATTTGTAGCATTGTTCTTTTTTTTTCTGCTCATACTGGCTTGAGGTTTATCAGTTTGATTGCTCTTTTCAAAGGATCAGCTTTTGGTTTTTAGGGTTTTAATTTTTTTTTGGTATTTTTCCTGTTTTGGGGAACATAGATTTAGCTATACTTTTTACTTCTTTCTATATGCTTTGGTTTATTTTGTGTTCCATTTTTCTAGTTTCTTAAAAGTGGAAGCTCAGATTATGCCTTTAAGCACTTTTAAATTTTCTAATGTGTGCATTCAAGTCATAGAATTTTCTTTAAGCACTGTTTCAGCTGCATCCCTTGTATTTTAATATGTTACACTTTAATTTCCATTTAATTCAAAGTGTTTTCTAATCTTTGAGACTTCCTCTTTGACCTATTAGCTATTTTGAATCATGTTGTTTGGTTTACAAGTACACGAATTTTTTCCGGATTTATTTGTTGATTTGTAGCTAGATTCCATTGCTGTCAGAGAACATACATTGTGTGATTTCTGTTCTTTTAAATGTCTGAAAGCTGTTTTACTATCCAGAATATGGTTTACCCTGGCAAAGGTTTTCTGGGTCTTTTGGAAGAGTTTGCATTTTGCTATTTTTGTATGAAGAGTTCTGTAAGAGTTGGTTTGGTTAAGTTGGCTGGTGATGCTCTTTAAGTTTCTTCTATCTTTGCTGATTTTCTCCCTACTTGTTTCATTAATTATTGAGGGAAGTGTTGAATCTCCAAATATGATTTTGAATTTGTCTATTTCTCCTTTCAGTTCAATAGGTTTTTGCTTCATAATGTTTTGCAGCTGTGTGGTTAGGTAGGTGCAAATACACTTGGGATTGTTATGTTCTCTTGGCGAATTGAAGCTTTTATGATGGTGGGAGGTCCCTCCTTATCCTAGTGCATTAGACAAGGTTCTCTAGAGGAGCAGAATCCACAGGAAGTATGATTATAAAAGGGGATTTATCAGATTGGCTTACACGACCAGAAACTGGGTAGTCCACAGTGGCTGGAGGAACCAGCAGCAGCGCAGTCCAAGAGGTGGAAGCCCCAGAACAATAAGGATCAACAGTGCTGCCCTATCTGAGACCAAGGCTTGGAGAATCGCTGGCAGAGTCTGCTTTGGAAGAGTGAAGAAGTGAGAGTCCGATATTCTCAGACAATGGAAGCAGCAATCAAGGACCCGTTCAAGAAGAGCTGAGCTTGCCTCTGCATCTGCTTCCTTGTTCTTCCAGCTTTTATTCCATGCTTAGGGAGAGGCTCCACTTGAGTTCACTATCCCACATGCCAATCATTCCTAGACACACCCTCACTGGCACACCCAGAAGCCCCTTAATCATCTGCATCTCTTAATCCAATCAAGCTGACCCTTCAGATCAACCATTACCTCTGGTCCCCTCTTCTTGGTCTGCAGCGTGTTCTGTCTGGTGTCAACACAGCAGCTCCGGCTTTCATGCGACCAGTTTTTTCCCTCTGGATATCTTCCTGTACTTTTAACCATCAGTGTTATTATATTTAAAGCAGACTTTAGACACATGTAGTCAGATCTTCCAAAAACCCGATTTGACAGTGTCTGCATTGTAACTGGTGTTTTGATTATTTTTGTTTACTATAACTACTGATATAGGCTTAGCTTTACCATTTATTATTTATGCTCTGTTATTTCCTCTGCTTTTTTTTCTGTTTCCATTTCATGCCTTCTCTTGGGTTACTTAAGTATTTAGAATTGTATTCATATCTATGTATTTGAGTTTTACTTACATCTTCATATACTTTTTAAGTGGTAGGTCTAGGGATTATAATGTGCATGTTTTCAAAGTTTACTGACAATCTCCCTTTACCCCTTCAGGTGACATGTTCATGCTTACAGTCCTATGAGGCCGTCTTGTCTCGTGGTTATCTGGTGTATGACAGTTACATTCTCCACAGAGCACTGTTTTAACCCACATGTTTGTTTTAATCATACATATTTTAAAGTGCATGAGAGGAGAAAGTACCCTCTTATACTCTTAGCAATGTTCTGTACCTGTTTCTGTCTTCATTAGTTCCAGCAGCATCACTCTTCCCTTTGATCTCCTTCCTCTTCTACCTAAAGAACTTCCTTTAGCATTTTTTCTGAAATAGGTATCCTGGTGTTGAACTCCTTTTGCCCTTAGCCATCTGAAAATGCTTTATTTTCCTTCATCCCTGGAGGGTATTTTCTCTCTATATAGAACCCTGGGTTAGTGAAGAAGGGTGACGCATGCCTGTAATCCCAGCTACTTGGGAGGCTGAGGCAGGAGGATCACAAGTTCCAGGTCAACCTGGGCATTTAGCAAGACCCTGTATTAAAGTAGAAATAAAAAGGTCTGGGGAAGTAGCTCAGTGATAGAGCGTCCTTGGTTCAGTCCCCAGTACCACAGAAGAAGAAGAAAGAAGAGGAGGAGGAGGAGGAGGAAGGGGATGAAGAGGAGGAGGGGGGAGAGGAGGACCACCCTAGACTGACAGTCCTTATCTTTCAGTACTTTAAGATGTTGTGCCACTGTGTTCTGGCTTCCACGGTTTCTGTTGAGAAATCTGCCGTCATTCAACTGTTATTTCCTACATGGAATGTGTCATTTTTCTCTGACTACTTTGGACTATTTGTTTTTATCTTCCATTTTCAGTAATTTTATTATGATGTGTCTGGGAATTTTTCTAAAAAATTATCCACTCTGGAATTTACTGAGATTATCAAATCTCTATTTTTTTCCTTTGCCCAATTTGGGAAGTTTTTGTTCAATGATATGTTAGACATTTTTATATTTTCCCCAGAGGTCCTGAGATTTTTGTCCTTTTTCATTTAATCTTTTCCCCTTTATTGTTCAAATGAGATGGTTTCTATTATTTTCCTTCAAATTTGCCAACAACCTCCTCTGTCTTTGCCATCCTGCTGCACCCCTACCCAGTGAATCTTCATTTCAATGATTATGTTTTAAAGTTCTAATGTGTCCATTTGATTCTACAATATAGCTTCCATTTTTCTGTGAACAATTTCTATCTTCCTCTTCTTTTTATGAGAGTCATCCTTACTTCATGGAAGCTGATGTACTAGCTGTTGTAAAGTCTTTTGCAATTCTAACATTTTGGGAGTGGTGTCAGTTGATGATCTATTTCTTTTCAAGCTGGTAATGTTTTACTGTAATTTTGTATTTTAAGTAATTTTCTTTGTATTCTCTATACTTTGAGCATTGTGTTATGAGATTCAGAATTCTGCTAAAATCTTCCAAGGAGTGTTGACTTCCCATTGCTTGTTTCAGCATTCATTTGACCCAGTTAGGTTCAGTCTGTAAGCCCTGATTCACCTCCCACAGGCTGACCAAGTCTGGCTCAGATGATGCAGCCTGTGCAGTGCTGTTGGAATCTGCCCCAGGGCTGCCCTCCCCATAGCCCAGTCTCTATCTCAGAGCCATTCCATTATCTTGAGCCAGTCACATACATGCTGGCAGGTCTATGACATCCCTAAATCCACTGCCCCCGCTGTGCCCCAGCAGAGAACCCCGGTTTCAACCTCCCCGTGATGCTGTGCACCTCCCTCAGCTGGGTAGGCCTCAGGGTGGAGAGTGGACAGTGCCTCCTGCTGCTGCTGCTGCTGTGTGTTGGGTTAGTTCTGGGGGATGGCCACCGGAGAAGTGGCCCTGGCCTCCAAAAGTGAGCTTCTCTTAGCAGTTCTGAGATTTGGGCTCCCTGGGGTCTAACCTGGAGCTTGAGGAAGACGAAACAGGAGATTCACTGCCATGCTGCCCACCTCCAGTCTCCATTTCCTGCAGGAGCCCAACTGCCATTACTGTCCTGGGTTCTTGGGTTGGAGGGTCCCAACCACAGCCTGATTATCTCTGCCCAGAGTTTGTGCTTGCAGTTGGTGGGCAAGATGGTGCCAGCTCCTCCCTTCTCATGTTCCACCCTTTCAAAAACTGTCATGTTTGCCAACTTTGATTTGATCCGAATGCATCAACAAAATTTCCTTTTACCAGGTGTTTTCACCAAACATTGTAGACAAAGTGCCCACCTGCCTGTCACTCCCGGCCAGCTGCAGCTGATCCCTGGAACCTCACCTGCCCAGTGCCCCGGCACTGGAAATGCAGCGTCTAGGGTGAGGCAGGCCCTGAGGGACGCTGGGCAGGCAGGCATGCTGTCCCCGTCACAGCCCCGAGTCTCGCCTGTTGCCGTGGTGTCAGGTGCACCTCTGGCCTCTCTGTCTCCCTCATGTTCTTCCCTAACTGCCGGGTGCACGGCAGGAGTGCAGTGCTGATGGCTTCTTCAGCATTCTGGGCAGGCCTCAAGAGGGTGGGCGTTTGGCCTTGTGAATGGCAGAGGTGGCTTCCTGAACTTCTAACAGAGCAGAATTGGCCCATGGAGAACAGGATGCAGAGCCTCAGCCCCTGGAGGCTCAATTACCAAGTGTCATTTCACACCCTCTCTCAGCAGTGCCTGTGGATGAACGTCGCTCATTAGGGAATCTAATCACCAGGCAAGCTGCCCTGGGCACCCTCAGGGTGATGGGCAGAGCTGGTGATGGGGCCTCCCCAGAGCCGGGCTGATGGCGGGGCCCTCATGCTGGTCCAGGGTTAGCTAATACTGCCCAGCGACCTGGTCTTGGCTGCTGGGGTGCAATGAGGCCTCCATGTCCCGGTCCCAGGCTCTCTTCTCCTCCCTCAGCTTTGGTGGATGCAACTCCAGCATCAGCTGCAGGTTAGGGAGGCCCAGGTTCCACAGAGCAGCTGTGTGTCCTGGTGCTGGAGAGTTTCAAAGTGGTCAGCCAACACAGGCTAGAAGGACATTCATTAGGAGCTGCCCCCGATGGCCAAACGCTGTGCTCTGCTGTTAGATCTGTTGTGACACTCTGAAGGGAGATGCCCCATGAGAATCACCCATGGGGACAGTTAGTGAGCAGGTTCCCGGCCCACAGGACTCCAACACAACAGGACTCAAGTGGTGCCAGTGCTCTGGATGACCATCCACTGTGGCGGACTCTTCTGCCCTTCCCACCATCCAGAAGGGCCTCCGGACCCCCTCTGTCTATCCATCCCACAGGCCTTTCGAAGCCTCCTGGGTAAGATGCTGCTCTCCAGCCCCTGGCCTTCAGCTCACCAGGTTCCAGATTCCTGACTCAGCAGGGCTCCAGCCTGTCCTGAGTTGCTGCCCCTTTGGGGAGCCCCGGCATCCCTGGGAGCGGAGGCTGTGGCCTTTCATGTCCACTGCTGTGTGGAGTGAGCTATGGGGCTCTTGCTTCACCTGTGACTCCAAGTGGTTCTCCAGGTCTGGGCCTGCAGCTGAGGCCCACAGGTAGGCAGGAACCGCTGGCCTCCCTGGCAGAGTGTGGCCCTGTGCAGGCCAGGGAGGACCGAGAGGGGAGTAGGGCCAGGGTCACTGCTGGATGGACAAGGCAGCTGGTGTCATGTGATGCTGGCACATCTGGCTTGTCTCACTCACTTTACTGACATCTGTAAAAAGACCAGACTTGGGCTGGCAGTCCCTGGGGATCACTGACCTCTGGGAGAAGATTCCGTGGTACAGGTAGGAGGGGTGAGAGCTGGCCATGCCTGGAGCCTCTATTGACCCTGGTCACACACCAGCACAGAGCTGGCAAGCCAACTCCCTGTTTGGGGTGTTGGGGGCTGGGGCTGCAGGAGGAGATCCGGGCCCCGAGTTGCAGCCTGGTTCACAGGCTGGGGACCTGGGCAGCCACCCCCTGCAGCCCCTGGTCTCTGGCACTAACACTTGAGGGTGTGTCAAAATAGGGTGACGGCACAGGACGGCACTCACCTGCTCTGGGCATGTGGGACCCTCTGCCCAACCTCTGAGGCCATCCGTCCATGTTGGGTGAGCTGTTCCACGGTGTGTCCCCCACGCTGGGCTGACACTTCCCTGGAAGGGGCCCTGTTGGGTCAGTGCATCTCTCTTCCCTCTGCCTGGCGAAGCCCGCTCAGGGCTGAGGCCCAGCAGAGCCCTGCTCCATGACGGGGAGCCAGTTCCCTCGCTGCACCTCCCACGCCTGGTGGACGGTCACTGGCTGCCTTGAGAGGGAGGAGGGCAAGAGAGAACTCCCAGAGAGGGCGTCTGGTGGGCACAGGCTCCCACCCGGGGGGAGGAGCTGTTCTGGACTGCGGGCAGTGAGGTTGGGGAATCCAGGGAGGTGCCAGGCACCAGCGCTGTGCACTTTTACCAGAGGGGTGTGTTTTATGTGCAGAGTTCCATTTCAACAAGTGAAACCCCCAGGGGCCAGCAGCCATCTGGTGCTGCTGGAAGTGAGAGTCTCTTGGGTGTCCATGGACATGACAGGAATTTGCTCGAGGCACAGTGCAGTCCACCATCCGGGCATGGGTTGTGCCCTGGGGGTCCTGGTGCTGGGAAGCAGGACCAGACACCTCAGGCAAGCTTGGCTCCTTCCCAGCCTTTCCCTGGCAGGATCTCGGTGAGGAGAGAGGCCGCCATCCTGCGGATGCCAGCCTCTGCCACCTTAGCCTTGCCAACACGACGGATCTGTGTGTTTCCCTTTGGTTGAGCCAAGTGGAAGTAGCACATGGCACGGCTGAATCCTCCATTCACCTCTGCCTCCATCTTCACAAAATAACAGCTTTCTCCCATATGACCCAGAGGCGATTCTTTTTCCTAAGAGGCCAGCAGCAAAGTCCAGCAGCGGGGTCCAGCAGTGAAGTCCAGCAGCGAGGTCCAGCAGCGGGGTCCAGCAGTAAAGTTCAGCAGTGAGGTCTAGCAGCGGGGTCCAGCAGCGGGGTCCAGCAGTGAGGTCCAGCAGCGAGGTCCAGCAGCGGGGTCCAGCAATGAAGTTCAGCAGTGAGGTCCAGCAGCGGGGCCCAGCAGCGAGGTCAGCAGTGGAGTCCAGCAGTGAAGTTCAGCAGTGGGGTCCAGTAGTGAGGTCCAGCAGTGGTGTCCAGCAGTGAGGTCCAGCAGAGGGGTCCAGCAGTGAGGTCCAGCAGCAGGGTCCAGCAGTGAGGTCCAGCAGTGGGGTCCAGCAGTGAGGTCTGTGAGGCGGCCTGGCCCAGCCACCCAGGGAGCCAGCCAGCCCCAGTGGACGTGCCCACTGAACCAGGACCTGGCTGGGCTGGGCATTTCATGGGTGTTTGTGACTTTGGTCTCTTTCCCTCACCCTTTTTCTGCCTGGCTTTCTGACGTGCCCAGGCGGGACTGGGTTTAGGGGGCCAAGAGTGCCCACACCTCCCTCGTCTTCAGCAGCAGGCTTCTCCTGGGGTCTCTGGGTTGGGGTTGAGGACAGGGACCTGCCATGGGTGGACCCCAGGGTGCAGTTTTGTTTCCCATCTCCCATCCCGGCCTCCTGCTCTCCCTGCTCCTCCCTCCCCTCTGCCCCTGCCCTCTCCCTCTGCTCCAAGCCACCCACATGGCTGATGTTTCGTCATTGAGTCTGCACAGGTGACACTGGTGACACATGGCTGATGTTTCGTCATTGAGTCTGCACAGGTGACACTGGTGTCTGAGGACACCGCTCAGCTCGTGAGTGTCCTTCCTTTGCTGTCCAGGCAGCGGCGACCCGAAGGCTCAGCTTCTTCTCCAGCAGCCGCTCTGCCAGAGACACCGCACTTCTACACCCCACCCCCAGCTCCCTCTCCCATCCCTGTTGGTCTCAGTGGCTCCTTGCTGTTGACCTGGGGAAACCTAGGTCCTCATCCGCAGCACCTTGGCCTTGGTGAGGCTGGGCAGAAGAGTCTGCTTAATGAGGGGTGCTGCCCAGTGCTCAGAGCATGGTGGGAGCAGAGGGCTAACCTTGCAAGTAGGCTGTGTGGGGAGCAGCTGGCCCTTCCAGCCTGGGCCAGCTCTTTCAGAGTGAGAATTCCTGCTGGGTGAGGGCCCGGGTCATAGCACTGCAATCTTGCCCTGCGGGGCGTCTCTCCCAAGGAGGAGCTCCTCTGAGGTGTGTAGTGAGCTCCCAGCCCGCCCCTCCCTGTGCTTCAGCCCTCCCTCCAAGCCTTTGCCCAAGCACTGTCCCCTGCCGCCTTCTCAGCTCCACTGCTCCAGGGCCCTGGTCTTGCCTGTCGCCATTGGGCCGAGTGCCTCCGACATGGCCACCCAGAGCAGAGGCTCAACAGGCGTGAGGTGGGCCGTACCTGGGCCTCTCTATTGAGCGTGACGGAAACAGACTTCATCTGGGGGACAGTTTTCACAGTTCCCTCCAGTCACCTGGCTTTCTATTTAGGGGGACATTTGGCCAGTGAAGACAATGTGAATGATTTCTCCCTAAATCCCGTGCGTTCCACAGGGCTGGACGCCTGCATCTGCTCGCCTTCATCCCAAGGGAAGCTAGCAAGACTGGACGGCCAATCAGACCTGCTTCTCGAGCGCAGGGAGGAGGGCAGAGGTTGAGGATGGGCCTGCTGATGCTCTTGGTGAGTTGGGGTCATGCAAGGTCCAACCTGAAATCTGTGTCCACACCCCAGACGTGGGGACTATACCCTGAGGCCACTGGGGACAGCTTGGCCATTAATCAGGGTTTCTGAGAGCTGCTTCTGGTGCGGGGCACACAGTGCCACAGGGAATGTGGACAGGCAGGCCAGTGGCCCATGCTGTGGAGGCTGCGTCTGAGGAGGGCTGGCACCGGGAGGCCCCGACACCCCACGCCCTGTCATGGCAGCTGCCCTGGGCTGCTTGTTTGAAGGAGACTCCTTCAACACTGTGGTGTGGCCCTGGACGGGCTGCTCATGTCCCTGGGGTTGTGAGCACTTCCCCTGGGGGGACACTTCACACTTGTCCTCTCTGAGGGCAGAGCTGGCCATGGGGGCTTGGTGGGTTGGGGGAGCACTCTCTTCCAGGCACCGTGCAGCCGGGTCAAGTTTCAGCTGGGCGTGTTGATATCTGCGGGCTGAGCAGGGGCAGCACAGAGTGGGTGCTGAGGGGAGGGCTGTCTGTCTATTCAGGAGACGGTGGGCACCAGCCAGGGGACAGGGGCTTCTCCACCCTTTCAGCAGCCCGGCCACGACACCCTGACAGCCGTGGCAGCAGTCCCAAGACGAGACCGCCAAGAAGCCAGGCTTGCTGCTCTCAGTCTGCGCACGAGTCCCTAGTGGGAGGTCCTACCTAGGACCACGGCACCAGCTGTGAGGGACTCAGCAGCCCAGTGTCCCAGTGTCCCAGCAGAGGGGCAATGGCAGGGACAGCAAGCCTCGCTGGCTGGCAGGCTGACTGCGCGGGTCTGGTCTGCCTCTCCTGCGTGGGGGCAGCTGGCACTGCCCCTGGCTGGAGGGAGTGCGTGCTGGCTTGTCAGCCTGACACCGTGGCCTGTCCTGGCCGGTGGGCCTCCCTCTCCGTCCCTGGATTTCCTGGGCGGGAGACCAGAGCAGATGGGAAGCTGAAGCCAGGACGGGAGCTCTGTCAGCTTTGGGAAGTCTGAGCCTCCTGAGGGGAAAATCCAGGTTCCCCCGTCCCCGTTATTCCTCTGCAGAACTGGGGTGGTGGTGGGTCACACCTATCTGCAGCAGGGCACTATAGGGTCACTGCAGCTGCTCCTCCTGCACCCTGGTGTCCTTCTTGGAGATGGGACGTGCCTGATCCATGTGAAAAGAGGAGTGAGGAGGTCTGAGCACCACCTCCGGGTTCCTTTGCTTCCTCCACCCACGGGTGCTGGCTCCTCGTGGCCGGGGCTGCTGCCTCTGTTTCATTGTGAAGACGCTCCAGCTGTTAGAATGTCTGTGGGACCTGGTGGGGGCATGTGCTGGACCCAGGGCCCAGCGCTGTGCTATGGCTGCTGCTGCCTTTGCGTTAAGGTCCTGCATCCCATGACAGTGCCCAAGGTGGTGGGGATACCGAGGCAGACCCCGTGTTCCCAGGTGCTCCACCACCTCTGAGCACAGTGTCCCTAGGCCTGCCCAGGGTGCAGACTCTTGCCCAGAGCCCTCCTTCTCTCAGGCCTGCTCAGCCGCCCCTTTCCCTTGGCACTTCTTCTAGGTCTTAGGGGGGTCTGCCTTCCAGGGGACACAGTTTAACCAAGGAGATGCCCTGAAGCTTTCTGTTATGTGCATGCGCCAGAGTAGTGTGGGGCCCTGGCTGAGTCACACAGACTTCAGGGTGTGAGATGGCGGACCCACTGCCCTGCCTCTGCTGGGAACAGGGCACCGCTCAGTGGGTGTGGGCTGCGGTGGGTGCCACCCAGAGCCAGGGCAGAGACGCTCAGGCCAGCCTCTTCTCTCCTGTAGTTTGCTCCATGTTCAGAAGCTGTTGGAGTGGGCCCCTGGTTCAGGTTGGTGGCCCTGCTTCATTGAGAGCCTGGCACAGGACGGCTGTCTGCTGCCCACGCACAGCTCTCTTCACCCTGAGGGCTCTCTGGGCCTGGGTGCAGGTGTGGCGGACTCCGCCCTCCACCTGCCAGGATCCAGGCACCTGCAGGTCAGTGCGCAGCTCCCTGGGTCTGCAGTCTCCCTCTCTTAGTTACTTTCTCCATTTGGTTCTTATTTCTGTGCTTGTGAAGTAGAAACAATCCTCAGGGAAGTGACCTCTGGCTTCCCCTTAGTTTCCTGCTGTGGCTTGAAGAAAACATCAGGCCTTTGAAACTAGGGAGCTGCCACCACCACAGAATGACAAACTGAGAGCAAGCCAGATCCCTCTCCACACCCAGGAAGCAGACACAGGCTCCCTCCGAGGGGGGAGCAGTTGCCTCGGAGGCGGTAGCTGCAGGAGATTGTGGGCACAGACTGAGGGGAAGCGGCCATCGGAAACTGCTCAGGGGCTGCGTCTGCTGGGCCATGGGCCAATGTCAGAATTGTGATCAAGAATCCTATGTGCACATAAATGGTGCTTACTGTGAGCTTCATCGTGATCAAGAACCCTATGTGCACAT
>JAJEJO010003340.1:0-37938 GCA_020662805.1 Glaucomys volans | reverse complement strand
GATCAAGAACCCTATGTGCACATGAACGGTGCTTACTGTGAGCTTCACCGATGCTAATAACTCATTTAGTCCTTCAAACGCTCTCTGAGGAAGGTGTTGTCACTGTCTCCATTTTACAGAAGGGGAAACTGAGGCAGAGAACAGCCCAAGCTAGTGAGTGGCAGTCTGGATCCTAGTGGGATTGCTGGCTGCAGGTGGTGCTCTTGCCCCACGCTGGCTGCTGGAGGACTCCGTCCTCCCTCCGTGGGTGGGCAGGGAGCAGGCAGGAGGCCCGCAGCCAGGCTGCTTTTGTAACCAGGTTTGCTTGTTGTCAAAGCAGACAGAAATGACACTGACACTTTTGGGGTTGGCCAAAGGAGTGCTCCTGGGGCCAGGTTTGCAAGTACACAGCTTCAGAGGACAGAGTGGTCTGGGCCCAGAGCTCCCACCCCTTTCCTCTGGGGAAGGAAGAGTGAGGTCCACGCTGGTCTTTACCTCAGGCCTTCCACATGCTGTTCTGCTGCAAGATCCTCATGGGGCTGGGGATGTGGAGGAGGTGGGCAGAGGGAAGAGTCTGTGCAGGGTCCTGTGCTGGGGTGGAGCCAGTGCCCTGGCCAGCCGTGCCCTGGCCAGCCGTGCCCCTGGGCTGCCTGGCGGCAGGCACGCCGTCCACACCCGGGCACCAGGTACCTGCGCTGTGTCCGTCGTGTGGTTGAAGTCCCTGTTGCCAAAGCAGCCGACAGAGACGCCGGGCTCTGCGCTCCGGGCACATAACTGCAGGTGAGGAGAGAGCGGAGCTGGCTCTCCATTCCTGACCCAGCATGAGGCTTTGTGGAGCTGGCTGTGTGCGGAGCCTGGGTCTGGGAGGCAGGTGTGCCTGGAGGGAGGGTGCCCTGCGGGGGACAGTGCTAATGGCTGTCTGCGGAACAGTAGAGGAGAGCTCCCCGAGAAAACGCTCTGTCTTTTGGGTTCAATTCCAGTGTTCCCCAACACCTCACCTGGCAGAGACCGGTTGTCATGGTGACATTTAAACACAAGGTGCCCCTTATTAAAGTAACACGCGCTGCCTGGCTTGTTACCGACTGCTTTCAGGTATCTAACGTCAGTCTGTATTAATTGGGCCACAGACCTTGGTGCCTATCAGGTCCATTCGTGCCCGTGGGCTGCCTGTGACAGGAGGGGCTCCTTTCTGGGTCTGTGCACGTGGTGGCTGTGCCCTGCGATGTGAGAGCACTGGCACGGGGTGAGGCGGCCTGCCTTCTCACTGCGTGTGCCTTCTATCTGAGTGGGGTGCCGGCTGATAACTTCTTGCCAAGGAAGCTGGACTCCGAAGCGCTTTCCGACGCAGCATGAGCACAGCGTCCTCACAGACTGCTGGGAGCTCTGCCAGGAGCCCAGCTGCTCCTGGGGCAGCGGGTGGAGGGAAGGACGCTGGTGCGTCTGACCCAGGTGGGCTCCGGGGCCAGAGTCTGAGCCAGGGAAATGGGAAGACAGAAACCAGCTCCGGCTGCCAGGAGCTGAGGCTGGAGGGACACTGGGCACCCTCAGCAGAGAGGCTGGCACCCACTCACCTGGGCAGAGCCCTGTTGGGAGGGACCACTGCCATGGCCCCACCCCCGGCTTCCCGTGGGTTCCAGGGTGTGCTGAATGGCCATCAGACGCAAGGCCATGTGGGCATCCTCATGGGCAGCTATACCACTGGGGGCTTCGTGGGAATGGACGGTGTCTCAACTCTCCAGTCCTGGGACACTGACCACCCCGATGTAAGCTCGCCAGGGCAGATTTGGAACCAGATTATTAGCTTGTGGCAACTGGAATGTAAACTTGCCGGCAAGTGGCCAAACCAGTCAGAGGAAAGTGGCCCAATAAGCTTTATTGGATTTTGCTCTCCTGGGCGAGATCCCAGCCCTCCGGGGTGAAAGTCAGGGTGGGAGAGCCAGAAAAAATCGCATGTAGCTTTGGCTGCTCAGGGTCTTTATGTGGAGGAAGGGGCTAGGGGTCCTGCCCAGAAAAATGTGGACCAAGGTGGACGTCCACCTGGTCTTAGGCAGACCAGGTCTGCCTCTGACTGGTCACCTCTGGTGCATGCCTGGCTCTTGGCGCTCACAGTGAGCTGTCAGGTGTTTTCTGCCTCCCCTTGTAGCCGCCCAAGTCCAACCTGACACCCACCTCCACCTGGTGAGCTCTGGGCGGGGAGGGGCTGAGGGCGCTTGTAGAGTGGCCTTCTCAGGGTGTGAGCTGACCCGGGGTCCTTCCCAGGTCCAGGAGCTAAAGCTGTCCTCATGACAATACCAAGACGGTATTTCCTGGTGCTAAGCTGCACTGATGGGGCCAAAGCTGCGGTGGAGCAAGTGCTGGGCCTGAGCTGCGGTGGAGTCAGGGGGTGCCGGGCGGTGTGGTTGGGGCTGGGGCTGCGGCTCAGTGGTGAGCGCTTGCCTAGCCTGCGTCAGGCACTGGGTTCTATTCTCAGCACCGCATGTAAATAAATGAATAAAATAAAGGTCTATCAACATCTAAAAAAAAAACTGACAGCTGGGCAGGGCCAGCATGGCCACGGGTACCAGTGTTCAGTGTCCGTCCTGCGGACATCGTGCCGCAGGACGGGAAGCACCATGGCGGCTTTTCCTCGGCCAGGCCCAGGACCCGAGGGGCCCACGGGGGCGCCTGGGCTGCAGAGTGCGCCGCGCTGTCCTTCCCAGAGGCCGTTCGCACTTGGAGGAGTGGCTGGCAGGGGGCCTTGCTTACCCTGGCTCCAGTTTGGCAGATATTTTCTCAAAAATGAGCAGTGTGAACTTGTCACGTTGAGGAAAACAACTGACAGCATTTGTTGCTAATGATGAAATTTGAGCTTTCAGGCAAAAATTAGAATTTTGGGTAACTGTCATCTGCCACTGCGAGTGTGACGGCTTCTCCACGCTCAGTGACCTTCATGGTGGGATCAGTGGTGACTTGAACAAAGGTGGGTTTTGACACTGGATTATGAACTGTGTCCACATTTTGAAGCTCTGCATAGCTCACTGAGAGAGTGTTTCCAACAGCCAGAGTGTGACACCACAAAGCCATGACACAAGCAGAGAGAGGGCCCACGCAGGGGCCAAGAGGCCCGCTGGCCGCCAGGCAGCCGGTATCCTGGCTGTGCCAAGGCTCCGGCCAGTATGGGGAAAGCTCTTGCGAGTGTTTGCACATACGTCTTTGTGTGCAGGTGTGTTTGAACCTCTCTTGGTTAAGTATGCAGGGCCAGATTGCTGGGTCATAGGCTAGGGTATGTTTAAATCCATAAGAAGTTGCTTGGATCACTTTATATCTCCTTGTGTGAACATTCTGCCCGCTGTGCTTTCCGTTAACACTTGGAATGGCCCATTTAAAAAAGTTTTAGGTGTTCAAGTGTACAAATGTAGTGGTAGCTCATTGTGGTTTTAGTATTTTCCTAGTAACTAATGTTGCTGAGTGTCTTCTCATGTGTTTATTTGCCACTGGTATATTTTTTGACAATTGTCTATTTCAAATTGTTTAGTCCACTTAAAATTGTTTATTTTCTATTGTTTATTTTCGTCAGGTTGACTAGTATGTGTTCTTTATGTATTTAGGATACAGATCCTTTGTGTATGTGTGTGTGTGTGTGTGTGTGTATGGCAAATGTCTCAATCTGTATCTTAGCTTTTTGTTTTCTTGACACTATCTTTCAAGGAGCAAGTTTTTAATTTTGGTGGAATTCAATTCGCTGATACTTTTAATGGTGTGTGCTTTTTATGTCCTCTCTAAGAAACTGTTGGCTAACCCAAGACCACAAAGATACCTTTCCTGCAAGTGTTATGGGTTAGGATTATGTATAGTTCTACAAACTATTTTGAGTTAATTTTTGTATTTGGTGTGAGGAAA
Source organism: Glaucomys volans (assembly GCA_020662805.1). NCBI lineage: Eukaryota > Metazoa > Chordata > Mammalia > Rodentia > Sciuridae > Glaucomys > Glaucomys volans. The sequence goes on along the minus strand of JAJEJO010003340.1, from coordinate 34,080 downwards.
GGTCAAGGTCCATTTTCTCTGCACATGTGCATACAGTTGTTCTGGCACGTTTGTTAAAAGCTTCATGTTTCCTTATTGAGTTATCCTGGTCCCTGTTGAAAATGGACCACCCCCATCTGCAGAGGCTTCCTGGAGCCCGTTCCGTCCCATGGACCCACGTGCCTGCATTGTGCCAACACCACACTGTCCGGGTTCTTGAGTTCCATAGTGTGCCCAAGGTCAGCCGGGAAGTGCTTGGCTTTGCTTTTTGGTTCCAGGCAGCTCTGGCTAGGGCAGAGCCTCCCTTTGGGTGCAGATGAAGATCAGCTTGTCTTTTGGGTCCTCGGCCATTTCATCTGGATGGTGGCAGTGACCAGAGTCTCATGTCTCCAGCCTGACACTGGAGTGTGTTCCTAAGCCTTTGTTGAGCTCAGCTTCCTCCCCTCTGGGGTGGAGCTGTCTGTGGGTGCTCTGGGAGCTGTTGTGGGTGCTCTGGTCATGGAGACAGCAGGGCATCTTCCTTGTGTCCTTTACACTTGGTATCCTTTTCTCCTAAATCCAATTTTGACTTAAAAGGGCTAATAGGAGTCCTCACATCTATTTATTTGAAATATGTATTTTTGCTAAACATGTCAATCATTGGATCTAAATCAGAAGTTGATGTGGGCCACCAGGCAGCTGGACCACAGGGAAAATGTCCAAGGTGCACAAGGCCCTGAGCATTCCTGGCCCACCCATGTGCCTGGTCTGTGTGATCTCATCCATCCTTCCTGCTGCCCCTGCAGGTGACCCAGCTCCTCCAGGTACCGGACGGAGGGACCCAGGCAGGGTCATTATGGAGCCAGGGACTGTCTATATTTGAACCTGAGGGTCTGCCGTGGGCTGACAGCTCTGCCTCTCGACAGAAGAGTTCACTGCAGAGCATGTCAGTACCTCTGGGGACTCAGACCCCGGAGCTTGAAGGTGGAGCAGTGCCGGCCTAACTCACCACTTCTCAAAGAAGGTTCTGTGGAACCCTGCGAGGTGCTTCTTAAAATGCTTGGTGCATAAATTGGGAAACGCCGCACACCCCACAAGTGGGCCGTGGTGGGTGAGCCACCCTTCCACTTCCCTCCAGAATTCCTCGGATAGCTGAAAAGTCCGGCCTCCCAGCCTTTGGTCTTGAGCCACCAGGATGCCACCCCAGCTACAGCAAACCCTTTTAGGGCTGTTTGCTGTTTCTCTTCCAATGAACTGTTTGAAGTTGATGGTGAATTTCACAGCTGATGGAGTCTGCAAGTCGAGGAGTTGGGCCCGTTCCCCTCGGGGAGAGCCATGTATCTGTTAAAGGCTCGAGGGATTCTGCAGTGAATTATATTTAACCTGCAATTTCCTAATCTCTCCAGAGCCCAGAGGATGCCTCAGGGGTGTCTGTGGCTCCCCAAGACCCACGTTCTAAGGGCCATTGCTTTGGGAAAGGCTGCTCCAGCAGGCCTGGGCACAAATGTGTCCCTGTTGTGCCGGGCTGAGTGCGGGCCTTTGTGGCCTTGGGGGGATACGGTAGTTAGCTGCGAAAGTCACTGAGCGAGAGGAGGGGGCTGCTTCTACCTAACAGGAAGCAAGCGCTGGCTGTCTTTGTTTCTGCTCCCACGGAGGAAGCTGTCTTTCGCCCGCTCATTGAGCACACACCTTGGAGTGTCTGCGATGTGCCCTCGGGCAGCCTTCAGTCTGCAGGTAACTCCAGAAGGGAGCGTCTCAGGAGGGCCCAGGAGGGCGCTGCAGGCAGCAGGCCTCACTTTGTCCAGAGGTGGAGCCTTTCTGGGAAGGGGATAAGGAGCTGAGGCCTAAGGATGAAGAGGCCATCAGCAGGAGCAGGGGGCCTGATAATGGTAGGAAGGGTCTTCAGGCAGAGGGGCTTACTCTTGCAAAGGCTCTGAAGTTGGGGCTCTCAAACAACAGAAAATCTGTGCGTGGGGTGCTGGCAGGGGTGCTGCAAGAGGAGCTTCTGTGAGATGCCTCTGGAGCTGTGTTTGGAAATTTCTTGGGCTGCTGTGGGTCAAGTGGTCTGTGAGGTGGTGGCTACAGGAGCTGGTGCCCTTGGCATGCGTGGACACAGCCTGAACTGAAGTGGGCCAGCAACAGGGAGGGAAATGAGAGATTCCAGGTGCAATTCAGTGGTAAAGGCAGCAAGGCAGTCAAAGACAGCGCCTGCGTTTGCATCTGGGGTCAGGGGTGGTGGGGCTGACAGGAGCGTCAGAGCGCAGGTGGGCAGTGGTGTACCATCTCCGAGCATCTGATGTCATTCTGAGCTGTTCACAGGTGGGTCCCAGAGTCTCAGGTCTTGGCTTAATGGAGTTTGGAATTACAAAATGGGAGAGGTGCTGAGTGACTGAGGCTAGACTAGTCTGCACAGCTGAATCCTGGGCTGTTTCCATGGCCAGCCCGAAGGGACTGGAGGGGGACACAGAAAGAAGAGGATGCTGTGTGGGCTGGGGTTGCTCGGCAGGGTGGGGAAAGTGCTGGAAGAGGTTCAGACCACCAGGGAGCCTCCTGTCTTGGCTCCTGCAGTCCCACGCTGTGTGAGCGACGGCAACCAGCAGTTCCTCATGCACCTGGGGCAGCTTGGGTAAATAACCCAGGGTGGGATCAAGGGCAGGTGAAGGTGAACCTGCACTCCAGGGGCCATGAAGACCCTGGGCACTCCCACCAGGGGTTCCTGGAGACCCTTGGGACCAGAGGACTCGAGACCCTGGGGTTAACGTGGGTCCTTGCGGATGGCAGTCTGGAACCCACTTGGGACACATTGGAACCAGCACTTACATGTTCTGGGATTGGACCCTCGTGGGAGGCCTGTGCTGACCTGCAAGTCCAGGTCCTGGTCCTGGCTTCACGTGTCTATGGAGAAGGGACGGCATTGGACTGTGTCTGAGGAGGAGCTTTGTAGAGACATCACCCACCTGTCCTCCACGGCCGTGTCCTGACCCAGGGAACATCTGAAGTCAAAGGGCCCACCACGAGGGAGCCTCAGGGTAAGGCTGCTGGAGGGCATTTCGTCTCAACTATGGCCCTTGGTCGGCCTCTCAGAGTCCCACTCTGGCGCAGTGCATGCAGGGGCACTGTGGATCCCCACTGCGAATGCCAGCCAAGCTCTGGCCCCGGCAGCCGAGGGTGACATGGGCATGGGTCATTGAGAGACTTTGCCCTTGTGTGCAGTCTTTGAGTCAATTCTTATTCCTCAGGAAAAGCAAGGTGAGTGCCTGTGGGTGTGCTGGCTCTGACTCAGGGTGACTGGCTTTAGCTATTTCAAATGCCAAAGACAAAGGCTTGATAAATACGCTGCGAAGGAGAGCCTCAGATCACCACCACTGCTGGCAATTCATGTTAAATATGCTTTGTTTACAAAATCAATTGTGTTGTACACAAAGCAAATGATGTCTCAGTGGGCAAAGCTGAAAGAAGCCACACAATCAATTATTAATAAAAACCTTAACGTGCGGAGTCTGCGAGTGTGGCCCCCTGGGTACCAACAGTGAGTCCTGAGGTCATAAAGCTCTGTACAAGTCCACGTGTGAGGGTCAGGGCTGGGAGGCTGGCACTGCCCTCTCTCCCCAGTCTCTTCCAGAACTGCTGTGGCACCCCGGTTCCAGCTGGGGACCTCGGCTCACGTCCCTAGTGTAACCCCTCCTGGGCAACCATCAATACCAGGTGAGTGGCCCTTCTCCCGACGCAGAAGCACACGACGCCCCCAGGACTCCTCTACTGAGGCCTGCTCTGCCTCCTCCCTGCCTCAGGAGCACAGAGAAGGTGTGTTTTCAAGTCACCATTTATCCAGCCCTCGGAGACTCCGAGTCCTGACACTCACACGCCACACGTGATGTGGTCGTCAGAGCCTCCAAGTGGAGGAAGAGAGAGGAAGGGGTCTTTTTACAGCTGGTGCTGAGCAACAGGGTGGCTATGTGCAGGAAGACAGACGCTCAGTCCAGCCCTGCCACAGCAAGCAGAAACTAACTCAAAGTAGACCCCAGGCCTAAATGTGCAGCCCCAGACCATGAAGCTTCTAGAAGCCTGGAGGAGAGAACTTTTGTAAACTTAGTTAGGCAAGAATTTTTAGACGTGACACTAAGAGATCCACAAAAGTTAATAAATAAGATTCTACCAAATTATAAAATACACTCTTCAAAGCACAGAGCTGAGAGCTGAGGACAAATCACAGTGTGTCCAGACCACGCAGAGCACAGAGAAGCTCAACAGGGGAAAACAGGCCCTTTTAGAAGGTGGAGAAGGCCATGCAGGTGAGAGAGGACATGGCCTGGGACCCTCACGAGAGGCACAGCTTGGGCGTGGCCCACAAAACTGTGAGTTGACAACATATGTCACCAAATAACCAATACATGTTTAGTGGCACCTGTGACAAGCCACTCTGGGCACTGTGGGGACGCCTACTGAGCTGCAGGGGCTGCACTGCGCCTGCTGGGAGGGCTGGAGGAGCAGGATGGCGCCCGCCCTTGGCCCTGATGCCTCAGACACACAGGTTACCATGGTGCCCGGCTGGCCAGGGCACCCCAGCAGCTGAGGGGCTTCCCCTGAACGCACAGTCACCCTGGTTCAGGAAGAGCTGGGTGACCTGGACACCACTGCCTGACGCTCACCCTGGGTGAACCAGTGGTGCCGGGCAGCAGTGTGGCCTCTGCAGGCTTGGGCCCTGCTCTACCCAGCGGCGGGCAGCACAGTGCAGGACCTCCTGGAGGCTCAGGGTGCTGAGGGCAAGGAGCTGGGCCCGAAAGAAAAGGCACATTGAGGGGATCCAGAGAAGAGGGTCCCCAGGGCTGGGGCAGGTGGCCAACTGAAAGTGGGCAGGGGGAGAGGACTGAGGGGTGGGAGCTCTGCCTCTGGTGGCAGTGCTGGCCACAGGGCTCAGCGTCGTCAACACCTGCAGGCAGCATGGCCAAGGGCGTGAATCGCCCCGCCCGGCTCCATGGCGTGGGGCTGACGTGTGCCCATGCAGAGACCCTGAATCCCACCTGGTCTGGACTTGCCTTCATCCACAGAGGGAGAGCGACCCGGAGGAGCACAGAACTGTCTCAGCCAGGGACGAATCCTGGCCCCCACAGTCAAGCCTGTGCCATCGTCCTGCATCAAAACCCTGGGCCGTGGCTCTGACAGTGGACATCCCTGGACTGTCCCTGCCTGGAGCCTGGGCCTGAACAGAAGCACTCCGATGACAGGGCACAGGTGACCTTGCCCTCTCAGAGACCCCTACCAGCAAATGTTAACAGAGACCGTTGGCCTCCCCAGCTGTGGGCAGACTGCGGCTTCCTCCTGGCGGGCAGGTCCTCAGGGGCATCACTGGGTGGACCGTGGCAGCCCGGCCCACACCCCCTGCCTGCAGGTGAAAGGCTCGCACGGAGAGCTTTCCCAGAGGCCAGAGGCCCAGCCCAGCTCTGGGACACGTTCACGAGAGACTTGCACAGCACTGACCATGACTGCGAGTGAGGGTGCTGGCTCGGCCCGGCTGAGGGGTCAGAGGTGCTCCTGGGCCTGCTCTTTAGACGCCACCGTCTGGGGGTCAAGCCTCACTGTTTGCCTGATGTTTTGGGGGAGCTAAGATGATTTGCTAGTCAAGGGTGGGGACCCAGGTCAAGGCCACCTCTACGCTGACCTCTCCCTTATCCCAGCTGGGGGACACTGCCCTTGCAGCTGAGGAACTGGGGGCCCTGGTGGGCAGGGCCACCTGGTCCTGGTTTCTTTGTGGTCAGGAAAGTGGCCCTCTGTCCACTGCCCTGACTGGCCCACCACTGCAGGTTGAGGGCTTGCTTCTCATGGACAGAACAATTTCAGAAGGAGTCGGGAGGGAGGGCTTCTGGTTCTTAGAGGTGTGAAGTGAAGTGAGTAATTAAAATATGGTTTTTGTTAATGAAATCTACACTGGTTGGTTTTAATTGCCTGACATTGTAGTGGAGGCAGAGCTGTGTCCCCGGGGCTTTGTCTGCATGAGTGGCCTGGGCACATTGCCTCACCTGCATTTTATTTGTTTTAAAAGAATCAATAATGTATGCATGGAATATGGCCATTCCCATATCGTGCACAAGGCTGACTTTTCCAAAGGTGAAGCCTTAGATCTTCATGTTGGATCTGAGTCACTCCTCCTTGCTTGAGATTGACAGGGAGGAAGTTCAGGAAGCAGGGTGTTGGTGAGGGGTCCTCTGCCTGGGCCAGGCCAGGGAGAAAATGGCCATGTGATGGCTCTCTTCTGGCCGGCAGATCTTTGGGGGTCTTGCTTCAGAGGGGCTGGGGGGTCCAAGGAGAGCGCACATCCTCCACTGCCCTGTAGGGAGAACCCCGGAGTCACTGGCAGGACCCTCCTCCAGCAGAGAGGGCTGGCCAGGACGTCCTGATCACTGGAGAGGGCAGGGGTAGGGCAGGGGTGGGGCAGGGGCAGAGACCGGAAGCCACTGGCGGCAGAGTGCCGCCAAGCTTGTGTGCATCTGAGTCTCTGCCTGGCGTGGCCTGCTCTCCCCCAGCACTGTCTGCAGGACCTCCAGCGCCCGCCTCAGCTCCTGCCAGTCTGCACACTCTGCTGCCTGGTGCTGGTACCGGCAATGAAGCCGCTCCTGCCTGTCGGGTTCCGCCCGCTGGGGAGCGGGAGGAAGACGGGGCTACCGGCCAGTAGGGGAGGGGCTCTCCCCTGCAGTGCAGTGCCCTGGGTCCAGCGCCCCGACATCCGACTGTTATGGTGGCCCCTGGCCCACAGCACAGCTGTGCAAGTCCCCTCCTCAGCAGTCTGGATGCTGCTCCACTCCATGGGGGCTGTCCCTGAGGTCCCTGGACTCCTAACCCTGGGACAGAAGCTGCTTCCTGCCCGACTCTGCCACTTGGAGGGGAGGCCTGCGGAACGATCCCCTGTGGTTGAGACCTGCGGTCTTGGGGACCCAACACTATGCAAGTGAAAGGTAAAGATACCAAGTGTGCTAGGGGAAGATCAGCGGAGGTTCTGGGAATGTGGAGGGGGCAGAGATGTCCTGGGTTGGCCGGGAGAGACACTCAAGAACCTGGTTGCCGCCTCAGCAGGTTGCCATGGCGTGTGGTGGGCTGCGCTCTGGGCGTGGAGAGGGAAATGCTGCAGAGCTCCAGGGTAAGAGCTGTGGGTAAGGAAAGGAAAGGGCTGGGATGGAACATCTGTGGACTGACTTGTGTCCCCCAAACTCATGGCTGAAGCCCTTGCCCCCAGGACCATGGAGAGGGACTGCACTCCCCGGCCTTGAGAGAGGTGAAGGTAGAACACGGCTGCTTGGCACCTTGGAGTCTTCACAAGGTGAGGAGGACACCAGGGTGCTCAGGGAGGAGACTGCAAGCCAGGGGGCCTCAGGAGCCACCAGCCCTGCCAGGCCTAGACCTGGTTCAGCTGCCAGAACTGCAGGAAAATAAACCCTGTTCTGTAGGCCACCCAGGGAGACCAGGAGGGCCGCACCCAGCAGACAGCCAGGAGGGGCTGGGTGAGGCCCGGGAGGAGGTGCCCAGACTCTGGGAACCGGGAAGACCTGGCAACGCCAAGTGGAGGAGAGAGCCGGGTTCGCTGGGTGGGCGGGGCTTCCTCCTGCTGCTCTCTTAAAATATTGACATCTTTTTAAAATTGAAAATAGAGTATGTCCACAGGGTGTCACAGCAGCGCGAAGAGCATGCCTCATGTGCATGCGCCTGCCCGGCCTCCCCGATGTGTGCAAGTGTGTGTGTGTGCGCGCGCGCGCGTGCATGCTCTTTGTTAAGACGGCACATGCTAGTGTATTATTTATATTGTCCTGTACTTTGCTCTTTTAACTTATGAAATATTCAAAGCTTATAAAAAAAAAAAAAGAGCGACAAACCGAACAGCCACAAACCCTCGACTCAGTTTACAGAGCACAGCCCCACAGGCCCCACGGAATCTCCCGTGCTGCCCTGCCCTCCTCTCCGCATGGAGGAGACCAGCATTCTGAACTTGGTGCTCATTGTGCCCATGCACACCACCCAGCACCAGTAACGGCATCTGGGTGCTCGTGGGCACCACCTGGGCTTATTCTGCACTCTCGAAGGCCACATGCGAATGTCATCCTAGTCTATGTGCCACGCCACAACCTGCTCTTCTCTCAGCACCTTCACAGCATTCCTCATGCTTCATCTGTAAAGCAAAGAGACAGTCGACCACTGCGTCCCCAAATGTCCCATTCCTGTTCCCCTACACCTGGCCAGGCTCAGGGAGCAAGCCTGGGTGGGAGAGCCCAGGTGCACACTACCTGGAGGATGCTGGCTTCCTCGGGCACCCGGACCAGGGCAGGCTGGTGTTTTCTGTCGAGAGCTGCTTCCTGCGTGTACCAGGGCAGCTGCCCCTTGGGAGGCTGGTCAGACAAGCAGCTGCTTCTGCAGCCTGAGGGCGTGGGCCCTCTCTAAGTGGGGACTGAAAGTACTGTGGGTACACGTCCCTTGTCCAGCCGGCTGCTGGTCAAGGCATCGAGGGAGAGGAGGTGCTGTTTGGTGGAGCACCGTGAGGGACAGGCACTCTCTGCCTGTTCCCCGGGAACCTGCTTGGAGCAGTGGCTGCTCTCTTGTGCTCTTTCCCGTGAACCCTGGGACTCCCATACTGATTCCAGACACGTTCCTTGGACTGTCTGCAACCTGCCCCACCACCCTGGCACCGCTGGGCCGAGAGTGTGCTGTGCGTCTCTGTGCCGTACACCAGTGCAGGAGGGTGCCGCAGTGCCCACCTCTCATGGTCTGCCTTTTAACTGCTGTGACTGCACTGCAGGGACATAGGGTGGTCACGAGCCCAGGTCCACTGACGATCCACATGTGGCCACAGGTTCCCTGCAGGAGTCTTCTGAGCAGAAGCGCCCGTCTCTGGACAGACGTCTGCCGGCGGCATCGGCTGCTGCAGCATCAGTCCTTTGGCTCTCCCCCCACCTCCGCCCGACAGCCATCGTGCTTTGCCATCTCCCCAGTTGTGCCTTCTCTGGAAAGCCTCGAGGTAGCGCTTGCCCTCTGGCCTATCAACCTGGCCTCGTTCACTTAGGGGCCTGGCTCGGTGGCCTTTCCCTGCACGGGATGATGCCCCTTGTCTGAGGCCTCCGTTTGTTTTGCCCATTCACAGCTGAGGGGTGTCTCCGCTGCTTCATGTGTTCAGTCATGAGCAAGCTGCTGCGGACCTCTGCGTGTGGGCGTGGTGGACACAGCATTGGTGGCTATTCTAGGTGAGAGCGGTCCTGCCTTCTCGGGGTGCGCCATGCGCATGTTCCCACTCGGCCCACATGGGTACTCCTGCCAGGGCAGATCTCAGCCCTGGTGCTGGGAGGTTCCTCGGTGTTCATGCCAAGTGACATGCACTGATAGTGCCACTCGGCCCAGCTCAGCACACTGGACACCACACATCCCAGTGTGTGGGTGACCCAGGGCAGCCAAGGGCCCACAGTGTGTGTCTGGCACATCCAGGTGTGTCTCCACACACCCCTGGGAGAGAGCATGGGCAGGCAGGTGTGCAGGGAGGGGGCCTTGCTCACTGGGACCTGCTGTCGGCTCAGTGGACACACCACAAACAGAAGGAAGCACCTGGTCCCGTGCCTGCTGAGCTTGGCCGCAGCACCAATGCTGAGGGGCAGGCGGACAGGCAGCAGGGTGTCCTCAGTGCACACGGCTGGGCCCTGACGCTGGCACCCAGACCTGTCTGTGGAACCTTCTGGTGGGGCTGCCGCACTTGCCTGTTGTGACCCTGGAGGGACCAGCTACCTTTTCCTGTCCACTTGGGAGCTGCCTGGCTCACCAGCAGCCACAGGGGTGTGCAGCAAAGTCCCTCCCGGCTCCAGGCTCGGCTTCCATTGGCTTCGGGACCAGGCGGGGCCAGCCACCTGCAGGAAGGAGGGGTGGCAGCCTCGCCCCGGTGCTCCGCATTCTGTTGATTTCAGAAAGTGCATTTCTAATTTTTAAAATAGAACTGAAAACGACCTTAAATCTGATGATTGCGTCAGTGGAAAGCACTGTTATTTGCCTTAGGCTATTTGGTGACTGCTCTCTGCGGTTGGGACGATGTCTTCTCCCAGGAGGGCACTTGCCCGTGCAGAAGATAGGAGTGAGTGTGAACTGCGGAGAGGAAAAGCCGCAGGAGACTCAGGGCTCCACGGGAGCCCCAGGCAGGGCTGCAGCCAGCGCTGGGACGCGGCCTCTGCCTCCCGACGCACATGGAGCAGATCCTGGCCAGGGTGGATGCGGTGGGCACAGAGCTCCGAGGCGGCCAGCTCTGCTCTCTCCAGCTCTGTGGGCTCTGGGTCACCTTGCGGGTGGGCGATGGGGGATGTTTGCCCCTTGGAGGCGGAGCCTCCCGGAAGCGGTCCACAGCACTGGTGCACAGGACATCAGCCTGATAGTGCCACTCGGCCCAGCTCAGCACGCTGGACACGACCATTTCCTCATGTCTGACAGGAGCCCGAGTGCTGCTGGTCCCCAGTTTTGTTTTCTGGTGGTCCTGAATATTCTGCCCGACGCTTTCTCTGCTCCTCCTCTGCCGAGCACACCCCGTGTGCCCTTGCAGCGGAGGCCCGGGCGGGGCGAGGGCTGACCTTGCCAAGGCAGATGTGCCCCACAGCCTCTCTGGAGGCCACCGGCTGCAGTAGCTCTGCAGTGGCTCTGCTCACAGCTCTGGTGGCCTCTGTGGCCACAGCTGTCACAGCCCAATGGCCAGCACAGAGAGGGGGTCCTGGGACTCCGTTACAGGACCTCCCACCTCTGGTCTGAGTCGACTCCACCCTGCTGAGTGTCCCCAAAAGGCGGAGGTCAGAAAACCGAATTCTTGTCGGACTATGAAGCCCCTGAGGTCGCTGTGCTCTGGGTAGTGGCAGAGGCCACAGGTGACTGAGGCAGATGCCCGGGGGACCCTCTGGCCAGCCACCCCCTTGTTGCTCCATAGTCCAGGCTTCACCCTCCAGCACCCAGTGTCCCACACGGGCCACTGGCTTCTGATATTGCTCTCAGGGGACTCCATTTGGGCTCCTATATTTGCATAAATAATTTAATTTAAAATCTTCATCAGTGAGAGCGGCTTGTGACTGTGAGATTCGCAGAGATGAGTCTCCCACTCAGAATCTCACAGCAACAAGCCGTTCCCACTGACAAGGAGGAGGGTGAGGCCTGGATTTCAGGGTTCTGCTTCCAGAACAATCAGAGACGAAGTCCGCGGTGCGTCCTGCCACAGGGTGTGGCAGTGAATCGCAGCTGACCCGGCTTTCCTCTGGCATTTTCTCAGGCAGTCTGTGTCCACCCTTGGGACACTGGAATGACCCGAGGCCATTTTGCATGTGATTCACCAGATTTTTTTTTCCCTGGCCAAAATTATGTCACTTTTAGTCTGGAGGTGAGGCAGGACATCGTGGCAGGACATCGTGGCAGAGGGAAGCAGCTCTCCTCATCAGGAGGAGAGAGAGAGAGAGAGAGAGAGAGAGAGAGAGAGAGAGAGACTGACTATCTTCATTCACCAGACATGCTATATACCCAAAGCCACGCCCCATGCCCACCTCCTCCAGCCACACCCACCACTTCAGTTACCACTCAGTTAATCCCACCAGGGATTAATTCACTGATTAAGACTCAAAACCCAACCATTTCTCCTCTGAACCTTCCTGCGTTGTCTCACATCTGAGCTTTTGGGGGACATCTCGCCACCAAACCATAACAGGGGGTGTTATTCTGTGGACACAGACCAGGTCTACAAATCCAGGAATCAGCCTTTTTGAGCAGACAGCGTGGGAAACGAGGCCTGGTGAAGGGCCAGGGAGCAGGCCATTCCAGGGCTTCCCCACGATGCCCACAGGGCCGTGTGCCTCTGGATGAGATTCCTGCAGGCAGGGGCTCCTGGGGTGTGGGCCTGCTTCCTGCTGGTTCCTCGCCCTCTGTGGGGCGTTCCCTCCGTGGCCTGGCTGTGCTGCGTCGCCCACACCCCACTGCCCAGGGCCTGGCAGGCACCGTGTCCGGGCTTCCCGAGCTTCAGGGCGGAATGTGGTGTGCGGTGGAGGCAGCGCCAGCCGGCCCACCTGGAAATGCTGTGGCTCTGCGGATCTGTGGAGCATGAGGACGCAGGTCTCCCGAGTGCGTCACGGAGAGCTGCTCTGGTCCCAGCAGGAGACACGCTTTCGCTCGATGGACTCCAGCTTGGTCAGCAGGGGTTCTGTGTGGAAGCAGAAGCAGATCTGTGACCAATGTAACCCACCGCTCCTGCTCCATCCACTGGTTCCTATCACAAGAACACACCTGTGCGCACACGCGTGCAGACGAGCGCACACTCAGACACAGACAAGCACACGCACATCCGTGCAGATGAACACCCACCAGCACCAAGCACACACGCGCTCACGCGGATGAGCACACCTCGTGCCACAAGTGCTCGTCCATCCCCTGGACACACCCTTGCTCAAGCACTGCCCACACCCACAGCCACTCTGAGCCCTCGCGTCTCCCAGCGCTGTGTGGAAGACAGCGCCCGAGCGTTACCCCGAGGAGAGAGCCCGCCCCAGGAGAGGGCCACACCTTTGAGGGTCAGCACATCCCTGGGGACTTGGGAGTGTCAGCCACTGGGGCTCCCCTGGTCCCCTCAGTCACACCGGCCCCGCCTGCCCGCTGTGTCTCCCTCTTGCACACGGGCCCCGTGGATGGAGGAGGGCGGTGAGAGGATGATTGAAGTGGTGCTCATTCGGAGGACCGCTCTCTGTGAAGATGTGTGGGAGAGAGTGACCATGGCAGCTCACGAGTCGGGCAGTCTGTCCTGAGCCAAGTCTTCCAGGGCGGCCATTTCTGGAGCATCAGATGCAGCCAGTCCCTCACAGGTGAGCTCAGAGACGCGCTGACTGCCCCAGGGCGCCCCTCAGCTGTGACCACAGGAGCCACGCTGCTCGTCTGCCTCAAACCTTGTCCATCCTGATCACACGGCCAATCTATCTTATTGATCACCACCATCTGTGTTTGCCAGTCAGTAGTTCAGAGGACGCCTCTGGGGTGCCGTCTGCTTTGGGCTGGGTTGTCGTCCAGGGAGTCAGTCCCCTGCTCCCTGGCCTCCCTCCTGCACTTGGAGGTGCTTCATCTTCCTGTCCTAGGGTTGGGGGTGCTGCGGGGGCCTCTCCCCCACTGTGCACCCTGGAGCTGCTCCTGGCTCCTGGGGAGACAGTCCCTGACAGGTGAGTCATGAGGAGGACCAGCCCCTGCTGTGGAGTCAGGGCCTCTGTGGGCGGCCTGGCCTGTGTGGCCCAGTGTGGGAGGACGCTGGCCATTAGGTGGGTGAGGCCTCCACTTCTCCCTCTGCTGACCATGTTCCTCAGGTCCTCTGAGGCCACCCACAGAGCCTGCTCCCAGCCTGCAGCAGCCGTAGCCAGGAGCCCCCCGTGGCTGTGGGGAGTGAGGCCTGCCACCCCCCAGTGGCTGAGCTGGGCCCTGGAACAGGGGCTGCTGATCACATGACCCCAAGGCTGTGTTATCACCTGTGTTTGATGAGAGTGGGGTCAGGACCTGCTGCGGACCACCCCCCCACCTCAGGGAGCAGAGTGGGCTCGGCCTAGTCTGCTGCTCTGAGGCTCTGGGCTCCCTCTCTGCCCTGGAGGACGCCTGCCCTGGGCAGGTCCTGGCCCTCCCCACTGGCGGTCCCCGTGGCTGTGACATCCTGGGCTAGCCTCAGTGATGCCACATCCACAGCCCCCTGCTGTCCTGACCCTCCTGATGCCTTCTGGTCCTGGGGAACCTGCTCACTCCCCAGTCCTCATCACCCCTGCCCCCCACGTCCCTCTCAGAATCAGAGGGCACATCCTGCTGCCTGGGCGTCTTCCTCGCCCTCCTGCCTTCTAAACTTGAAGATAACTCATAGCGTACGAGAGCGAGAGGGAAGGTAAAATGTGCAGGGTCCCCCTCAAGGGCCCCTGCAGGCACCCGCCAGGACAGGAAGCCTAGGGGCCCAGGCTCCTAACCTCTCCTGCTTCCCCGTGTCCCCTGGGTGCTTGTGCGCCCTGAGGAGCCAACTGCGGCTCTGCTCCCCGCCGGCTGGTGTGAGTGAGAGGTGGTCAGCACCTGTGACCTCCTGCACCTGGTGGGGTTGGTGTGGAGGGGTGTCTGTGGGGGACGGTGACACCGTGCTTCCCTCACCTGACCTGCGGTGGTTCCCAGTCTGCAGCCACTAGGATGGCCACTAGGATGGCCACAAGTGTCCCTAAGTGGGCTGGGTGACTGGGCCCACCTGCCCGCTGCCTCTTATTGGCACACAGTGGTGCCATCCATTTGCACACCGAGTGCTGAGGAGGTGCTTTGTAGTTTAGATGTCCCAGAGGTCTGGCCCCAGCTCTAGACTGTGTGACCCAGGATGGGTGCAGGCTCGGGGTGAGCGGCAGGGCAGAGCTGGCTCCCAGCGGGCAGGCAGGCTGCCCAGGAGGGGGCCCTGGCTCCTGCCTGCAGCAGACCTCGCCGACCTCTAGCCCCCAACCTGAAGGGCCAGGGGACCCACTGCCCTGAGCCTCCCCTCCCTGGAGGCGCAGGCCCACAGCTCCTTCAGCTTCCTCAGCCCGTCCCTGTGTGGGAGGCGCCGCTTCAGGGCTGCCGCACGGTCTTCTCCCTGCTGACTTGTGCCACTTCTCTGCTCTGAGCACAGATCATTGGCTGGTTTTCTCAGTTGCTTTTTTTTTCTTTTATTCATGTATTTTTAATTGGTGCCTTAGAGTTACACATAAGGTAGAATTCACTATGACATAGACAAGCTCAGAGCACAACCTCAGCAAGTTCTCTGCAGATCCTCCTTCCCCACTCCTCTCCCATACCCCTCGGTCCCCGTGTTCTGCCCCATGGTTATCCCTTCTATTTTCCTGGGTTCCCCCTTTTGTGAACCTGATTTCCCTTATTTCGACCCTGGACTTTCTGAATCTGGCTACTTCACTTGCACGATGTGCTCCAGTGCCCCCGTTCACAAGCAATGCCACAGCTTCCTCCTTCTTCATGCCTGAATAGAATTCCACTGGGTATATATGCCACATTTTTCTTTATCTATTCATCTGTTGACAGGCAAGTTACAGAAAAAGACAGCCTTTTAAAGAAATGGTGCTGGGAAAACTGTATATCCCTACGTAGAAGAATGAGACTAGATGCCTATCCCTTACCCTGCACAAAAATCAACTCAAAATGAATGGGAGACCTAGGAATTAGACTAGGAACACTGAAACTTCTAAAAGAAAACAGGGCAACACCCCAACACATCAGCACACACCAACTTCCTTAATAAGACCCTAAAGTTCAATAAATAAAACCAATAATCAATAAGTGGGATGACTTCAAATTGAAAAGCTTCTGCACAGCA
Organism: Glaucomys volans; assembly: GCA_020662805.1. Classification (NCBI taxonomy): domain Eukaryota; kingdom Metazoa; phylum Chordata; class Mammalia; order Rodentia; family Sciuridae; genus Glaucomys; species Glaucomys volans. The sequence goes on along the minus strand of JAJEJO010003340.1, from coordinate 18,785 downwards.
CAGGAAACAGGAATGTGAAGATCTGCAGATGGAGGAGATCTTTGCTGGCGACTCCTCTGACGGGGGTTAATATCTACAATGTATAGAGATCTCAAAAACTTGACCCCAAACACCCAAACAAATCCAACCTATGAACTAATCAGACACTTCTCAAGAGAAGAAAGACAAATGACCAACAGATGCTTGAAAAAACGTTCAACATCTCTGGCTGTCATGGAAATGCCAATCAAAACGACACCTAGATTCCATCTCATTTGAGTCAGAATGGCAATCATCAAGAATGCAAGTGATAGTAAAGGCTGGTGAGTCCCTCTGTTCTTCTCTTACCCCCTTCCCTACCCCCATCAAGTATCATCACCCACTTATCAGAGAAAACACTCTGCCTTTGGTTTTTTGGGATTGGCTTATTTCACATAGCATGATACTCTGCAGCTCCATCCATTTACCAGCAAAGGAGGTGGGGGCATGAAAGATGGTGGACTGAGACAGACATCGTCACCCTAGGTATATGTGTGACTACGTGAACGGTGTGACTCCACATTGTGTACAACCAGAGAAACGAAAAGTGGTATCCCATTTGTGTACAGTGAATCAAAATGCAGTCTGTAAAAAAAATTTTAAAAAAGTACCAGATTAGACCCCCTACATCAAATTCTCATGCCCAAGGGCTTATACTTTGAAGCTGTATATAACTGTGTGTATCTTCCTAGGAGTATTGATTTTAGTTCTTGGAAATAAATATTTTCAACATAAAGACCCAAATGTTACCAACTATAATATATTCATAAAGTATAAATGAACCTCAGAAAAATAACAAGTATGGGAAATCTGAAATTTAACCATTCAAGTTGACAATGAATTAGCTCTTAATACAAATGTTTATCAATATGGAATAAATATATTTGTTGAAATTTTAAAAAATAAATGCTGGTGAGGATGTGGGGCAAAGGTACACTCATACATTGTTGCTGGGATTGTAAATTAGTGTAGCTATTCCGGAAAGCAGTGTGAAGATTTCTCCAAAAACTAGCAATGGAACCACCACATGACCCAGCTATACCACTCCTTGGTTGTATCCAAAACAATTAAATCAGCACACTGTGACAAGGCCCACCAATGTTTACAGCAGCACAACTCACAGTAGCCAAAATGTGTCTGTTCTCTTTTAAAAATTTTTAAAATTTTCCAATTGGTTATCCATGACAGTAGAATGCATTTTGACACGTTGTACACAAATGGAGCACAACTTCTCACTCCTCCAGCTGTGCAAGGTGCAGTCACTCCATAGTGCAGTCATACTTGTATATAGAGTAATTAATGATGTCCGTCTCATTCTACCATCCCTCCCACCTCCACTGCCCCATCCCTCTCCTCGCTCCCCTCTGCACAATCCTGTGGGTATTGTGACAATGGACTTCCAGGCAGCAGCAGGCAGGGGGCAGTGGGTGGTGGGGAGGGGAAAGGTGGGCCATGGGAAGGTAAAGGACGGGCAAATGGTGGATGATAGGTGGTGGTCAGCGAGTGACCTGCACTGAAAAGGCAGGCGATGTGCTGGCAGACAGAGGGCGATGGCATTCCATGAATGGTGGGTAGGCAGCAGGGTTTCTCTGCCATGACTGCCTTGCAGGGAACGTCTCCCCTCTACTTGCACCCTGAGTCACTGAGCGACGAGAATGCAGCCTCCCTCTGGTGCGCCATCTTGGATCCTGGAGTTCCCTGACATTGTGTGAGCACGTGCAGAGCTCAGGTCGTCATGACTTCAGGTCTTGCCTTAGGGTTTATGTGCGTGTGTCTATTGGAAGTGTGCGTATGTGTGTAGGTAAGTACCTTCTACTAGCTTTCAAATAGTTGAGATGTCTTTAAATGGTGCACAGAAGCAGAAAAGCAAGGTAAGAAGTAAAAACTAGGCCAGGGGAATAAAGTGGTACACATGGACACTTACTATCTTGGAGTAAGATCCAAGTATGTAAAGAGGGGTCTTTGTAATTTGTGAACATGAGCTTCTGGGGGCCCCAAGGGAAAGGGCAGCATGATCAGCTTTGTCCATAAGGAGACAACAAAGCTTATTTTATGCCATTTATTTGAAGGACGTAGTGTGAGTGGGTGAAGCCGAGGGTGCGGGCGGCATGGTGTCTGGACTGTGAACCCAGTGGTGAGCTCCAGAGAGCTTTCCTTCACTTTCTTACCTTAAAAGCTGAAGCAAGCTGCCACAGGCCCTCTCAGTGAGTGACACCAGGGACTGAAAACCAAGACCACACCTGCATGAGTGTCCTTGGGCCTGGGCTGGAGTTGGACTCCCCTGGAGCAAGAAGCAGGGGCTGGTGTGGAGCCGCTTGGGCTTCGCCATCACTTTCGGTTTTAAGGTTGCTTGCGGCTGCATGGAGGGAGCACAGGCTGTGTCCAGCCCCAGCCCCAAGTGCACCAGAGCAGCAGGTTCAGACTTCAGAGATGCTGTGATGAGAACTGGAGAGCGAGTGTGTTTCCTGGAGCAGACGGACCAGCGGGGGCCTGTGGGGAAGTGGGCCGGGGACGCAGAGAGTGCACGAAGGGTCTGCAATCAGCAGGTTCCCAGCACAAGCCACTGGGCTCTGTCCTGCCGAGGAAATCTGAGACAGTGTGGATGCACACCAAGTTCCCATCCCCAGTGGTAACAGGGGCTTGTCCCCAACTCCCATGGCACAGGGTGTCAACTTGCTGCCTGCCGTGTGCATGAGCAGAGCAGGCTCCGTTCACAGAAGAGCCCTCAGCAGAGAGCCTCAGGCTGCAGGGGAGGCCTGGAGCCTGGGAACTGTGCTGCGAAGCCCGGGAGCAGTGGCTGCTGGGAAATCCAAGACAGTAAGGTGACTTTTCAAAGGGTTTGGAAATTTGACTAGAGGCAATCGTTTCATCCAAAATTTAATAAATCAAATTTATTGCATACACAGTTCCTGATGAAGCTGGGAACGATTGTTCTACGGGTCTTGATTAAGTCAGAAATAATTATTCATAATTAAGATTGTATTTCAAAATAAAAACCAACCAAGCAAATGTAAGGGTGTGACAATCACCTGCAGGGCGGGCCGTCATTCACGCTAGCTGCTTCCATCAACAGCAGGGCCACCCTCTGTCCCACCCCGACACCCCCGCCAGGACGCTGCTGACATTGGCTGAGTGGTCCTTCTGTAGGTGACACTGCCTGACTCCAGGGATCTGTTTGTCCCTCTGTCCCACCTGCACCTTCCAGGAACGGGGAGTCAGGTCTAGAGTTAGAGTAGACTTGGATCCCGGCAGGACCCCTGGGCCCGCCGCCTGCTGGGGAAGGGCAGGTGCTGCCCCTCGGCCCCGCCCCGCCCTCCGTCACTCCGTGGGCCCCGCCCTCTGAGGTGCTGAGCGCCTGACCCAGCAGCCACCTCGCTGCCCATCCTGTCAGTGAAGATGCTGTTGGTGAGGCCGATGGCCCAGCAGCAGAGCTTTCAGGTAAACCCTGTGTGGCCCTCAGTGTCCAGCAGGCGTATTCAAGAGACGGGGGACCACAACCTGCAGGCCATTCCATCCAGAACCCTTGGCCCTGAGTCCTTCCTCTACCACCCCTAGAGCCGCCTGCACCCATGTGCCTGCTGGGAGTGCTCTTCGTGGCAATTCACCTAAAACAGACTCACTCTGGTGGCAGCAGCTCTGGGCTGCGAGGGTGGCCCAGTCCTGGGCGCCTGCACAGCATCTCGCCACCAGAATCCAGGCTGCATTTGCAGCGACTTCCGAGCTCCCTTGTAACTCCTGGAGCTCTCAGCTCAACGTCTGTGACACCCCTGGCTGAATGGTGTGCCATCCTGCGACCTGCACCCCAGGGTGGCTCAACTGTGGGACATGCTCAGCGGCCCTGCTCTGGTGTGGTGGCCTCACCAGGCCTCGGTGTCACTGTTCACAGCTCCCCTGCGCTGGGAGCCATGGTGTCAAGCCCCTGTGGCTTTGTTCTGCCGTGTCCTCAGCCTGACGGCCAGGAGGCCCTGTCCTGTGCCTGGTCCGGGGTCTTCCTCAGTGTTGGACACTGAGCTCTGTCCACCCGTATGCCGTCAGGCCTGGCTGCCCCTTGAGCACTCTGCAATTGCTGCCTCCTCCTGGGAAGCTGCTCCTCCCTCCAGACAGGACAGCCAGCCATTGGGGAACAGGGCACAGGGTGCAGTGCTGCCCCCACAAGCAGTCACGAGTCCAGATGAGGCCTGCGGGAAGCCCCCTGGGGAGCCCCCAGAGAGGCCCTGTGCCGGTTCCTGTGATGTAGAGTCCTTCCAGAGCAGAGGCACCGCAGGCTGGGGCTTTCTGGGTCTCAGTGACATGGAAGCCCTGCCAGCCTGACGCATGGTGCTCTAGGTGGAGAGATGTCCATCTGTGGTGAGGACCCTCAGGACGATGCCTACACTTGGTGAGGTGGCGTGCGACTGCGAATGGGCGATGCTGCCAAAGGTGAAGGAGAGCAGGTGTCAGCGTGCGGGTCAGCATGGGTTCCATCTCTAGTACCTCTGCAGTAAGGAAGCGTCCAGTGTGAACTGAACCTACCTGGACTTGCAGGGAGTGGCTGGCATTTTTCAGGGAGGATGAGGGGCAGGGAGTGGGGAGTCCAGCCCAGTGTGGTCAGGAAAGAGGCGCTTACAGAAAAACAGGAAGGGCCTGGGTTTGCTCACTGGCCCTGGGGGACCTCAGGCTCCTGCCTGTCTGCAGGGCTACAGGAAGAGCCTTGGGCTTCCCAGGCAGGCTGGGGACGTAATGTGGGCTGGAGGAGCCTGTCTGGGGTTCAGTCAAGGACAGTCCATGTGGCATCTGTGTCTTGTGGGTTGAGACCAAGATGTCCACAGGTGGAACTGATTCAGCAGGGGCTGGCCCTAGAGAGGGCCAGGGGACTGGAGAGGCTGAGATGCTGGATCAGGTAGGCATCCCCTCCCCATACCAGGTCCCAGAGATTCAGAGGTGCCCAGGCAGGTACAGCCTCTGCCTTGGGCTGGCACTGGTAGACCAGTAGCCTGTAACTGCAACGGCTACAGATGTCAGGTGTGTGTGTGTGCGTGTGTGCGTGTGTGCGTGTGTGTGCGTGTGTGTGCATGCGTGTGTGTGTGCGTGCGTGCGTGTGTGTGCATGCGTGTGTGTGTGTGTGTGTGTGTGTGTGCATGCGTGTGTGCACATGCCTGGGTGGGGAAGGTGGAGATGGAGCAGGGAGGACCTTTTCCCCAAGCTGGTCGCTCTGCCCCTCCCCTCCCTCCTCCTCCTTCCCTGCGCCTGGAGCACCAGCCCTGTCAGGGGGAGGCTGAGGGGTCTCTGGGAGAGAGGAGGCTGTGGGGAGTGTAGGGATGGAGGCAAGGGCTGGGTGAGCCCGAAGGACACTGGGGCTGCCCTCCAGGTGAGGGTGTGCCCCTCCCAGTGACTAGGGAGAGGCTGGGACAGAGGTGGGGTTGCAGCAGGCATGTGATGATCTGGTGCCCATCGACCCCGAGGTGCCCAGCGCTCCCTCAGATCTGATGTCCCGGTATAGACTTCTGCTTGGTATTCCAGGAACTGTGTTCGCTCTAGGTGTTGGTGGATGTGGGTGTCAGTTCAGCGTCTCCCAGCACTGTGGCTTTGTACACTATCCCTTCAAAGCATCACATTCTGCAGCATCATTAAATATATTTCCACTTAAGACAAAATAGTTTCTATTGTATGAAGAAACTAATTTAGGGCAGATTTTTGAAGGTGGAACTCATCTTAAATTAAAAGGTCACGTTAGACTCTGAAGCTGATGACACTGTTTGCTGAAGTCTACTTTTTTCCTTGACGGAATTTCAAACTCCGTTTCTTCCTTTGTTTTGTAATCAGCGCTGAACTCCCATCTGTGGAGGGAAGGGAGTTTTGCTATTCAGAGTCGGCGACGGGGAAAGAACGAGACGAGTGAAAGTCCAGGTGATTTGATGAATATTCATATGGACAGTCTAATCAGTGTCTGTTCATTATCCACATTTCCATTTGAAGCAGGTTGAGAATATAAATAAAGATTGTGGGGCAATTGTACTGACTTCCATTTCGCTCCAAGCGGCTCCAGGCTCTGTCAGTAGCCTGCAGCACGGGGCTTTCTGTGTAATTGGAGACAGAGACTCAGTCAGAACCTGGGGGTCATTACCTGAGGATGGAGGCCCTGAGCAGGCCAGGTGCATCCCACAGGTACCGATCTTACCTTATAAGAGTGTAAGGGGGCCAGATGGCACAGTTTTCCAGGAAGTTCCCTTTAGCCCTGAAGGTGGTGAGGTGTTTTGGCGTGGTGTGGGCGAGGTGGGCATGGATCGGTGCCGCCTTGCTGGGCTGGGCGGCCTGACCGGTGCTTATGGTTCCCAGCTTGCACCTGGGCTTCCACAGGCTCACGGTGACCGAGGTGGGTGTGAGGACCGGGAGGGTCATGCTGAGTGCCAGCTCCCCAGTGGTCATTCTTGACGGTTGGAAACGAGGGGGCTGAGATAGCAAGGGGGAGCGTGGAGGCCAACAGAAGTGAGGACCAGAGCTTACCCTCGGCCTGTGGGCCTGTGGGATGGAGTCTGCAGTTCCCGATAGCTGGATGGAAACAGGCCTGAGTCAAAAAGAGGCGGATGGCAGATTGAAACTGGCCGACTCCATGGCAATCAAGCAAAGGAAGTTAAAGTAAAGCCACTCTGGTTTTCGCATGTGACAATGACGAGATGAACCCGGGTGGGGGCTGGCCGTGCAGAGTCCTCCTCAGGAGGGTGGCCCGTGGATGTGGGGGCTGGGGGCACACGTGCACTGCCAGCAGGCTTGCCTCCAGGAACGGTCAGCACTGATTTTTGCACAGGATGTTAATTAAAGACTATTTATAATATCAACACTTAGAAGCAGTTAAAATGCTCAATATTAGGAAATGGGTTAAGCGCTGTTATGGGATCTCAACGGCTCAGCCAGGTCGTAGACAGCAGAGGCGGCTGGAACCTGGGTGTGTCAGTTCACCTGGGGCGCCCTGCGTTCTCAGCTCAGGTGTGTCCCCCGGCCACTGCAGGGACACTCGAGGGGATGGCAACCAGCAGCAGCCCCCAGATGCCCATGGGGTGGTAGGTAAAGGCCGCCAGCCTGTCAGGATGGAGGGAAGGAGGGCAGCCTTGCAGGGGGGTCCTCTGGGTTCCCTGAGGACCAGGGTGCACCCACCCTGGACTGGAGGGCCTCCCTGAAGGGCCGGCCGGGGAAGGCCTCCACATTCTTCTTTGGGATTTCCTCCAGAGATTGATGGTGTTGATTACTTTTGTGGCCCTGAAAAAGTGCAATAAAAGCCACATTAGAGACAGGCTTTCGGGTGCTTCCTCCTCCCTTCAAGGCACGGGTCCTGGTGGCGAGTCCATGTTGATGCGCCCTGGGCCCTTCCTCCTGTGAGGTCCGGCGGGCTGCAGCCTCCTGGGCTGGGTACGGGGGATGCGTCTTCTGCAGCTGTGCTGGCTGCCCCGGTTGGCACTGGCCCCGCAGCCTTAAGAAAGACGAAACCTCAGAGCTTGGCGTTGGATATTATTAAAGAGTAATGATTTGGTGACTTAAAAGATTTAGTAGCCAGGTTGTTACAGTGTTAGGGCAGAAAGAAGATTAAGGAGGCCCTGAGCTTAACATGTGTCTCCGGAAAAGAACAGCCACTTAATTTCTAACTGGTAGAACTTGTCCCTCACCCACTTTGCAAGAACAGTTACATTGAATGTGATTTTTTTTTTTTTTTAAATCTTGAACTAGCTGATCAAATGAACCAGTGAAGTCACTGCAGGGGGAGGAGGAGAGCTCAGAGGGAGGCCTGTGTCACCGTGCCTTGGAACCCAGGTGTCTGCTGGGAGTAGCAGCCTTTCAGCCTTGGAGTTGGACCTGTCCAGCTGGAACTGGGCCCGCCCCCCCGGGCCTCTGCTTGAGGTCTTCCTCCTTGTTGGGGTCAAGGCAGGCCTGCTGTGTGGGGGTTTGGGATGCACACCAGCTGGTGGAGGCTCCTCCCTTCAATGGGGGAGCCCTACTTCAGGCCCTTCATTGTGGGCTGCGCATTGTACTTCAAACCAATCAGACATGGGAGGCGATGGGTGGCTCTGAGACCAGGCCCAGCGGTGCGGAGGCTCCCTCTCACCTTCGCTCCTGGAGGCCTTCTACAGGGTGCCAGACGTCACCCCCACATCCCAGCCACAAGCAGGCACAGATGCCCACTTAGTGCTTGCCCCAGGTAGTGACAAGTCACCTCGTATTCCTCTTTGCATCAGGTGCTGCTCCTGAGTCTCTGGCCTCCCTGTGGGCAGACTCAAAGGAGCCCAGGCCATGGCTCCACTGACCCGGGCGAAAGCCGATTTCTAGGTAACAACCGTTCACAGGTTAAATTGTGAGCTTCTCCCCGTCCGGGTGTGAGGTGTCTTCTGTCATGTCAAGCATTGAAATTTTGATATGGCCAGATTGACGATCCTTTTCCTTGAAGATATGAGCTTTCTCCTTTGCCCTGTGGCTCTTCAAAGTGTCCTTGTCACTCTTTTCTAGTTTGGCTTTCCCCACGAGGCCTTGGATCCATCTGGAATGCAGCTCTTCTGGCTGGTCCCAGTGTGCAAGGCTGAGTCCTTGGCATTCTTCCCTGGAAGCAGACTGGGTCCCTTTGGCCACAGCATCCTGTGCCGTGTGGCGGTGTGGGCTGTGGCTCTACACCCGTCCTCTTCTGTCCTGCTGGCTGCTGCCCAGCCTGGCCCTCAGCACACACACACTTCCCGCCCTGGGTACCCCAAGGGATGGCCACTCTCCATGGCTTCCTTTCCAGAATGACTTCACGGACCTGGGAACATCATACTTTCCCATGATGTTTATTTTATTTTTTAAAATTACATTTATTTAAGCCCACATATTAAAACATGAACATTGTACGTATTAGCGGGGCTCACACATTCATTCTATGAATTTTAGAATGTATGTTACAAGATCTATAAAAGTAGCCTCTGAGGAATTTTGGCTGGAGTTGCGGGACCTATAGATGCACAGGGAGGGGGCCGGTTCTCCAGGGGATCCGCCCGCTCTGCAGCCCCTCTCCACCTGCTCCCCTTGCCAACGCCTCCAGCAGTTTCGTGATGTTCTCCACACTCGTCTTGGACCTGCCCTCATAGAGTTAGTTCTAGGTAACTGGCGCCTCCTTCCTGCTGTCACTGTGAGTAGGATCTTTCATAAATCACCTTTCCTAGTTGGTTACTGCTGGTGCGGAACGAGGCTCTGATTTCTGTGCTGTGCCTGTGAGCAGGAGGCTTGTCGAGCCTTTATTAGTTCTAATTGTGAATTTTCTTTTGTCATTTTTGCAGGTAGCTGTATGGATCTGGCAATAATGGTCTATGTGTTTACAATCTGTGCACTTCAAGTGTCCTGATTAACACCCTGCGCTGGTGGGTGCTCTGGCGAGGTGAAGGTGGGATGGGAGTATGGAGCCTCCTGTCCTCATTCCTGGGAAAACCATGGAGCTGGCTCTCAAGGTCCTCTGGCTGTGTCCCATGTTCAGAGGCTTCCCGAGTGGATGGAGGAAGCGTGAGGAGACAGTGTTCCGGGTGAGGAAACTGGTGTGCCGAAGTCCCAGGGCAGGGAGCTCCAGGGTGTCGGGATTTGGAAGTGCTTGGCACAGCTGCGTGTGGGCCTGGGCGCTGCGTCCTGCGCAGTTGTTAATTCAGACACTGGCGAGGGGCGATGGGGGGTTGAGAAAAGACAAACACACAGGGGAAGCTGGGACCTGTCTTCTGATGCAGGACAATGACCCAGAGCTAGCTCAGCACGTTTATTATATAGGTTTTATCATCAAAATGTTGTTTGTGGGAAAGTTTCAGTAAAGCAGACAGACTTGAAGGTCGCAGTGAAACCTGCAGACATTGAGGGTGTCTTGTTATGCCCAGAAATCTCTGTCCCTGGGAGCTGGTACCTGAGCTCAAGGTCCAGACTGATTCGGCTCTGCACCTTTGCAGGGAGTCTCCCTGGGCCAGGTGTCTCCATAGCAACTGGGCCGTTGTGACCTGCATCTTTGCACAGGAAGTTCCCAGCACAAACGTGGCCAGGGGGCAGTCAGAGGCCATAATTTAAGTCACCTCTCTCCACACGTAGGTCCTGGGGAGGCTAGGGCAGGGAGAGGGCCCAGAGGCAGCCAGGGACCCTGGCAAGGAGTAGGACCTGGACGTGGCTTAGTCTTCTGGGCACTGGGGAACCCCTGCGGGTTGGGATGGCAAGGTAGTGTCTTTAAATCAGCCTCATGGAGTAAAGAGTGAGGTTCAGTGAGCTTGGACAACTGTGTGCAGTTGGGGACCCTGCAGACTGGCGTTGTCACCCCCCAGGGCTCCTCCTGTCCCTTCCTCCTCTTTGGAGCACCCCTGTAATTTCACCTTTTCTAGACTTCTTGCATCTCCAGCACGCGGCCTCCCTCGCTGCTGGATGCTTTCAAGGTTGACCGTGGTGGCCTGGGCAGGCTGCCCCCTCCTTACCCGGAGTTCCCATTGTGGACAGGCCACATGCACTTGGCTTTCCATAGCTGGTGGGAACCGGGGCTGGTTCCACAGGAGCATCCGCAGGCCTGTCCCGGTGGGGACATGTGCTCCATTCCCCTTGGGTGAAGCCCTGGGGGGCCCGCCCCAGGACTGGGACCGCCGAGTGGGATGGCAGGGGCGTGCTTAACAGGTAAGGAGCCGCCACCCTCCCTGCCACAGTGCCCAGCACCGGGCAAGCCTGGGTGTGCGTGGATTCCCAGCGCTGCGTGTGCTGATGGCACTCAGGGCTGCCGCCGTTCCTGCAGCAGAGGGGCAGCGGGTTGCACTGCAGCTTTGACTCCTTTTTCCCAATGATGGCGATCCTGGGCATGTTTGCTCAGGGTTCTTGACCACCTGCAGCTGTTCTTTTGTAAAGCATATTTTCAAAGCTTTTGTTTCATCCAGTAAAAACTTTTCCTCTTACCATGGAGCCCTATGAGAATTCACACCTTCCAGTCACATGTCTTTCTTAGTTTCCTGTTTTGCAAGTATATTTCCTGGCCTGCAGCTTGCCTTTTAGTTTTCTTAAAAGTAGTTTTAGAAAAGCCGGGTGAAGTAGTGCATGCCTGTAATCCCAGCAGCTTGGGAGGCTGAGGCAGGAGGATTGTGAGTTCAAAGACAGCCTCAGCAATTTAGCGGGGTGCTAAGCAATTCGGTGAGAGCCTGAGAAGGGCCGGGGATGTGACCCAGCAGTTAAGTGTCCCTCAGTTCAAACCCTTGTACCAAAAAGGTCTCTGAAGAAGACACGTGTAAGATTCTTCCAAGACAATTAGTGGCTTTTTCTTTCATGGTTCTGCCCTTTGCTTCCTGTCTGAGAAATCTTTGCCGGCCAAGGTCACATTTTTTCTAGGAGCTTTATAATTTCAGCCCTTATATTCAGGTCTAAGGTCTAGTTTGAGTTGCTTTCTTGTATATGAAAATGAGGTCATGGCTGAAGTTCTTTTCGTATTTTTTCCTCAACTCAATACCTGGTTTCCTGTAGGTCGGAGGCTGTTTTGGTCTCCTCCCCTGTGCTTCGTTTGGATTGCTTGCGTTTCTTCTGTTCTTCGGGTTCTTCTGCAGCGTCTGCTCTGCTGTCAGGGCCGCTCGGGGTGATCTTGGAGGCTTGGCCTCTACGACCACTGTGAAGACCTGCAGAGCGCTTGTGGGTGCCCCCAGCTCCTCCTTTCCTAGCATCTTTTGTTACTATGCCACATTCGTCCCAGTGAGTGAACAAATACTGATATTAGATTAACTGAAGTCCATCCTTCCTTCAGACTTCCTCAGTCTTCCCCAGTTGTCCTTTTTTTAAATTTACTTTTTATTTCTAAAAATTTTTAAATTTTATGTGTTCTAATTAGTTGTGCACGGCAGTAGAAGGCACCTATGCGTTGTGGTAGATCACACCTGGATGGAGTGCAGTCTCTCGTTGTTCTGACTGTACCCGTTGCAGGATCACACCTGTCGTGCGGTCCCAGCTGTCTTCCTTCCCCTCTGGAATCCCACCCAGGAGCTACATCAGATTTGATTGTCAGTGACTTTTAGTTGTCACTAAACACTGCCTGCCATTGTCACTGAACTAGACTCCATTTACCTGCCATGCCTCCTGACATGCTTCCTGGTTGTGACAGTGTCTCCGTCCTTCTTCGTGCGTGATGACCTGGACAGTGGGCAGGGTGTCTGGGTGTCTGGAAAAGCACTCTCAATGGGATGTGTGCACAAGCGCACACTGTGTGGTTCAGGGAGTTTTGGGCCGGGCTTCTCCCCTCTGCAGGTTAGCATCCGGGGTGCCGTTGTTCCCCATTGGGTTGCAGTCCCTGCGCCATGTGCAACATCAGGGATGACCCCGAGCCCTGCACACTGGGGCAGCCACTCCTTTCTGGAACGGCCTTTCTGCTGAGCATGGACCGGAGACTCCATCCTGATTGCCACACACCTGGGGCTGCTGCCTGGTCAGTGCACACCAGCCTGTGGTCGTTCATGTCCCCAAGTCCCCAAGAGAACAGCTCGCGGTGGCAGAGGCAGGTTCCCCCTCTCCCCTGGACCACGTTTGTAAGGCAGACGGTCTCCTTGACAAACACGCTTCTTACTCCAAGCCTCTGCGGCGATTCTGTGATGTGGGTTCTGACCCGTCATTGGGCTGGTCCTGAGCAGGGGGGTTGAGGGTGCAGCCAGAGCAGGCACATGGTTGGCCTTGTGAGTGGGGGCATGCTGGGCACTGTGGAGCTCCAAGCCCAGCACAGAGAACGCTGACCCCAGGAGTGTGCTCTCCCCACTGCGCCGGCTCCCTCTGCATGCAGACTGCCTCCTTGTCCTGCGGTCCTAGGGACTCTGCAGAGACAGGGAATGTGGCAGAGCTGGTCCTGGCGGGGGCTGAAGCCTGCAGGTGCTGAGATCCAGATGCCACTGTTCCAGGGAGGGCCCTCCTGTGGGAACCACGAGGCTTCACATTCCCTCAAAACACACAGCCAGGTCTGTTCATTACTTGATAGAGCGAAAGAAAGTGAGTTAATTCTAGAAGGGAATAGGGAAAGAGAAGCAAGCATGCTGGGGGAAACAAGCGAGGTGTTATTTTGTCACTGCTTTCTAAGGTCACACTAGAAGTCCTCGCTAATGCACTAAGACAAGAAAAGGAAACAGGCATGTGGATTGGAAAGAAGAACTCAAACCGTCTTTCTTCATAGATGACACGACTATGTAGAAAATACAAAATAATTGACAAACATTAACACTTCTGGAACTAAGAAATGATTATAGCAACTTTTAGGGTACAAAGGTTTATATACACAAAGTCAAAGAGGATTGCTTTCCTAGGTACTAGTTGATTTTGAAACTCAAAACATGTTACCATTTATACTAATACTCAGAAAAATGAAAACTTTAGGCATAAAAACAACACAATATGTGTCTGATACATGAGGAAAACTACAAAACTCATGAATGATTAGGGGAGCCTAATGTGAACTGTGGACTTTGGTCAACTAGGCTTATCAATGTTAATTGATAGGAGGGGGTGAGGACAGGGAGGTGGTGTGTGCTCGGCAGTGGAAGTGTGTGGGAAACCTTCCTGTTATCTGTTGTCCGAACATTGAGGTTTTAAATAACAATTTCCAGAAGAGCGTGTGAGCTTTCAGATGGAGTGATCTCGGGAGGCAGCTCCTGAGGGCCAGCCCTCTGTGCGGTGCTCCCTGTGGTTTTCTGGGTGTGTCTACCCAGCCCACTGTACCCCAGGCAGAGGTCTTCCTCCACCAGTCCTTGCTTTATTTATACTCCCATTTTTCCTTGATGACTGCCCTACTTTTTTTTTTAGAACTCCTGAAATAATATGGACAAATTAATTAGGATGACAAGTTGAATATGAATATTGCATTTTCTTTTTGGTATTGTGATTTGGATAGACTGTAATTTGAATGTACTGCATTTTAATTCCTGGGATACTTTTCCACCAGGGAGGGGAGAGCGGGCACACTTTCCTTCAGGCAAGGTGGACTTTGGCCTTGCGGGCAGCCCCTGGGGCTGATCTGAGGAGACTTCCTGGCTGTCTGGCTGCTGCGCCTTCCTTTGGTGGTCCCTGAGCACGCCTCACCCTCTGGCAGGCAAAGGAAACTAGAGCAGTCACCTCCAGGTCCCAGCCCAGGCCTGCCGATGGCAGTGGAGCCCGCTGTGCTTCTCAGGCGTGGCTGCTCGCACTCCACACCTCTGAACCCATCCTAGACCCTGTAGACCCCACCAAGGACCCTCGTGTGGTGCTGTCGCCCAGCACAGGCTGTACCGGGGGAGCCGGCTGAACCACGGTTCCCATCCTGTTGTCCAGTCCTCCACTCTTGTCCTCTTGGGGAACCAGGGCCTCCCACCCTCACCCCGCCCAGGCCCTGCTGCCCAAGGCCTTTCCTGCTGTGGTCACATGGGCCGAGGGCCGGGGTGCTGCCAGCCGCACACCAGGGGGTGCTGGTCTGTGTCCCGTTGTGGCCCGGGTTATTGACAGTGCTCTACCAGCAGGTCTTGGCTCTAGGAGAGCCTCCTTCTGTTTGGTAAGCAGAACTGAAAAAATCCCATGATAGAAAATAAGAAGCATTTTCAGTTCCTAAATTAGAGAATTTATGGTAATAAATCAAGAGTATCTACCCTTATAATCACTGAAAAAACATGATAATATGATTTAATCTTAAAATATTTCTAACACAATATTAGAAAAATTGTATTTCAACTAATATCTGGTTAGCCTGTTGTGAATGTATGCAAATATCTCTGGAAATATTAATATATACTGCTAGCTTTAGCTAATTAAAGAAATAGTTTCAGGAGGAGCAGCCTCCTGATAATTTAATCACTGTTCAGTCGTTGCAGATAATTATGGTATTTGTTATTAAGTTCTCTCTGATTTTCCAAGGAATGAGAAATCTGATATAATCTTCTACCACATGAGCCAAAGATTAAATTTTATTTAATTGTGAAAATCATTCTGATCCGAATGCTTGACAGCAGCCCAGTTCCAGGATTCCTCTTTCTTCCAGAGCTGAGCAGTGGGTCTGTAGGACATCGGCTCTGGGCTGCAGGACCCCGAGCCACTCGGAGACGCTTTGCACCTCGATATGATTTCAGAGCAAGAGTCTCTCAAGAAGTTGTCCTTACTTTTATGCTTCATGAATCCTGACCTCACAAAGGCTTTTTAAGGAGTATTTTCAAAAAATGATATTAATCACAACATTTTTCTGAACTGGAGTGGATGATCCTGAAAACCTCGCGGTAACAGGGCAGCCAAATCAATGACGGCGCACCATGTGATCGTGTGCAAGGTCATGTCCTCGGCCTTCAAGGTGAGATTTCCAAAGAGGTCTCAACACTACTGCATGCATTTCATGGGGAAAAAAAAGAGACAAAATTACTTACATAAACATGAGCAAAAAAAAAAAAAAAAAAGAACCTGCAGAAGAACGGGCGGGGGCAGGAAGTGTGTAACAATCGCTCCGCGTGCTTGGGTGGCATGGGATCGTCAGTTTCCTGGTGTTTATTTCCATATCCTCTGAACTTTGCACCTGGCACATTGTAGGTGTTTGGCAAATAATTTCTGCTGAGTGAGCAGAGTAAGAACTCATTATTTGTTAGTCCTTGTAGGAACTGAGGCTGCCGAGTCCACAGGCCAGTGCTGGAGCCACACCTCCCCTGACTCCCAGCTCAAGGGTGCACGAAGGGGACCCCCACAATGACCTTACCCACTAAGGCTCTGTAGAGGTGGGTGGGGACGTTACCAGCTGTTCTGCACCACAGAAAATCCAGGAGTTTGGGGGCAGGGACATTCTACAGAAGGGGACAGGTGGGGAGGCTTGCTGCGAGGAGGGAGAGCCGAGGAGAAAGACCGAAGACTTTACAAACCACTGAGCTGAGCCGCAGCTGCCCCCGAGGTTCTGGGCCCTCACGGGAGCATGCTGACCCATGGACCTCGGAGTGAAGCTGGACCCATCTGTGTAGCTAAACAGCAGGCTTCCTCACGGTCAGCTCCTCACTGGGTGGAAAAGTGCTTCCTCCCCTCCTCCCACAGCACTCCTGCATGCCGCTTGCTTATTAGGTCAAAGCCATTATAAATATGCACGTTTTCCTTGCCAGGCTGTGGGGCTCTTGTGTGCGGAAATCGTCTGTCAGTGCTCTGAGCACCCAGCTCCTGGTCCCGTGAGCAGCCCAGCCCTGTGATGACCGACTATTAAATTAGTTGTCTGGTTCGATGATTGTCTACCATGCGCTATGGAAGTCCCTAGTGTTTGTGTCACACGTGTGTGTTCACACATGTGCCTGTCTCCTGTCGCACACCCTTCCACTTTGCCACAACAGAGGGCGCTCCAGCTGTGACTCAGAACGGGCACGATGGCTCAGTGCCCGCTCTTGCACCCTGGACAGAGGCCTTTGGCTTGCGATTGTGGGATGAGGGCTGTTCTTCTGAAGCAGGGGTTTCCATTCTGCACCATGCTCCTTCAGACGTGCGCCTGAGAGTTCTTGAATGAGCGTCTGTCTTCACTTTCCTGTGGAGAACCTTCCAAATTGATCAAGTTTTCAAAAACATCCGTGACCCCAATAAAGTTAAGAGAGGCTGCCTGGGGCTTCAGTTCAGACTGAGCTTGTCGCGCGTGGAGTTAACAATGAATAAGTTCACGTACTTTGCTATTTTTCCCTAAATAAATGAAAAACAGTTAGTGCTGCCTTGGACGAAACCCAGTTGCTGGAGTGAACCTTACGTTTGGAACACGACATGTGACCCCTTCAGCACCACCTGGTGACAGCATATTGTACCCAGAGATTTGGTCTTTTGAGTGGAAAATAATTTGAAAAAAATAAAGAAAAGCATCGATATTGTAAACTCTAATGCCTACGGAGCCCTCAAGAGGTGACACCTCAGTTGGTGACAGCTCGGCTGATGTCCCCGAGCCGACTGGGCTGTTGGGCATGGTGCAGGAAAAGGCTGCCCTGTGGCCTTGGATGTGTTTGCTGGTGACATGCTGCAATGTCCTTGCGGGCTGGGGACAGTGCTGGTTTGTGCATGAAGTTCCAGCAGATGAGGATCCAACTCCACAACTCCAGGACCCTCAGACAAGAACAAATCTAGCTTCTGCGCCCAGTAAGTTGTAAACCACCTGCTGGCGTAGGGACTGGAGCTCACACTGTGGGCTCTCTTGTGTCTCCAGGGGACCGATGGCAGTGCTTGGGACCCACCAGCTCCCATGATGACCTGTCAGTCTGGCTGTCCCACACCCACCTCTCTCTATGTAGATGGATATCATATCATCTATCTATCTCTATCTATCTATCTATCTATCTATCTATCTATCTATCTATCTATCTATCTATCTATCATCTATCTATCTATCATCTATCTATCTCTATCTACCTATCTATCTATCTATCTATCTATCTATCTATCTATCTATCTACCTACCTACCTACCTACCTACCTATCAGGCTCCGTTTCTGGGGAGAGTTTAGCTAACGTGGACGGACACCCGGGAGCTGTGCACACAGCTTGCTATCAACATCCTCCAGAAGTGTGGCTGGTGGGTAAGACACGCTGCCCTCTCCTGCTTCCCACCCAGCACAGGCAGACCTTCAGCATCCGAGGTCTTGGGTCCACAGGGCTGGGAAGGAGGACATGGAACCAGGCCCAGAGATGCTCTGTGGGATGCAGGCAGAGACCAAGCGAGCACAGCGTCACTGTGGCCGAGAGCTTCAGGTCCTGAGCGCCTGGCTCCTGGTCCCTCGAGGTGCAAGAGGGACACCAGTGTTGCCATTTCCAGCAGGAGCAGCTTTGAGGAAAGGCTGCGGGCTTCCTGTTTGCTGAGGATCCTGAACTAGCGTGCTATTGTCAAGGTCAGTTTTCTGCAGCCTGCGGGAAGCCAAGGGCACGCTGGCCATTTTGATGAAACCCAAATTCTCCGCAGGAGGAGGGAGAGCTATTGTCTCGAGTCCCACGATGAGCTGCCCTGCTGCCCTTTGATTATGGATGAAAGGTAGAGCACAGGGGTGTTGGCATGGCAAGTCCAGGAGAAGAGGAGTATGACAGGGACTTGTCCCCAGGCAGGGACTTCAGTCCTTGACACAAACAGCACAGCACAGAACGGCACCACTCGGGCCCGAGTCTAGTGTTTGCCGCTCCCTCGCATGACCAAGCCCACCAGAGCCAGGGACACCTGGCCTGGGAGACAAGCTGAGTAGCAGGACCGACAGCCGAGGCCAGCGGCACTCTGCAGGAGAGACGCTGGCCTCACGCCGAGACAGACCGGCCTCACCAGCCAGCCCTGGACTCCAGAGCCAGGGCCGCCCAGTGGAGGCCGCTCTGGGCAGGGTGGAGCCGGGCAGGTGGCTTCAGGCCCTGTGAGCACCCTGCAGCCCGCTCTGTGACAGGCTCAGACTCCATTCACGCTGAGAGCAGGCTGAGACGCCGCGGCAGGCCTCAGGGCTTCCTTGAAAAGCAGGCTTCGCTGAACGTGGGTGGAAGGGGGAGACATGGCTTGGCCTCGTCCGGCTGCCTCTGTCCAAGGCCACAGTCGGAGTGGCTGTCGGGGTGTTCCTGGCCTGGCCTCCTCCTTTCCTCCCATGGCTGACTCACTGTGGGACCCGGCTCCCACTGTGCCCGCTGCTGCTGGCTCGGATGGGACCTGTCCTCAAAGCCTCCCTGGAAGGCAGGTAGCAGAGCCACCCCCATGTGCCTGTCCTTTCTGAGTCTAACTGTGGTTCTCACTTGGGTGGTTCTGTCCCCGGGGAACATTGGCAATGTCTGGGAACGCTTCTGTTGCCGTGTTCAGTGGTGGTCCTGGCCTCCAGGGGATGGTG